>CADCXT010002121.1:1597500-2020000 GCA_902806775.1 Microtus agrestis
GATTTTCCATACACATAACTGAGGCTCCCCCAACATGAGTCGTGTGAACACCAGGGAAGACACTGCAGAAAGTAAGAAGTCAAAAGAATGAACTCAAGGGTTAGGGGCTGCGTTGAAAGCTAGTCATGACATAACGAAGTGCAACTCTAAACAGAAATCAGGGGCTGGAGAGATGACGGAGCAGGTGAGGGCACCTGCTGCCGAGACTGACAACCTGAGTTTGGTCCCCAGAGTCCCACTTAGTGAGGGAAGAGAGCCAATGCCCAAAAGTTGTCCCCTGTCCTCTACAGCCACATGATGGAACAGACACACCAAATAAATACAATACATGAAATGAAGCCAGTGGCATGGGCTAGGACAAGTAGGACGGTCAAGACACAGAACAGGTTTAGGAGGACAATACAATGACACCCGGCTTTCAAGGGTGAGGAATCGGGCAATATGGAAGCTTCACCTGAGGTCTCAATGAAGCCACGGGATTGGATGGCTTTATTGTTCCTGGCAATGGCGGTTGCAGAGGACTACATCTGAAAACTCAGAAACCACACCAGAAGAGGAGAAGTGAAACCTCAGCACACACCCACATCAGGGAGAAGTCTCAGGACAGCAGATCACTGGCCTTGCCTCAGAGGGTCCAACTCTGTCATTATGAGGTGACATAGACTCCACATTTTTGACAAGTCCCTCTGTGTGATAACCTGAAACACATCTGGTCCCCAGCATCCCTGGACAGTCACCTGCGTCCACTGCTTCTCTACTCACGAGATGTTATTATATACAAGTTATTTAATATCTCTGTTCAGTTTCCTCAGTGGAGCCATGCTGACAAAATGGCCTCATGAATTATGTGAGCAATTAAATAGGAAGATACATACAAATGAGAAATGTCAGGCTTATTAATTGACTCATGTCTGTTAATGCTGGGAGAAAAAAAATCCTAAAGAAATATTCTTGAGGAAGAGTTGATACTGGCTTCAAATGTCCAAACAGCTTTGCTGTTAGCCGCCAGCTCACAAATAAAAAAGACTTCTTATTTGTTATGAAAGTTTGGCCTTAGCTCAGGCTATCCCACTAGCTCTGATAACAATGAATCCATTTATATTACTCTCTGTTTTGCCTCATGGCTTGTTACCTTTCTTTCACTCTGCATGTCTGACTCCCTCTATGTCTCCTCGGCATCTGATGCATGCATAGATTCCTCTCCTACCTCCTCTCTCTGCCTACAAGACTCACCTATACCTCCTGCCTAGCTATTGGCCTTCAGCTTTTTAATATACCAATCGCAGCAACATATCTTCCTACAGTGTCCAAATATCTCACAACAATTTGCTTTCCTTTATCTTGGTCTGTACATGCCTATAAAGCTTACTACATGGAGACAGCTAAGGTCCATGTCCACAAGTCCAAACACAAATGAGTTATTTTTTTTCCTTTTTTAATTTTTATTGTTTTTATTGAGCTATACATTTTTCTCTATTCCCCTCCCTTCCATCCCTCTCTGTTTCTACCTTTCTCATGACCCCCACACTCCCAATTTACTAAGGAGATCTTGTCTTTTTCACCTTCCTGTATAGATTTATGTATGTCACTCTTAGGGTCCTCTTTGTTGTCTAGCTTCTTGGGGTTGTGACCTAAGGCTGTTTTTTCTTAGCTTTATGTCTAGAAGCCACTTATGAGTGAATACATAAATCTGGACAAAACATATTGAGTGAGTTAACTCAGACCCAGAAACACAAATAAGTTCTTACATTGCATCCTTAAAATAAGGCAAAATCTTATCCATGATCCCAGATTGTAGAGATCATTAGACACAAAGCAAAAATCAACTCCTATGCTCACCATCACTGATGTCAACGACCCATGTCCACATGACCAAGAATCACAGTTCCCAAGCTCTAGTTCATTGTTAGGTTAAGTTAAACCAATGTTTGTCATAGTCCATAAACACCTATTCAGTCAAAAAAAGGGCTCAATAACATCCAAGCTGATGTGTGCAAACTGATTGGGTTATAAGAGAAGTGTGTATCTTTAAATATCATTTTTGCCTTTATTTCATTAACTTTTTTCTTCTTTCTTTCTGTAAAAGAAAAAAAATATGATATTTTGGATACAACAAAAAAGTTAGCTATGACTAGGGATCCAAGAAATCTTTGAGCGAATGTGTAGTCTTGATATGGTCACAGCCATGTCAAGGACCAAGGCCTCGGACCAATGGGAAATCAGCAAAGCCTTCCCCATAAAAGTCAGACTCAGAACTGGCAAAATCTTCCTCTGGTCCCATTGTGAACACTGGCAGTGTGTGCAAATGGTAGCAACCACTGCTGCTTGAAGCAGGTGAGTGCTCACGGACAGCAAACCTCCTCCTGAGACTAGCTGACCCTGTGCCCATTTGCTGTACATAATAAACCCCTGAGGCTCCTGTTGTTGCTCACTGTAGGTGGAGCCACTCCCTCAGAGTACATACAACCCACTTTACCCAGCTTTTCTGTATGTGTGTGCATCATTTCTTCATTCCTTTGCTCCATGCACCAAGTCTGGTCAAGGAGCCAAGCCACGCTAGACATGGTATATGACTATCAATTAAAACCAACATCCAAAGCAAAGTACCAGATACAAGAGAACATGGTAACACCTTACCATGAGTATGCATCTGCACAGCAGGTGGAAGCTATCTTACCTGCAATCAACACACCACACAGGCAGTAAGGGCCCTGGAGTCAGGATTGAAATAAACTAGATAGAGATGGTGGAAAGCACAGGGTCTCTTGGAATAAAAAGAAACCTCAGAGATGAATAGGTAACTCCATTGGCAAAGGGTTTCTGTGCAAGTGTGAAGACAGAACTTGATTCATGGGACCCACATAAAAAGCCATGCCTAGTGGTATACTCTTTAAAAAAAAAAAAGCACTTGGGAGGCAGAAATCAAACAAAACCCCAAACTCACTGGCTAGTTAGCCTAGCCAAATCTATGAGTTCCAGGACAATGAGAGACAATCTCAAAGAACAAGGTAGATAATACCTGATAAATTGCACCCAAGGTTGATCTCTGGGGTCTGCATGCACAAAAGAATGTGCACACACACGTGTGTGCACATCCCCTCACCCTCCCCACACACACATAGGTACACCCTACAATGTGCTGCCCTATACACACAAAAGAAAGAAATGTTACCACTCACAATATCTAACAGCAAAGGCCCTTGATTATAGCTCTGAGGGTTCTTTGTAGCAGTGGCTAAATTAGGTTACTATTTGATCCAAAAAGCACTAATGCAGCATTCGATAACTATGCAAAAATCTAGCTGTGATATTATTATTTAATATTTCTACAGTTATTAAAATGTTTAAAAGGTCACAGTTTAATTCACATTTTGGTATGTCTTATGAAATTTACTATATATGAGGAAATTATTTTGAATCACGGAACAAAATACTCCTCTTGGAAACAGTATCTCTCTTTCTAGTATTATTGCTAGAATCTAAATTAACAAAATTCTATATACTCATTTAACAAAGTCATTTGTCAAAATAAATAGCACTTGTTGATATATTTGCTCTCAAAAAAAAACTATGGGAGGCAGACAGAGAAGCACTGGTTAATTTTGTTTCACAGATAGGAGACAAAGTAGAACAATATTTCCAAATCGAATGAGTCATGACCATCAGATTCAGATTTCAAACCCACGTGTTCTGGGGGACTGAGGGTAGGAGGAAGAAAATGGTTTATTAGACTTTCAGATTATATTCCATAATCAGGGAAAGGCAAATCAAGACAGACAGGAACTAAAGCAGAGATCATTGAGGAAGGCTGCTTACTGGCTGGTCCCTAGGGTTTGCTCAGTCTCCTTTCTTATATACCTAGGGACACCTCCTAGAGGGGAGACAACTCCCAGTGGGACTGGCTGACCCACATCAACTGTCAATCAAGAAAGTATCCCCGCGGGGCGGTGGTGGCGCATGCCTTTAATCCCAGCACTTGGGAGGCAGAGGCAGGCGGATCTCTGTGAGATCGAGACCAACCTGGTCTACAAGAGCTAGATCCAGGACATGCTCCAAAACCACAGAGAAAACCTGTCTCAAAAAACCAAAAAAGAAAGAAAGAAAGAAAGAAAGAAAGAAGAAGAAAGAAAGAAAGGAAAAGAAAGTATCCCCACAGACTTGCCCAAAGACATGTTAATGGAAACTGTCTCATCAAACACAATTTGTTTTTGGACAGTAAGACTTTGCTATTGCAAAGTGCTGTTTTCTAAAGCTGTTATCCAAAACCCCTGAATTAATTTAAATTATTTTGTAAAATGACAAATCAGAGAATGTCAAAGGAAAGTTGCTTTAAAATGACTGATATGACTTGAAATAAAATGACTTGAAAATTCTGTAGCCATCTGTAGATTGAGTCTAGCTTATTTTCTCATCGTGTCTCACACCAAAATCTCTGTCTCCAAAATTCATCATTTAGAATATTTACAGGGAAGGACAGCCTTGATAGGGATTACACAGATTTATAGGTATGCTTATCTCCAGCAGAACCACAGACTTGGACATTTTCACTTAAGATTATATTGCAAGATAATGGCTGAATATGTCAGATATAGGAAATATTTACTACTATAGCTTGGCAATGGATAGTATCAAATTGTTTATTTGCAATATTGGAAATTAAACATAGGTGGGTGGAGTAAACAAGAAAATGCTGAGAGGAAGAGGAAGTGAGGTCAGAAAGCATGCAGCTCCGCTCAGAGCCAAGAAGCCTCAGAGAGAGATGCCATGCTCCTGTCTAGCGGGCAGACAGGATAGCTCTGCTCTCTGAGGCAGAGGGATGAAGCTCCGACCCAAGATGGATGTAGGCTAGAATCTTCCCAGTAAGAGCACCTTGGGGTGCTTACTCACATTATTTGAAATGGGTTAGTCCAGGTGCTTGAGTTAGCCTAGAAGAAGCTAGATAGAAATGGACCAAGCAGTGCTTAAAAGAATACAGTGTCCGTGTAATTATTTCGGGTAAAGCTAGCCGTGCAAGCGACCGGGGTGTTGAGGACGCAGCCCCGCCGTTCTTATTTCAACAGGCTGCCCAACGTGTGGACAACTGAATCCACAGAAAGTCTGAGAAAGCTTGGGAAAGAGTAAAGCATGTTTGTTTTCTTGGTAGAGCAGTTTCTCGGTTCTACTTGCTTGCTAGAGTAGCAAGCGCTCTCATCTGGAGAGGCTTCCTGACTCAGCTTCAGCTGCAAACCCTGCAGCTCATTAAGAGGTCCTGCCACGAAACACTTAAACAGTGTTGAAAAAGCTGGCATGCTTTTCGGCTGTAGCAGGAAAGCTGCGCTGTTTTAAAATGCCAGCTTTCTGGGCTGTCCGCCAGGGCAAACTCTAACTCTTTACGCAGGCGGTTCGGCGGTTTGCAAGCACAGGCTGCTGAAGTTCGCTTGCTGGCAGGAACCTTGAAACACTGTAGACTTTGGCACTGAATGCAGCTTGGGTACCTCAGCACAAGTTTGGATGGCAGAAAGCTAAGGAATGGACTGGATCTAGCTGGGAAAGCCATGGCTTTAGTCCTACTGAGATTGATTGGTAAATTAAAGACTCGTGGTCAGAAAAAGAGAGAGATATACAGTAAAGAGAGATTCAAGACAAAGAAAATTTCTAAATGATTTACAGTGTGTTGAAAATATGTGCAGACTAAAGTTGAAGTTCTTAAGTAAAAACAATTAAAAAGGAAGAGAATTGTTGTGTGTGGTAGACACGCCTTTAATCCCAGTGCCTAGAGGCAGAGACAAACAGATCTCTGGGTTCAGGTGTGTAACACACACCTACCTTTAATCCCAGTGACTGGGAGGCAGAAACAGGCGGATCTCTGAGAGTTCAAAGACAGCCTAGTCTACAGAGTTATCCCAGGTCAAAGATATACAGAGAATATAAAATAAAAGTAAAAATAAACGAAATAGAGGTTAAATAAAGCCGTACAAAGATGGAAAATCACAGAGAATCTTGATACTGTATGCTATTATGCTATCTTTGAATTGTTTGAATGCTGGGGGGCAAAGCTACTAAAGTTTTGTTTATAAATGCTGCTGAACTAATCCAACATAGATATTCTGAAAATTCCTTGACTTTGCAATTTGGATCTAAGGACATGATACTTTGGAAGGAGTTTTTGTTTTGTTTTCACAGAGGATGAGACCCTGTTCATTTTTCTATCCGAATATGGTATGATGGACCACGCCCTCCTGAAGGGTTGCTGTGAACATCTTCAGAAAATTGCTCAACTGCCAACTGAGATGAAACTAGCACACAGGTTATACCATGAAAGACCTAATTAACGCGCCCCATTCAGCAGGAAGCAGTTTGGAGAGAAAAACTGCGCCATGTTCCCAATATGGTTTATAAATGTTCTTTTACATTTAAAGGGGGATATGATATAGGTATGAATAATTTGCATTCATATGGATTTTGCTTTAGTGATATAATTTAAGGTCATTTTGTTATATGTATATGTATTCTGATCTTTATTAAGGTATTGTGATTGTGTAGTTCACTTAAAAATGTAATGTATATAGGTTGTTAATAGATAATCATAATAGTCAGTTTGTAGTATGTTAGTTAAGATTTTCTAGATGTACATAGTTTATTTCAGATAGGCATTTTTCTATCTTTCAAGGCTAGGAATATGGCATTTTAAATGTTTTATAACTTAGGGTTTTGCATGACAATGAGACACTTTGCTCCTGGCAGACCAATCTACTTCAGAGGAAGATGGGCATCGAAGAGGATCCTTATGGAGTTTGATAGCCATTTGGGCAAGAAACTGCTCTTGCCTGGACTATTGCATAAACTGGACACAGAGAACCCGCGAGAGAGGACTACTGAACTTGCCTAAAGGTGAGATGATCTTCGGGTTCCTGATTCATGAAGAGTCTGCAGACATTCTTCAGGACAAGCAGATAGTGACTGCCTTTGAAATTTCCTGCTTTGTGGAATGTCTGCTGAAACTATGGGCCTGTAGGCCAAGAGGGATGCCCCAACGGTACAGAGGAACTTTGGGTGACTGTACAGGCAGCAAGATGTCTCTGTCTTTCTAGAGTTTGAAAGTTGCTTTTTTCTTGTTTGCTTAGGTAATTGTATTTTTCTGGAGTCTTTGATGGAGTTAAGAATAGTTAGTTTAGTTATACTTTTCCTTAGTTATGATAAAGATTATTGTAATTTTTACTTAATAACTGTTTAGCCTTTCCTTTTGTTTAAACAGAAAAAGGGGAAGTGATGTGGGAGTGTCATATCAATCTGTTGATTTCATTGGATAAGCAATAAATAAACTGCTTGGTCCGATTGGTTAGAACATAGGTGGGTGGAGTAAACAGAAGAAAATGCTGAGAGGAAGAGGAAGTGAGGTCAGAAAGCATGCAGCTCCGTCGAGCCAGACGCCTCAGAGAGACACCATGCTCCTGTCTAGCGGGCAGACAGGATAGCTCTGCTCTCTGAGGCAGAGGGATGAAGCTCCCACCCAAGATGGATGTAGGCTAGAATCTTCCCAGTAAGAGCACCTTGGGGTGCTTACTCACATTATTTGAAATGGGTTAGTCCAGGTGCTTGAGTTAGCCTAGAAGAAGCTAGATAGAAATGGACCAAGCAGGTTTAAAAAAAAAAAAACATACATCCTTGTACATTCTGGTCACATGTTTTACCACTGAGCCATGTTCCCAGTCTTCATTTTACATTTTTATTTTGAGACAGGATCTTACCAAGTTGAATTTGATACTCTTTCACCTCAGTGTCCAGCGAAGCAAAAACAGGCCTGCACCACAAGAATCAACATAGTAGCAGACTTAAAGGGACCCCACCATTTCTTTTTCTCCTGTAAAGTATTACACATTGAAGATCTATTGCCAAAATTAACCAACACCGAGTACTATTCGTGCTGATTTAGAAACACTGGCCAGTTTTAATGTTGCAATACAACAATGTATTTTTTAGTCTGAGTTCCATTAACACATCTCACTCATAGGTGAAGAACTACAGATGCTCAATGCCTGCTGAAAAATGGAGACTCAATCTCCTCCAGGGATGAGTTCCAACAGAGTTGTCCAAACCCAGGTATATATACATGTATGCATATCTATACACACATATGCATATATGTATAATAACAATACTTAAGGAAGAGATTATGAATTTGGGAGGTGGCATGTAGGGTAAGAGGAATTCCAGGAGAAAGAGAAGGTGGAAGATAGGAAGAGGCTGTACTCACATATGAATAATAATCAATAATAACAATAATAATATCAATAATAACAAAACAAAAATATGTCCTTTAATATATGAACAGTCACTCACTAATGCAGACTCAGAAAGTGCAATAGCTCTGTAGTCTGTGAACAGCATGGTGAAGTTCAACCAAAAAGGTCCTACTGCGTGATTAGCTACTTGTTAAGATTTGTAACATACAGGCTGGATTCTTAAGGTTCAGAGATGTGGGATGTGACCATGATAACAGCAATTCTCTCTGAGGTCAAACAATTATTTTATTTTGTAAACTCAGTTTCCCAACGACGTTTAGTGTAACCCACCGTTAGAAGAAAGCATGCCAGTTATGTAGGTAACCAAACACTCTCTAAGGAAGCAACACAGACAGAGCTGGCAACCTCCTACTACACCTGCTCTGAAACAGTTCAGAGGACGAAGCTTCCTTCCCATGCCACGTTTATACTCCTGGCAAATTCTGAATTTTGTTTGGTAGAATGTTTTAATTATATAAAGAATTTTTTTCCATTTTTAAGTGGTGAACTTTGTCCTAACCTTCACATATGTCTCTTCAATGTTACGTCTTTCTAAAGAAAATAGCCTCTTCTGTTCCCCCACCCACCTAGCTTCTCTCTTTCTTCTCCTTTTCTCTTTTTCCTTCCAAACACTATGAGTAGAAAGCCACAGATTATTTTTAGGACCAATATGAAACTCCAGAGAAACTATATAATGTGACTTCACAAGACACCGGGTGTCATTTCTTCTCCCTGATCCCTTTTCATTTTGAACTCTCCGCCCCCGCCCCACATACACACACTTTTCCTTAATTCATTTTAATTTTTTTATTTTTATTTATTTATTTTTGGTCACCAGTCTGTTGGTCTCCCCAATCCCAGGAAAACTCCTCCCTGCCCTGCACTCACGACTGGGACCTGGAGAGTAGCAGATGGTCAGTTCTGGGTGAGGAGGATCTGTGACAAACACCAAAGTCACAGAGCACTTGAAGGAGAGAAGACAGGGAGCTTCAGATTGGGAACAGGATTTTTGGTAGCCAGTAGTCACCCAGTCCCCTTTATTTCTCTCAGAAAAAAATAGGGGATATTTTCATTAATGAGTGAACGTACACAAAATACCATTTAATATCATTAGATAATTAAAAGTATACTTGTGATATATTCAAACAAACTTGGGATTTCTTCCTATGAAACCATTTTTTCCTAATAAGCATTCCATTAACAAAGGTAGGATATTTCATGCACTCATGAGCTGTCATGGACACACAATAAGAAAACATAGGATGAAAGCAGAAAGCTAGAATAAACTATACACAGGCAGAAATTCTCTAACTGAAAAACCGAAATGCAAAACTGTTCAAAATTGGGAGTTTTTGGATGTCAACATTGTGCTACAAGTGAAAATTTCAAATAAATTAATCTTTATCTGCAGAATTACGTAAAATATTCTACAAAGCTACCCCGAGGCTGAACGTATGGAAGCAACGCAAGTCAGTTCCACCTGTCAACATGGTTCCCAACTTTAAGGAAAATCACCACTGTTGACATGAAAATACATCAAAATTGGAATATTTTTCAAATAAAAACATCTGGTCACTGATATTATAATAAAGGATATGTGTGTAATATCCAAGATAGAACATCTAAGTCATGAGCTGACTGCAACAAACATAAATATTACACAGACCTGGGCGAAAGTCTGCCTGTGCATCCCCTGCTGTGGGGTGCTGCTTTCGTATTCAGACAGATCTACTGAGCTACAACAGACTGTGTATGGATCTCTATTCCACATAGCGTTTTCATGGTCTTGCTTTGAGTTATTTATATTAGCTAGTTTATCAATGTTAAAATATTAGGAGCCTTTCACGTGCTTTAAAATACTGGAGGCAAAAATACTCCACCATATAACCTACATCCCATGCGCAGTCAAATTATTCAAAGAAAAATATATCAGAGGAAATTTTCAAAAATTTGATTCCTGAAATCAAAAGAAGCACTTTACATGGAAACTACATATAGAAAGTGCTGGAAAATGTAGCAAAGACACTGAAAATTCTTGCAGGAAAAAAATGCCTCCCCCCAGCTCTTTACACACACACATCATACAGAGGCCAATCATGTAAGGAATCCTCTACCTTGTGAATAAAGAAAAAAAATAAACATGACTTTTCTCTATGCCATCCAATGCTCTCAAAAGAACAACAGAAATACCAATTAGCCAGTCCTGGAATCATAATCATATCCATGCAAGTACATTACATGGAATGAGCAGGTTGTATTTATATATCTAGGAACACACACACACATGCACACACACTCATGCATGTACACATGCAAGCACACACAATTAAAGAACAAGAGATCAGATGTGATTGTATTCGTGAAGAAATGGGAACATGGGAAAGGGCCAGGGGAGGGGAGGGGTGGAATGGAGGAACGGGAAAGAGGAAAATGATGTAATTATATTTGAAATTAAAAAACTAAAAATAGAAATAACTGTATCCTACCAGTTCTTTGAGCAAATAAGAAAGAGAATAACCTTGCTGAAGAACAGCTCCTTCATTATACAATAAAAGAGCCAAGAATAATAGAGTTCTGCTTAAGATTAAGTGCATTCAATTACACACAGTTGGAAAAACATTAACAATTGCTGGTGAGGCTTCAGCACTTGGATCAGTGAGTGGCTGAAAAGGGAAAAGGACATTTCTGTATTAATCATAAACCACCAATCAAACCACACTTAATCAGCACCTTGGACAGGGCAGAGTCGAGCTACTGGTCCTGGTGCCCCAATCTCTTTCACTCTGTTAGAAAACAATTTTATTTTTTTTTGTCTAGGACAAGTAAGACTTATAACACACATGATACCTTCCCTGAAATGTTGCTTTCATCTGGTCGATTCTCATAAACAGTCACCATGAAGCTCATTAGGGTGAAGAGGAGGGGAATTTGGTGGGGGGGGGGGGGGGGGGGGGGGGGGGGGGGGGGGGGAAAAAACTTTAATAAATAAATAAAAGAAAAATGAAAAAAGAAAACAATTTATTTTTTTTTTGTCTAGGACAAGTAAGACTTATAACACACATGATACCTTCCCTGAAATGTTGCTTTCATCTGGTCGATTCTCATAAACAGTCACCATGAAGCATTAGGGTAAGGGCTCCTGAAGAGCCCACAGTTCCTTAATCTTAGTGCCCTGTCGTGTGCAACTTTCTCAAGAGTTCACTCTTAATATTTATGTCTATTGGTGCTGTCATTATTTGTGTCATACTGTGTCAATTACTATTACTCTGAAATCAAAGATATAAGCCACACTAAAGAGACTCAGCAGGTTGGATTTATGCATATATATGTATATACATGTGTGTATGTCACAATAATAACCAAAGAAAAAGAGGCCATGAATTTGAGAGGGAGGAAAGGGGGCCAGAGCAAAGTTTGGAGGGAATAGATAAATGATGTAAGTATATGTCAATTAAAAATTTAAAAAAGAAAAAATATTAAACACTCAATATTTCTTAGCGAATATGCAGACTTCCGAGAGCACACACACACAGGGAGGGGTTGACAGACAATAGAAAGCAGACAGACAAATGATAGATAGATAGATAGATAGATAGATAGATAGATAGATAGATAATAGATAATAGGTAGATAGATGATAGATAATAGATTGACAGACAGGGAGAAAGACAGACAGATGGTGAATAGATAGATAGGTGAAAAATAGACGGATGGATAGACAGACAGACAGACAGAGAATAGATAGATAGGTGACAGATATTAGACAGGATAAACTGATGAAAGTAGATGTGAGGAGGACACAATAGCTCACATCTGAACTATCACACTGCCACATGTAATACAAAGTGGCTTTCATTGTTCTTCATCTAACTGGCTGATCTTGAAGACTATTTTGGGACAGAGATGGATCCCATGAATTGGTTTCAAATACTAGAATTAATGGTATCACTAACAGGGAATCCAAGCTAGGCTAAAAAAAAATTCACTAGCCACAAGGGAAAGCCTGAGAACTGAGAAGACAGGAGCACCCACAACCTAAGGATTTCCCATTAAGATGCACAACTAAAACACATCAATTAAAAGGTTTACCCGAGCTCATGGAAGCTCACAGACTCAAGACCAACAGCTGGGGATCCTGCATGGAACCCAACTCAGCCCTTTACATATGGGCAACAATTGTGTAGCTTGGTCTTCTTGTAGAACTTCTGGCAGTGGGACCAGAATCTATCCTTGGTGCATGAGCTGGCTTTTTGGAGCCCACTCCCCATGGTGGGATGCCTTGCTCAGCAATGATGCAGTGGGAGGGGCTTGGTCCTGCCTCAACTTAATGTGCCAAGCATTGTTGACTTCCCACAGGAGGCCTTACCCTTTCTGAAAAGTGGATGGTGGTGGGCTGGGGCACAGGTGGGGAAGTAGGAGGAGGGAGAGAGGGGGAATGTGGTTAAATGTAAAATAAACAAAAATGAAAAACATGAATAGAAAAAAGTTTAAATAGAAAAATAAACTATTTATTCCTGATCCCAAGGAAGCATCGACTAGGATAGACAGAATCAACCAACATTACAGGAATGAAACAGAGAGAGACCCAGACTTCAGGTGCTCAATTCAGAGAGCCAAAGCTTAAAAGAGGAGACTTGTAGATTTGCAAGTGTGACGTCAAGCCTTCAGGAAACAATCTTGGGATAAGATCAGAGATTCCCTTTGATAGTTCTTTAGATCAAAATCAGAGCTAGTGATATATTTGTCCATTTGTTATGAAGCCTTCTGTAGTTGTAGACAGCTTTGATCTGTAAAACAGATCTGTGTAGTTGAGGGGTACACCATCCTTTATAGCTGGGAACGCTGAGGTCAGGAGAGGGGTGTAATGGAGACTGCTCGCTCATTTCCCAGTTGCCCTGACCCAAATAATCACACAGAAACTATATTAATTACAATACTGCTTGGCCAGTGGCTTAGGCATATTCCTGGCTAACTCTTATATATTACATTAACTCATTTCTATTAATTTGTGTACTGCCACAAGGTTGTGGCCTACCTGTAAAGGTTCCGCTCTTCCCCCCACCCTCACTGTTCTGATTTTCTGCTGCCTTTACCCTGCTAAGTCACTGGCCCAAACAGCTTTATTCACCAACCAATAAAAGCAACACATATACAGAAGGACATCCCCTATCAGAGGGGCTGTTCAGCCAGAAAAAGATGAGCATCTTCCCACCAGGTGAGAAGAGAAGCTGTTGGTTAGCAGATGTCCTTTATCACTCTCTATTATAAATTTAAGGCAGAATAATAGAGATGGTTGTGCTACAGGCTTAGAAGCGAGCTACCAGTCCAGTTATCATAGGCCTGTAGTAGTTCAAGTACAAACCAAATAAGCAACAGATGGAGGTACAAGGGGACCACCTGGTATTGAGATCAGAATAAACCTTGCAATGGTCAAAACTAGGAAGATATAAAATAGCAACTTTATGAAATGATGTAAAGATAATTTGGCTAAAAGATGGAGAGACATGCTTTGGTTTGGTTATTGGATGCCCCCAAAGACTCATATACTAAAGAGTTCATCCATAAGCTGGTGCTAAGGAGAGGTAGGGCCTGACAGGAAGTTGCTGAGTCATTGAGTGTATTACCCAAAGGGGAATACAGTCACTCTCATTGAGATAATGGCTCCCGCTCCATCCCACACTTCCTCCAAACAAGCCCAAAGCTGCGAGGCTAATCATGCACTGACCCAAGGCTCTAAGTCAAAAGCAACTTTTTCTCTTTATAAAATGATTTTCTCCAGTGTTCATAATAAGCACACAACACTGACAAACACAAGAGAGTTCTGCCATCTGATCTTACCTGGATAGTTTGGACAAAATGCAAGTTTTGTGGTTTCTTACCAAAAAAGTCCGTGAGTTGACAGTCATCAGGATCTTTGCTTTAAAACTGTAACATCCCACCACACCAAGTTAATCTGCATGCTAGAACCATAGGCCTACTTGTTTTGTTTAAGAAGGTGGCTTACTCTATATAATTCTAGCTCTTGAAGAGTAACAGTTAAATTTCTTGCTGTGTTAGCAATTCAAATTGTACCAAACAGGAAAAAAAATGGACAAAACATAATTTAGTTAAAAAGTGAAATATGCAATGTTTTTACCAAGATGGAAATTTTAGTTATAATTCTATGAGGATCTATGAATATTTCCTGAAAATGTAAAATAATGCTATCTTTATGCAACTAAGTTAAATAACTTCTATCTAGATGAACACCAGATAAGAAAATATACGGGAGTTTGGGTCTGATATTTGTAGACTGAGTTGCTACGCAGACTCTCTGTTACTAGTGTTCATTACCTCATAAATAAAACAGTAATGACATGATTCAACCCAAAGAGCAAAGCATTGTGATTAGGATCAGTTGTATTTTCAGTTCCCTCGACAAATAACTTCATCCGTTCATGAAACTAAAATAATCCCAACAGATGTGCACAAACATCTGTTGTGCAATTGTCTCAAAGCAGGTGTTTTAATGGCTTCTGGATGCATGGGGATAATTTTTTTCATTTCCTCCCATTTCCCTCCCGCTCCCCCCTCCCCCTTACCCTCCCTCTCCAGTCCAAAGAGCAGTCAGGGTTCCCTGCCCTGTGGGAAGTCCAAGGTCCTCCACTCTCCATCCAGGTCTAGGAAGATGAGCATCCAAACAGACTAGGCTCCCACAAAGTGATTACATGCAGTAGGATCAAAACCCAGTGCCATTGTCCTTGGTTTCTCAGTCAGCCCTCCTTGTCAGCCACATTCAGGGAGTCTGGTTTCATCACATGCTCTATCATCCAGCTGGCCTTGGTGAGCTCCCATTAGATCAGCCCCACCGTCTCAGTGGGTGGGCGCACCCCTCGCGGTCCTAACTTCCTTGCTCATGTTCTCCCTTCTTCTGCTCTTCATTTGGACCTTAGGAGCTCAGTCCAGTGTTCCAATGTGGGTCTCTGTCTCTAGCAGGGTGGATATGGGAGAAGGGATGTATATATCTTAATTAAGGGAGCCACTTTAAGGTTGGTGAGAGACTTGACTCTAGAGGTATTCCCAGGTGTCTTTGGAGATGTCCCCAGCTAGATCCTTGGGCAGCTGAGGAGAGGGAGCCTGAAATGGCCCTATCCTATAGCCACACTGATGAATATCTTGCATATCACCATAGCATGGGGATAAATATAAGACAACCTTTGGCCAAGAACTAAGAGTTCAGTGAAATCATGTAATTCTATAGTCACGTTGTGGTTCTTATATTGATGATATTAAGCTAGGTAACTAACCGCAGTAGTGGATGGAAAGATGTGTAGCATAAAATAAATTAAACACATGAAATAATGACCATTTAGTCCCTTATACATAATGGGCTGGCTGATCATGGCTACACGGCTTTTCTTTTCCATGTCATCCTGGATGGAGTCATCTGAGGATTTCCTGGTATGAAATATCCACAGTGTGGCGCTTCATATGACTAGCATTGGATTTTGAATACTCATGCAGAACTGCACTCAATTATCAGTTGTGTGTCCTCTCCATGTGGCTTAGGCTCTGAATGACAAGGTGACTGAGTGCCACGAGGAGAAGGAAGCAACCTACCCCAAGACCTGGCAATACCACTTTTGGGTATATACCCAAAGGATGCTCAATCGTACACAAGGACATGTGCTCAACTATGTTCATAGCAGCATTGTTGGTCATAGTCAGGAACTGGAAACAATCTCAATGCCCCTTGACGTAAAAATGGACAAGGAAAATGTGGTATATTTACACAATGGAGTACTACACAGTGGGAAGAAATTATGACATCTTGAAATTGGTGGGAAAATGAATGGATCTAGAAAGTATCATATTGAGTGAGGTAACCCAGACCCAGAAAGACAAATATCGTAAGTGGCTTTTAGACACAAAGCAAAGAAAAACCAACCTACAATTCACAATCCCAAAGAACTTAGACAACAAAGAAGACCCTAAAAGAGACATACATAAATCTAATGTACATGGAAAGTAGAAAAAGGCACGATCTCCTGAGTAAATTGGGAGCATGGGGATCATGGGAGAGAGTAGAAGGGGAGGTAGGAAGAAGATAGGGGAGCAGAGAAAAATATATATCTCAGTAAAAAAACAATTAAAAAAATAAAGTTTCTAGTTCTCTAATGGGTTCAAGAGTGAGAGACCAAAACTACCACTCTTGCCACAATTAGACATGGCCACCTCCATGACTCCACACGCCCAGACTCAAGGGAAACAGATACTGTCTATTTTCCAGTTTTTTCCTCCTCTCTACAAATCCTACCCCTATCTCTTTGTGTGTGTGTGTGTGTGTGTGTGTGTGTGTGTGTATATATTATATATATATATGCCTGTCTGTATATGTATGTATGCCTGTCTGTCTGTCTGTATGTCTCATACACCACAAAAGAGCAAATAAAAACAAAATGGTAAGGTGAAATATTGCTAAAAATAAAATGTACCAAAAGTCCACAAAACAACAACAACAAACAAACAAACATGGAGTTTGTTTTATGTTGGCCAACTACTCCTGGGCATGGGGTCTGTCCAGCAATATAGTAGACATACCTAGTGACACTCTCCTATCAAAAACTGATTTTTCCCTTTTTCAGCAGATATCAATTGTAGAACTAATTAATAGCTTCGTGGTTAGGATTGCGACCCTTTCTTCCCCTCTCAATACGGGGACCCCATCTGGCTTGAACCTGTGCAGGTCTTGTGAATACTGCCACAGTCTCTGTGAATTCATATGAGCATCAGTCTGGTTAGGCCTGGAACACACTGTTTCCTTGGAGACATCCATCTCTTCTGGCTTTTACAATCTTCAAACCCTCGCATGCAACTGTTCCTCAAGGAAAGCAATGAAACACTTGGCAAGCTGAAATACAGTGGATGCTCTCCGCTATGGAACAGGTGGGATCCCTCCCAAAGGAAACTGACTCATAGTTTATGAGTCATGCTCATATACGACTGCATGTGCCATGCAAGGATCTCCAGCAACACCACGGCCATGGAGTCACAAAGTGTGTGCTCCACCAGCACAGGGCTATACACTACATGACTCTCTTGTCTTTAGGGAGAAACAAGTAATTTACGTTGAAAATAAATTTAAGAGATAAATAATTTATAGTAGCTGAAATAAAAAGCAACAGCAGGAACTTAGAGTCATCCATTACATGACAAATACATTTTCTCATGATATGCTATAGCAAATCATTTGCCAAAAATTTCTATACTAAGTCAATCAGTGACTGGTTCTTAGTTCTGGAAATCCCCCAAAACACACACAAACACATGCACAGAATATGCCAATATGCAAAGAAATTGCTTGCTTTCTCATGATTATGTTATTTATATCATTTTATCCATAAAATGGCACAGGGACATAAATAACACAGTGACTTCAGTGCCCAATAAATATTGGCATGTATTTTGTTTTGTATAAGTATGCGCTTACACGTCAGAGTCTACAAGACATGAACTCTTACTTCTCCCATCACTTTACTCCAGAACACAAAAGTACTGCATTAATATATGGAAACCCCTTATTAAACCAAGATAACATGGAGGAATAAATGAGGTAAAAGTGGAAGGCAGGAGGTGGTGTATCTCAGTGGCAGAGCTCTCTTGTGGCATCTGCAAGATCATAGTGAGGGATAGGTTATTTTTCAGATGCCAAGTGAATATCATCTTTCTTAATTCTGTATGTCTACACATGATTACATTATCAGTTAATTCGAGAATAAAGGGTAATTTTAAACTCTATACTATAAAGTTCACCACCATACAAAGGGTGTGTGTGTGTGTCTGTGTCTGTGTCTGTGTGTGTGTGTGTACCAGAGACCCACAGCAGAGCACTGGGCTGAGCTCCCAAAGTCCAGTCAAAGAGTGGGAAGACTGAAAATATAAGCAAACAAGTCAAGATCATGATGGGTTCACCCACTAAACAGCTTACCTGAGCTAATGGGAGCTCATCAACCCCATTCTGACTGGCAAGAATTCAGCATAGGCCCAAACTAGACCCTCTGAATGTGGTTGACAGTTGTATGGCTGGGGCACACTGTGGGGCCACTAACAGTGGCACCAGGATTTATCCCTACTACTTACTGGCTTTTTAGAATATATTATCTTTGGATGGATGCCTTGCTCAGCCTAGATATAGTAGGGAGAGCCTTGGACTCTCTCTAAAGCAATGTGACTTACCCTCTCTGAGGAGTGAACAGGGAGGTGGAGGGGGAATGCAGGGAATGGGAGTAGAGGAGGGAGTGGGAACTGGGATTGGTATGTAAAATGACAAAAGACAGTTTCTTTTTTAAAAATAAAATATAACAAAAATTATATCTTTAGATTATAAAGTAATTATGTTATTTCCTCCTTCACTTTCTTCTCTTTAGACCCTCCCATATACTCCTTGTTCTTTTTCAAATTCATGGCCACTTCTTTATTAATTGTTGTTACATGGATATACACACATATATATATATATATATGTATATATATATATATATATATATTTCTAAATGCATAAATACCGCTTGCTCAGTTTGTTTACCACATATATATGTTTTCCAAGCTGACCATTTGGTACTGGATAAGCAACTGGTGTCCTCTTCCCTAGCGAAGACTGTGTCTCCTGCTCTTAGCATTCCCTGGTTGCCTCTATTTCTTTGTGTGCAGCCAGAGCATCCTTGGCTTTCCTCCATCCGCATAAGCATGGCTACTGCTATTGTCCTTGGCTCATGTTTAGGCAGTAATCTTGATGAGGCTATAGTGTTTGACATTTCTAGCAGACACAATCTCAGAGCAAATTCCCTCTTATAATCCTTCTGTCCCCTCTTCTACAATTGTACTGTAGATGTAGCCACTGGGACTTGGCTCCACACTCTGAATTTTGATTGGTTGTTGTTTTCTATAATGGTCTCCATTTGTTGCAAAGAGAAGTTCCTTTAATGAGGGGGTGAGGACTCCCCTTCTCTGTGGGTATATGGACAACTATTGAGAATGTATTTAGGAATAACACTGCTTCAGTGAAGTGGTGGTTGTCAGTTCACTTTGAAGACTCATGTCTTTACTATCTCTGTGTAGCTGACTTAGTTTTCTAGTACTAGACATAATTTCTCTCTTATTGAGCAATCTTCAGTCCAATTAGAGACATATTAGTTACCACCAAGATACGCATGCCACAGCTACAGTGTTGGGGCATACTATTTTAAAGTGTGTTACTTTTGTTTATGCTGCATTTGTTTAACTCTGCGAAGCTGTATTACTGTGCATGTTTAAAACACCTGATTGTCTATTAAAGAACTAAATGGCCAATAGCGGGACAGGAGAGAGAAATAGGCGGGGCTGGCAGGCAGAGAGGATAAATATGAGGAGAAATCTGAGGGAGAAAAGATCTGGGAACAAGAGGAAGGGAGAGGAGTACAGGAGCCAGCTACCCAGCCAGCCAGCCAGCCAGCCAGACAGCCAGACACAGAATAAGAAAGAAAAGGTATACAGGAATAGAGAAAGATAAAAGTCCCCAGGCCAAAGAGCAATCAGGCTTCCAAAAATCGAAGGGATAATTTAAGAAAAGCTGGCAGGAAACAAGCCAAATTAAGACTGCACATTAGTAACTAAGAATAAGCCTGTGTGTGTTCTATTTAGAAGCTCAGTGGTAGGGCCCCTCCCCCCACAAGTCAAAAGACTAAAGAGTCAAAAGAGTACAAAACAAACAACACTACAACCTTAGGGTTATCATTCCATGCTGGGCATTGTTGGGATTCTTAAGAGTCCCAGTGGGTAGGACTGATGGTTATCTATCTACCTCCTTTGAAAGCTTGCATGGTGCCACCTGGTATCATAAAAGCTGGTCCTCAGGAAGGAGGATTTCAGGTCATTTCCAGCTCAGGGACCTGTGTGCCGTGCAACACATTATTTTTGACTAGGGCACTGCCTTCATCAAAAGATTCATGAGATAGGGTATATGACTATATGGAGCCGTGGGTCCTATCCCATCACCAATTGAAATATGCTAGTCTTACCAAGAGAATGACTGGAGTTTAAAAGTTACAATGAAGAAGAAAATACTTCATCAGCATAGGGTTCCTGGTGACCAAGCAGGTGAGCTAGAGGGGGATAAATTCGAGGCCCTGATTTCCCTTTCAGCACTAAAATGGGCAGCGTCTGCCTCACTTGTCCACATGGGCCACAGAATTCTAGAATTCTAAATAGGATCGTTAAGAGGCCTTTGGAACAGCTGCATCTCAATTCAACTTTTTCTGACAATGAAACTACTTGTCCTCACCCTCTCAACATAGGACAGCATCAAAAGAGTTTCCCAGTAGCTTTCCTGGGTGTCACCCACCGCTGAGGTATCAGCTCTAATGAAGGTATCCTGAATCAAACAGAAGAATATATACAGTCTCTTGGCCATTAAGGTCTGAATGCAGACAAAAATAAAATATGTTATCTATAAGGGCAGCTTCCCTTTATAAGAAGATAATTGACTGAATGGGAGGATAGGGATGTTTTTTGAGAAATGATACTGTATTTTTTTATCTGGATGCGACTGACAAAGATGCAGTCACCTAGAAATCCATCCAACTGGGTGCTTGCAATTATGGTGTTACTGAATTATTTATTATATGGGTCAAGAAAAGAAGTTTTATATCTCATAATCTTGCCTATGATTCAGAGGTGACTTCATTTCCAAGGTGACACGGCTCGTGGGTATGAATATGAGTTACCACCCTCTATTCCTGAGCCCTGATCCCAGACTGTGTTCAGAGCTGGACTCAGATACTGATCCCTGAGTGAATCTTATCAAATTCAACTATTTCCTTAGGGGTTCCCAGGGGTCCAGAAAGATGTCCCCAACTAGGTCCTTGGGCAGCTGAGGAGAGAGAGCCTGAAATGGCCAGTGACTGCATCTTAACACAATGTCTGCACCTAAGGCTCAGGAGAACATCATGAAGGACTGAGCAGAAAGAGTGTAAGAGTTAGAGGACCTAGACATCTGGTATGAGTGTGTCTCCTAGCTACACAGGGAGGCTACATGCCTGAAACCTCAAAAGCATGACTTCCTAAACAAAACTGAACAATGCAAACCAAGAGACATGTGTTTGTGGAAGGGGAAATCGGCACAAGGCCCAACCCCTACACAAAAACCACAGGCAATTGACCTGCGCAGGCAGCAGATTAACCTGCCAGGGATGAAGCCCCTAATTGGTATCCAACACAAAATGCCAAGTCAGCAGATCATGTGCACACAAGCAACACTAAGTGATCTCAGTATGTGGTATTTATATATTATATATTTAATCGTGTGTGTGTGTGTGTGCGTGTGTGCATGTGTGCAATAATAAAGAAAAAGAGAACATGGGTTTGAGATGGAGTAAGGGAGGAATAGGAGGTGGTCTGGAAGTAGAAAACACAGGAGATATTGGAGAGAGAAAAAAAGGAGGAAATGATGTAACTATATTTTAATTCAAATAATATAAACATCACTGTTATTTTCATAGGCGTATACAGAATTATATATCATATTTGGCATATAACATTATACTATACACAAATACAACCGTTATGACAAATACTGACTCTGTGTCAAGAACACTGATAAGTAAATACTAAGTTTTCTTCCAGAAATATGTAGTTTCATAGTGTCAAATAAACACAGGCTATTAAATACTGGCACTTTTATATATGAATTTTGAGTAAGAAGCGCCAGTTGACCCAAACTGCTTTTCATTTGAGTTCGTATGTCTTCATTTCTACAGTAAGAGAGATGATACTTACTTTAATGGTGTTCTTGTGATGCTACAGAAAAAAAAAATTATGTTTACGATGTTGAGTCAATCCAAATACACACTTGCCCTGCCTCCTCTTCCTTCTGGCCAGGCACAAATGTTTACACATGGTTTCTGAGATTAGAAGAATAACCCACAGCCAATGAAGAGTCTTCAAAGGCATCTTAACTCAAGTGCCAAGTGTCAGAAAACCTTACTTCTCAGCACAGGTATGTGGAGAATATATTATTCCGCTTTGGTAAATGAGATACAGATAGCATGGGAACATGAAGTATGACTAAGGTCAGAGTGCCATTTTTTGGGAAGCCTTGCTAATTAGCATTTATAACTGAAGGGAGTCATAGTGATGTGGCAAATATAATGATATGCAATGTTTTATAAAATATAAGCTATAAAATATTACACTATTTGTAATAGTGAAAGCTATTTTATTGCCTGCCTCATAAAATAAGCATTCAAAAATGAAAATTTTTACAAGAATGTTTGCATGCCATAAATCAGGCAGAAGATTTACAAAGCTAATCAGGACATAATTCAGCATACTGAATTGCCTTTTAGCAACAAATTTAGCTCAAGTTTCCAGGAACGAAAATTTTAAAGCATTTCTGGTTCAATCATTTTCTACCTCTGCAAAAATCAGCCTGGCAGAATGTAAATGGGATACACTTTGCATTTTGTCTGATGTAGGCTCAGAAAATAAGCTGTCATTTAATAACTCTGTGACATGGAAGCAGAAGGGGAGACAGGGAGAAAAAGGGACCAGAGAGAGAAAGAAGGGGGATGGGGATAAAAGAGGAGGTTTGAGGCAAATATGACCAAGGAACATTATATATTTGCAGTTGTGTTTATGAAACCATCACTATGTACAATTAATATGTGCTGATAATTAATCACTATCATTTAATATCCTTGTATCCTGAACTAAACCTGGGTCTTCTGCAGGAGCAGAAAGTGTTTGAGGCCACATAACCATGGCTCTAGCCCCTGAACCTTTGTTTTCATAATATCTATGAACTCCAGTGTTTCCTTCTGTCTAGTGGGCATATCAATTACTTCATATTAAAACTTTGAAGAGCAGCCAATATTGGGGAAAACAGAGAACAAACTGAAATACAGAAGTTCAATAAAGGGGTATTGACACTTACACTACAATGTATCACTGGATTCCTAAGAAGCGACTTAGTTTCAATTTTTATGAAACTTGTCTGTTCTTTTTTTTTCTCTCTCTCATTTAATCACTTTACACACTCTCTACAAAATATAAGCATGGAGCTCTATCCATTACATTTATAAAGTTCAGCAAGCACATTACAATATTTAAGCCTTGGCCCTTATACCTTGCCAATCATCCTGGCTAGAGGATATTTCATGCTTCAGCACCTAAATGTGTAATGACCGATTAATATATCATGAAACTCCACCAGGTGCAATGGCCTTTGGGGAGGCATAAAGATTACATGTGTAGCACATCATTCAACACTGTCTGTACTATCATTATCTATGGCCCGATGTCATGGCGTTGTGCCCTTTGTAGATAGATTATAGTGACTCCACATTCCACAGAAGAGCTTATGGCAAGGTAAGACAGTAAGGGGCCATTAAAATGAATTATGCGACATTAGAAGAGAAGACCGAAATGGTCCAGTTTTACTAATAATAGATTTTAAACTTTGAATCCCTCTTCACTTATTTATAATTCTTTATTGAAAAATTTAAAAATACACATCGATATGAATAACCTCTTATTTCAAGTAAAAACTTGACTGGAAGACATTTATAGACAACACACTGTTCAATTTAAGAAAAACACAACGGGCTTGGTTAATGTCTTTGAAACTCTAAGAAGTATATATAACAAAACTATATAGGTATAGTAACAATGTATCTTTATTTTGAATGCCAAAGGTGGCCATGAATTAACTTTGTAGGCAATGTGTCTTAGTTTTATATTGCTGTATTAAGAGATCATGACTGAAAACAACTTGGAGGACAAAGGGTTTATTTCACGTTACCTTATAAGTTTATCACATGGAAGACAGGGCAGGAACTCAAGGCAGGGACCTGGAAGCGGGTAGCAAGGCAGAAACCATAGAGAGCTACTGCTTACTAGCTTGTTCCCCACAGCTAGTTTAGCTTACTTCTTTGACTATCTAGAACTACTTGCCCAGGGGTGGCAATACCCCTAACTCTGTACCCTGAGTCTTCACACATGAATCACTAATTAAGAAAATGTATACAGCCATTCCTATACAAAATCTTCTCAACTGAAGATTTTCTCAATTGAGAGTTCCTCTTCCCAAATGCTCTAGCTTGTGGCAAGTTGACATAAAACTAGCCAGCACACATTCCAATATTCTAAACATCCTTACAGCGATCAATGCTACATATACTACATGCTCAGGAAAGGTGCTTGTGCCTCACCTTGCTTCTAGCTTGCCAAGGACAGAATGTCTTGAACCAAGTACCAGGATTTGCATGATCAGGCAGACCTAGATTCAAATGTTGGTTCAGCCATTTAACTAGATCCATGTTTCCTGTTGTTTTTCTCATTCCTGCAGATCTCATTCCTGAGATCACGGTGAGCACTATTCTCCTCTAGACTTTCACAACCAGACACCACTAAGAACAGGTCATCCAGCATGAAGGCCAATGGTGAGATGGCATAGGTGAACTTCCTAGGGATCGGAGACACTGGAGGACTCCACATCTCTTAGATGGTACTTTCAGCTGATCTTACCAGAAGCTAGCAGAAGTGATGAAGAAGAGTTCAAGTGTCACAAAGGGTGCCAATCGGTGAGAACAAAGCAAACGCTACTCCAGAGGCAGAGAACCCTGCCAGGAAGTTGCTCCAGAAGGAAAAGTGGGTAGAAGAGCAGCCAACAGCACTGGGGAGCCAGAGAAACACACTGTAGTTGAGAGAGTAGGTAAACTAAACAGCAAGCAAAAACCCTTTGGGTGAAGGCGGGGAGACATCCTGAGCTTGGAAATAAGAAAAGGAGGCAGACTTAGGAACACGACGTCATATCCCCAAATCTTTTAACACACTGTCTGTCTAATCATGCAGATACTTAGCACAGAACATTTGACCTCTATCACTTCAGGTTGCCATGCGGACATCTTTCCATCGGAAAGGACTGAAATACTGTGTGTTAGAGAAATCTAATGTTCAAGGCAAATGAAATACTACATGTTGAGAAGAGAACAGACATTTAAAATAATCTATAATCTAGACCAACCCTAAACACAAAGGATCTCAAGAATATTTTGAGGTCTATGTGAGACTAACGGCAGTCACAGCAACTAAAAACTAATCCCCATAAATTGCACCTAACCCAACTTTAACCAGATATACTGGGAACCCAACAGCAAATGCTTAAGGGGAGGCATGATTACTCCTAGGTCTTAAAACTCTTTATCGCAATCTCTTACTGGATTATATTTTGTGTCTAATATTTGATAGCATAAAAATCATGAGGCTTAATGAGATCAAAAAGAACCTCAAACAATGGAAGGAAGACAACACCCACAAAAGATACTCTCAATAGACCAAAACCAATCCACAGAAGCAGACTCGATTGTGACGCTGACGTTGCAGCTAACTCACAGAAAATTTAAAATAACTAATAATTAGTATACTGAAGGATCAGGAAAGAAAAGTGAGGGCTTGCAAAACCAGATTGGGAAGTGCAGAAGGAAGGAATAAGCAGGTAAGGATCAAATGAAAATTCTACAATTTTTATGAAAAAAATTAATAAGGATCAAGGATTCTTTAAAATGTTCATTTGCAGACTTAACACTGCAAAAGAAAGACACACTAGCAGAAACAAGTAATAAAAATAAGAAAGGAAATGTGTGGAGTGAGGACACCAGAGGGCATCCAAGACTGCTGGGAAAAGGCCCAATCATTTCCCACTGCAACTGAAATCCCTAGAGGAGACCAGGTTAAAGGACAGAACACAGATTTGAAAAATAGCTAAGGTCTTCCCAAAATTAAAGACACACACTAAACATCATGCTCAAAGGACTCACGGAAAGCCTTGTAGAATAAAATGCAAATAGAAGATGCTCTCACAGCAGTTGTCCCGGTCTTCGGGCTCTTAGAGTCTTTCCACTCTTTCTTCCATGTTTCCTGAACCTTAGGTGTAGGGATTTGTTGTAGAAGCATCATCTGGGTAGTGTTGCACAGGCATCATTTGGGTTGTGTTGTGGATGCAATATCTGGATTGTGCTGTAGATGCACCATCTGTGACATGTTGTAGATGCATCAACTGTGACATGTTTGTAGATGCATCATCTGTGATATGTTGTAGATGTACCATCATCTGGGTTGTGCTGTAGATGTACATCTGTGACATGTTGTAGATGCATCATCTGTGACATGTTGTAGATGCATCATCTGTGACATGTTGTAGATGCATTATCTGTGACATGTTGTGGATGCATTATCTGTGACATGTTGTGGATGCATTATCTGTGACATGTTGTGGATGCATCATCTGTGACATGTTGTAGATGTACCATCATCTGGGTTGTGCTGTAGATGTACATCTGTGACATGTTGTAGATGCATTATCTGTGACATGTTGTGGATGCATCATCTGTGACATGTTGTAGATGTACCATCATCTGGGTTGTGCTGTAGATGTACATCTGTGACATGTTGTAGATGCATTATCTATGACATATTGTAGATGCATCACCTGTGACATGTTGCAGATGCATTATCTATGACATGTTGTAGATGCATTATCTGTGACATGTTATAGATGCATCATCTGGGTTGTGCTGCAGATGCATTATCTGGGTTGTATTATAGATTTATCAACTGGGTAGTGCTGTAGATGCTTCATTTGGCTTGTGTTGTAGATGCATCATTTACTACAATTCATGGTCAGTTGTAGTAAAGAGAAAAAAAGAAATTTCACAAATAAAATCCAGTTGAGTGTACCATATTCAACTGCTGAAAATACAAGGCAAAGAGAGAACCATGAAGGCACTTATAGAAAAAGATAATGTACATGCACAAGGATAAGGGACAACTGCACCAGACTTATAGACATGAGACATGGAGAAATGGAAAATTTTAAGCCAGAAGTCTATATCTGGTGAAAATATCTTCTCAAAATTCAAAAATAAGTATTTCTCAATAAAAAATTTAGAGAGCCCACTGCCATCAGGAAATAATAAGGGAATTTTTCAGGGAGAAAAAAAAAACATGACAAAACACAGAAACTTGAACCTATGCAAAAAAAAATAAATGATGAAAAAATGGAATCCATGAAGGTTCTGGTTGGTTTATCTATCAACAAGCTCAAGTTATCTGGGAAAAGAAACTCCAATTGAGAAAATGCCTTCGTCAAACGGCCTGTCGATAAACTTGTGGCACATTTTCTTGATTGCTTATTAATGTCAGAGTGTCCAGCTAACCAGGAGCAGTGCTATTTTTGTGTATGTGGTCCTGGATTCTATAAGAAAGCAAGCTGAGCAAACCTTGGGGGCAAGCCAGTAAGCAGGGTTCCTTCATGGCCTTGGTACCAGTTCCTGCATCTAGGTTCCTGTCTTAAATTCCTAGCCTGGCTTCCCTTAGGGACAGGAGTGTGACCTGAGAGTTGTAAGATCAAAGAAAGCCTTTCCATTCACTTACTTTGGTCATGGGTTTATCATGGCAACAAAATCTACAGCAATAAACATAATGATCTTGCAAAGCCAAACAAAAGGCTAAAACTGTGTTTCTGACCTTAAACACTTCAGACACAACTCTAGCATTGTATCTCAAGCAAGACTTGATTAATATATGAATGTGTGGACGTGTCCCTCACCCTTTTTATGTTTGTTAAGAAAATAAATATCAAATCAAAAGGGCTTATAATACATGTTGAAATAGTTCTGAAATGACACACACTCCTCAGGGATATAGATCCAATTTGGCAATGTAATTTCATGTTTATCATCCTATAAAATGATTCATAATACCATTAAAATAAAGGTTATAAAATGCTGTACATGCTATGATCGTGTTTAAGGGGGAAATGCAATTTTTCTAAAATAATCCGGGAAACTGGCTTAAAGTCTAATATCTGTAGGATCACCGAAGCTTGATTTTGTCCTTGATTTTGAATTTTTCTTCAGTGACCTTATTTACGATGCTCTTATGAACGCAAAACCTACACTTGCTTGTCAAACACAGTGACTTTTCCGTCAATAGATGCACAATCCTTAAAATTTTATGGTTGGTTCTAAGTTATGAGTCAATTCTTTTCTGTTGAGATAAAGAGGAAAACTGCATGGAAATGCATAAAATGAGAATGAAAAAAGATCAAACATTTGGGACGTAAATATTACAAAGCCCAGATACAAATCAATATAAAGCATTTATGCAGAAATACTAATGCTAGCATTAATTATTTGTATCTTGGCAACTAAGTAAAATATCCTTTCATCACCAAGTGGAACAAACACTCATTGTTTAAGGAAAAGCTAGTCTATAACTGTAAACACAGTCTGGAAGCCGCTTAAAAGTAAATGATGTGTGCCTGATAAATAGGACTATGGATGAGCCACATCTACAGAGTTAAATTATATGCATATATTATGAAATCTAATTGTTTCTGGAAGAGATCTAATCTTATTAAGCACTACAATTAGTGCTGTTCTCTTCACGAAATGAGTGTTAATTTGATTTATATTTAAGTCATAAAAGAATGGTGTTTCATATTCTACCAATATACAGTACATTTTATAGCTCAAACCTAAAAAAAAAATCATGAAATTGAGTTTTGCTACCATCAAATGTGATCCACTAGTTCTGCTGAAAGCAATAAATATTTACTTCCAGTGCTATTTGCTCCCTCACCTGGAAAATGGATTAATCAAAGGATGTCCTTCTAAAGCTTCACGGAGAACTGCTTGTGGCTCATCAGAAAAGAAATAATGGAAACTTGAGAAGCAGAAACTTTGTATTCATACTAAGGTGACAAACAATGCTCAATTAATCTACCAAGTATGAAATTCATCTGTTGTTAAATTTTTGTTACATTACTCTGGGAAAGCTTGCCAACCAAGCGCAAGGAATTTTGCAGCAAATAATTAATGATCCCCGAAATATTGTTGATTATAATTTTCAACTTTTTACAACCATTATAAATTATGAGACAGAAATTTTCAAATTTATATTTATAAAAATTTCATAAATCTATTTCAATATCATATTTTTTAATTCATATATATTTATTCCAACTTTTGTCATTCAGAGAGTGAGTCCATAGAAGGGCTTTCTTCTAATGTAGTATATAACCATGAGACAATGGTTTCAATTTCATTCCTTCTTAAGAGTCTTAAAGGTTCCAATTCAAAGATATACCCAAGAAGGTGGTACACGTACAGGATCCTGACGGTATGAGAAGAATGGGTCAGATGTGGTCAGGCTCAACACCGTACTACAGCCTGGGAGTGTGGAGGCTGACTTTACTGGGTGTTTGGTGGATCTAAAACAATGTAGTGGGATCCTTGGTGACCAAACATTTGAACAGCCTTCATCTGCTGTCTGGCTGTTCCTGATGTAATAAGCAACGGTCTGACTGTTCTTGATGTAATAACAACCATGCTGACAATGTGCTAAGGGCCCAAATCCCAGGATCCTAAACTTCTTACCCAAGTTTGGACGAAGCTTGGATATCAAAAAGTACTTTCCAAAATTAATATATTCTGTCTTATGACTGTGATGCCGTCTTTTTTGGTTCTTTGAGAATGGAAAAAAAATATGTTAATGTATGTTTGTAAAATGTCCCTCCAATGAGAAGATGATAGAAGATGACCACAGTCACTAAGACTAAAGGAATGTAGTGATATTCCATTTGTATTTGAATAAATAAAGCTTGCCTGAAGATCAGAGTGTAAAACAGCTGCCCTGGTCAGCCTTACAGACCAGGTAGTGGTGGCACACACATTTAATCCCAGTAGCCACACTAGTTTGCCATAGGAACCAGGCAGCAGTGGTGCACGCCTTTAATCCCAGCACTAGAGAGGAATATAAGACGGGAGTAGACAGCTCTCAGACACAGCCTCATTCTGAGATTCCTGGAGGCAGGATCGCCATTTCAGACTGAGGTGGAGGTAAGAGCCAGTGGCTGGCTGCTTTGCTTTTCTGACCTTCAGGTTGAACCCCAATATCTGTCTCTGGGTTTCTATTAATCGTGCTACAAAGGAATGTTAATATTCTGAAGGGTAAAAATGGTCATTTATATTGCCTTCTCTTCAAACAGAGTTTTGTTGTTCAAACCATCTGGGGATGCCTTCCAACTGAGACCACATACTCAGCCAACTTTCCCCAGTGGGAATCTTATTTACTTCACTGCATGTCAGAAAATGTGGAGCTATCATAAATTACAATAGAAAAAAAGAATGGTTTGCTTAAATATTTTTTTAAATATTTATTTATTATGTATACAATATTTTGTCTGTATGCCTGAAGGCCAGAAGAGGGCGCCAGACCTCTTTACAGATGGTTGTAAGCCACCATGTGGTTGCTGGGAATTGAACTCAGGACCTTTGGAAGAGCAGGCAATGCTCTTAACCACTGAGCCATCTCTCCAGCCCCTGCTTAAATATTTTTAAATATTAAGAGTGGTATTTTCTTTTTAATGTTTGCAGAAAGGAGGAAGGTCCAAACACTGATGATGGCAAAACTCATTTGCATCTCGTCACTCACTGACTTACACAAAACCAATGCATTGCTAGATTCCTTGAGCTACGTGCACAGAGCGTTCACCACTGTGTTTGTTCTACTGGCAGAGACTGCTTTTAAATCTAAAACATAGTTGCTGTCATTTTTTTTACTTCAAAGCATCTCTAATATCCAGTATATATCAAACTCTGTACAAAATCCCAGAGAAATCAAACGGCTATGAACGTTACAGCGGGCTGAAGTTTGACGGGTACTCTTTAACCGGTTCACTGTTATCTCTGTGAGTTCAAAGTCGACAAAAAAGTACTTGAAAACCATCAAAATACTAAGTTTTTGGAAAATGTTCCACAAATGATCACCAGAAGAGCTTAGCTGACTCATAGACTAAAATAACACACTGCATATTAGCTTTTGAAATCCAATTATAAAACTGTTTATTCTGGCCGCACCACACTGAAGTTGGACGCGAGTGACTAACTGATGCTGAGCTGCAGCAAGGTGTCAGAGCCACTTCCCAGGGTCCGGCTTCACTGTACAATATGACAGGGCGCACTGAATACAGCCTCACTAACGGAATGCAGCCTCTCCAGAGATACTAGTTGGCCTGTTCAGAGACAGACAGACAGACATACTGCATTGCTTTCAAAAATGACAAAAGAAATTGATTTCATTTTCATTTTCATCAGACTGCTTTTCTTAAATTTAACATACAATAATTGTAGAAACGTACGGTGTGAAATGTAGTGTTGACCTGTGACTCAAGTCAGGGGAATTACCATATCTACAGGGGCTGCAGGGACTTAACATTTCCTTGTGGTAAAATACTCCAAATCCTCTCTCTGTCCGCTCTGCAAATCACACGTCATTGATATCTGCATTACCCTCCTGCGCTATTCGCCACCAACACTTCCTTCCTCTATGTTTAGTTTTGCAGCCGATGCCCAACCTCCCATCACCACCCTGTGTCAATGCTCTTCTCCCCAACCCCCATTCTACTACTTTCAACTTCTCTAAGGTGAAGTCTTCAAGACTTCACTTGAGTAAGATCTCACAGGACTTGCCCTATCATGCCTGACTTCTTTTACTTAATGTCAGGTCCTCTCCGTGTTCGTACAGCTGTCACAAGGGACAACAGCTACGTCTTGCTGCTGAAGCAGAACTGAGTGTATCATGTTTTCGTAATACATTACCTTGTGAATAACCCCACAATAAACGCAAGCATGCAGCTGTCTCTTTACTGAGACACTGGCATCTGCTTTGGGTAAACACACAGTAACTGGGATTGCTGGGCACTACGGTAGTTTTGTTCTTAACATATGAAAGATTTCCACATTTTTATAATGTCTACGTTAATTTTCCCAGACAAAGCATCATCTAGAAGTTAGGCATTGTGCCAGAGACTGGTGACATGGGAGTGATAAAAATCAAACATGACCATGACCTTCACAGAACTCAAACAAGACAGAATGAATAGAGGAGAGGAAGCATCAGTATCTTGCTCCCTGGGAAATTTAGCAAAACTATATAAAGGTTTCATGGCTGATCCCATAAAGCCCCTATTAGTATTCTTCTGATGCCACCTAATTGGATCGGTCTTTTCTCCTGCCATAACAGACATCACAGACACCTGGGTAATTTCCTCAGACCCCCACCTGCTTAGTGATTCACACCGACTATATGTATATTTTTTCCCACAAAGTAGATAGGGCCAAAGTCCCTTCCAGTTTCAATCAATAGCGAAATGACTTACCTAGGAAGCTGCAAAGACAAAAGATAGAAAATCTTCTAGAAGAGCGTCTACTGAGTGTCTTGCTATGGCGCAGAACCATGGGACTAAGCATATCCCTCAAGCACCAGAGTTACTGATTCTGTCTCATGGTCCTGCTTCCCACAATCTTATCCTCATGCTCTCAGGGCATGTAAGAAATCAGTTGGGCTTGGTCTGAGGCCACCAAGGAGAAGACATTCTCTGTCACAGAGGTCTTTCCAATGTAGTTTTGATAAGCGATCTGGAAGCCCTGTCTTTTTCACATTCTGTGTGCAAAATGCAGAAAGCTCTTTTGAAATGTCAGCTGCATTATTTTTTTTCTGGTTTTCATTCGTTACTATGTTCTGCTCATGCCCTTGTACCAAGAAACAGATTTATTCATTTAGGAGAACTGTTGTGTTCACACAGGATTTCAAGAGGAGGAACAGTGCATCATGCTGACTTTAAAAAGCAAGAGTGCTGGGAATGACCAGGTGTGGTGAGAAGCTGGCAATCCCAACATTCCGGAAGCTGAGGCATGAATACTGTGAGTTTGAGGCTATCCTGGGCTCTACAGTGAGACCTTATCTCAAAGGAGAAGGAAAAGAAAGACTGCTAAATCTGAAGCCAGACTCCACACGTCTACGGCATCGCTCTGCTCATTCCACAAGCTTCTTCTGAAGTGATCAACAACTCAGTGCCTTGGTACCCATATCTATAAGCGAGGGATAACGAACATTATTCCATCCCAGCTTACTGTGAGACTTAAATGGTCATAAACATAATGCAGTTATCAAAGCATTACCTGCCTAGAACAAAACAGGACCTCAGTAAATGAGAAACATTATTAACTTATCATTTTCCTTTTGCTAAAGACTTATCTCCTCAGTTGGATATGAAATCATGTAAAATTGATCAAATGAGATGGGGCACCTTATAGAATAGAACGGTGGTCAGGATAGAGATAAATAGCAACGAAAGAGGAAATATATTGAGTTTAGTAATAAACACAAGAAATTAATAACAAACCAATATTGAGATAAGATTATGAAATTTTGATGTTGGGATGTTGGAGGTTTTACGTTAGTAAAAAGTGAATTATTTATCACACCGCATTTTGTACTTTGCTGTTTGCTAGGAGTGCTGTATGGGATTGGAATGAAAATCAGGTGAGAAAGTTTCCATTTTATCGTCTTGTAAACATAAGAACAAGGTGAGCCACAGACACAGCCGGAGATTAATTAACCAAATGGAGCAGAGACTGCTCTGAGAGCTGGGGATATCATATTGGGCAAAGCCACATGCAGAGGAAATGAAGAATAAATGGGGACAGAGGAACAAGCAGATGGGTTAAATCCACCTTGGGAGAAGGCTGGCCATGGAGGTGAGGGGAATTATGCAATGAAGGATGGGATCCAGAGAGGCACTGTGAGAGCAGGGACTGCAAACATCAAATCTCGACACTCAGACTCCAGCAGCATAAATTAAATGGGTGCTGGGAAAATCCATATTACCTCAGACCTTCTGTTGGGCTTCAGAGAGGAAGCAGGGAAACCTGGGTTGGTAAACGCCTCTTCGGGGACCATTCATAATTTGCCTTGGCTACTTCCAATGCTCACAGCTTGAAGCTGAGATGCTGCCTTTGGCTGCCGTGAAGAGAACAGTTCACTAGTGGGAGCAGGGTGGGTCTAGGTTCAGTCTGGCTTCAGAGAGAAAACAAAACAAACGAAACACAAACAGCAACAAAACCCCAGCAGCTACTTTCATCCACTGCTTTGAGATGCTCCAGCCAGGCACAGGTTTGAGTTGCTGGAGGGGAAGGACTGATCCCCAAGTGGATATTAAAATCAGCTGGTTCCCAAGCCCTATCCCCCACAATAACTGATCGTTGACAGCCGGATGATGTCTTTATTGGAATGGTAATGTCTGAAGTGACCCCATTATGTCAGTGCTCCGTATCTCTTCGCAACATAGCATCATGAGAGAAAATGATCTTTACTGCCTAGCTTCAATGTGAAATAATCAGATTGGTGATCACTGGAAGATATGGTCATTAAATTTTAATTTGCGGGCACTTATTGGGTTTTAATTAAAACATTTTCTGCTTGTCCAAATTTTCTCATCTATCCTCACAAACAAGTTGATTTTTTAATTTAATTCATTTGTTTATGTACTCATTTATTTATTTGGTGATGTTGAGGCTCAAACCCTGGGCCTTGAGCATGCCAGGCAAGCACCCCAGCACTTAGCCAAACCTCCAACTTTAGGAATGTAATTTTAAAGGAAAGCTGCCTTCTTTGTATCACCAAAGAGTGAGAACAGCTTCTGAGATTTGTTTCAACTTCACCTTGTATTAAAATGGGAAGGTGACCTAGGTGTAGCAGCACCCACTGGGGCAGCAAACACACCTGTAACACCTATGACACATCATTAGCATCATAGCATGTCTGTCAGCCAGACAGAGCCACGACGCTTCCCAGCCAGCCCCCTGAAACACCAGTTAACTGTGAAACTCTCGCAACCGTCCTAGGAGTTGTAGCATTGTCGTTTCTATCAACCCTCTTAGCATAGTCCATCTAGGTCACTATGATTTCATCCTGAGTCATTTGTCCAGACACGTGGGTCATTTCCATCTCTGTATTCTCTTCTAGAATGGATCAAAATGGCAGGGAAAAAAATCAATAGCTATGCATAAATTGAATGTCATTTAATTAATTCAAGATTATCATTAAATATTGATAAGCATGAAAGTGTTATTGCTGAATTCAGCAACAACCACCACGCTGAATGTATAAAAACACCACTCCAGTTACAGAAAACACTGGGCTTTTTATCTGCAGAAGCATGTAAATGTGTTATGATTTTCTTAATTATTTTGCCTGAAGTAAATACAATGTCCTGATTCTCATATCCTCATATAATATTGTAAGTGGATGTCTTACAAAGCAATCTTAGTCCCTAAATCACAATTAAAAAAAGAAAGAAACAATACTTGAAGGCCAGTGCTGGCCCCCAAGATTGGCAAAGATTAAGGAAGCTGGAGACACTCAGTGTTAGCAAGAACATAGAACACAAGGGACTCATACCTATATATACTCTTCAGAGTTGAAATTGGAGAAATCAATTTATGAAACATGTAGTCACATGTCTCCACAGTCCAGCCTCCTACACATGTAGTCATGAGACATGTAAAAGAATGTATGTGGCAATATGTTCATTAGTAGGAAAAGTAAAGGAAAAAGGGGAACTCTCAAACCAAATATACAAAAATGGGAGACCAGATGAACTGCATTGTGGATCTTAAACTTCTATAGGGAGACCACTTAAATGCACTCACATGTCCACCACCACACACTGATATCAAAGCAGACTATTAAAGGAGGAAAACAAGTTTCAAGAGTATATGTTGATATTTTAAGAGAGTTCAAACATAAGCAGCACCTACCCCAAACCTGGACAACAGAGCACCTCTGAATGAAGAAAACAGCAAGAAAAATACAAAATATTTGGAGAGTGACAACAGAGCTTAGGAGAGATCTTCATGTCCTTGAGAGGGGCCTGAGGTTTCAGTGTAAAACACCCCTGGGCCTTGCTCACGGTTCGTGATGTGCTATCTGCAGATGGATCCTATGTTTAGGGATTTGTTGAGGTTCTGTGATTCCCATCACTAGTATACGTGGACTTGTTCAAATGTTTTCAAATGTATCACGTAAGTGACAAAGGTGAGCATTTGTGCAGGCTGCTATCCAGGGAACCTAAGTCTGGCTCCCAGCACCCACATTAGCTGGCTCACAACCACTCGTGACACCAGTTCCAGGAGAGCTGTTGCCCTCTTCTGGCCTCCATAGATATTCACATATATGTGTTCCTTCCGTAAATCAAGACAATAAAATAAAAATTAAAAATTAAAAAAAGGTATCAGATTCTCTTTTCATGATTTCGAACTATCTCCTAAATATTTCTGTTTCTAGCCATAGACAAATGGTACCCTCAGTCTTAATCAGAGAAGCTTCTCATTGCGATGAACAGTGGTGACGACTGAAGACTCGGTCAGGAACAGGACATTTTGTACCCCAGCCCCTTCTGAGATTCAGGGAACATCACAGAAGAAGGAAGAGGAAATATGGTGCCATGTTGTGAGCCTGGAACAGCCAGGAGTATGAGATGCCACATGTTGTGAACCTGGCACAGAAAGGATTAAGAGATGCCACATGTTGTGAGCCTGGCTCAGCCAATGCAGTCACGAGCTCACAGCCACAGCGACTACATCCAGTCAACAGTCCTTCCTGCATTCTGAGGGCTCTTGGGGCCCTACTCCTCCCTGCGGAACTATTGGCAGTGACGGATTCTAGAGAGGGTCAATCACTCCCTTCAGCTGTATACTCAATAAAAGTTTCCAAATTCATGGTCACAATGACAATCCTGGTTAAACTTCATGAATTACAGAAGGGGCTTTGGGGGGTAATAGGAATGGGAGGGGGATTAACAAAGGGGTGGGTTATAATAAGCAGAATACACTTTTCATTTTTAATGCTATTTCCTGTTTTTGTGTGGTTTATGATGTGTTGGAAGGATGCATGAACCACAGCGCATGTGTGATAGTCAGAGGACAACTTTGTGAAGTTAGCTCTCTCCTTCCAATTTTTTTTTTATTTGAATCACCGCTTGGCTAATCACTTAAGTGTATTGCTAGCTAGCTCTTACCTCTAGAATTAACCCATTTCTGGTATTTTATATTTTACCATGAGGCTCATGGCCTACCGGCAAGGTTCCAGCATATCTGTCTCTGGCTGCAGCTCCATGGCTTCTCTCTCGACTCCACCCTCTTTCTCACAGCATTCGGTTTAGTTTTCCCCACCTAGTTCTGTTCTGCCCTGCTCTGCTATAGGCTCAAAGCAGTTTCTTTATTAGCCAATTCTCCTTCCAATTTTAGGTGGGTTCCAGGATCAAACTGCAGTCATCGGCAGAAAGCGCTTTGTCCACTGAGATATCCAGCTGGCCCCAAAACACAGAGAATACATTCTATATATGTCTCAACTTACCAAAGAACCCAATTAATAAGATGGCTTTTAAGACCTCTGGGAAGGACTCAGTGAGGTTTCTACTTCGGATTCCTCACAGTATGACCTATTCACTGTGCGGGGATTCTGCCCATATGGGAGAATCACGCTCATTGAGATCTCGGATTATAGTAACTGTTAGGCCTGTGAATCAATATTTATTGGAGTCTGTTGACAACTATTATGAATTAGCATCTACTGTACTATTTTTTTTTCATCTGACTTCATTATTTGCAGCCTGCGTACCTAAATTAAACAATTCTGTGGGGAGGAAATGATTTTTATATGAACTTTATTCAAATAATGCTTTGCGAATGGAATTCTTGCTGGAAAAGGGCAAGGAAGAACATACAAGTCAGAACTGTCTCCTACTAGATGAAATGTTGCCTTGGCTTAAAGGAGGTAAGCACATGAATAAATCTAAATCTTTAAAACCACCATAGCTTTTGTCTTGGATCAACAGCATTCTGCTTTAAGCAACGTAATTTCAGTCAGTGAGCAGCTCTGTTTTCCGGATTTGCTCATTTAGCCTGTGAGATGCTGCTGTTAACAACGGAGACACTCTGCATTGTAAACAAATTTCATAATGTGTTTTCTTATTATCTTTGTGTAGGAAACAACCTACTGCATAAAACAACATTTGTACCGATGAACACTTCTGTTTTCTTAGAATACCAATTCTGTCATTTGTAGCTGACAGCGGTGCTCAATAATGTAGCCCCTTGGACCCAAGTTACTCTTATGTTAAGTAAAAAGTGAGATATTTAGACTTATCACATAATTCTCTAATTGTGTAGAAACAACTTTAATTTTGTATCCATTTTTAAAGCTTGATCAATGTTGCCTTGATGTCCCACACTCTATCCTACCATGGAGATTTCCACACTACTTACCATTACCATATTTATAACACAAGGAAAGGGAACTAAGCTAGAGGTCCATCAACAGATGAATGGATAATGAAAATGTGATAAATACACAAAATGGAGCATTATTCAGATGTAAAGAAAATGATTTACTGAGAAAATATATTAAGTGAGATGACCTAAATCTCACAAGTTGTCCCTCATATGTGGATCCTAAACTATAATGTATCCATGTGTATAATGTAAACAAACATATGTGTAGGTGTACTGTAACGTTTGGAAAAGGGACCTAGAAAGGGCAACAGTCAGTGTAAGAAAGGGTGGGATGCAGGCAAAAGGGCTGCAGAGTATCACAAGAACACATAAAGCTTGTTCTTCTAGTTTCAAAGCTGTCCATTTCTCTTTTGTGGCAGGTAAGTGATTAAGACAGTCAGTGTTCAGCACAGAGTTTGGATGGAGTCACATATGTGTTTGAGTGGCTTCCTGAATTTAGCTGCACAGTGTTTTTATTTGTAGGATCATCACAACATCACAATAAATTTTAAAAATTTATTTTAGCCAGGCAGTGGTGGCACACACCTTTAATCCCCGCTCTTGGGAGGCAGAGGCAGGAGGATCTCTGTGAGTTTGAGAACAGCCTGGTCTACAAGAGCTAGTTCCAGGACAGTCTCTAAAGCTACAGAGAAACCCTAACTCGAAAAAAAAGAAGAAGAAGAGGAGGAGGGGAGGAGGAGGAGGAGGGGGAGGGGGAGGGGGAGGGGGAGGAGGAGGAGGAGGAGGAGGAGGAAGAAGAAGAAGAAGAAGAAAGATTTTAAATAACTTTTTTTTTTCAGGGTGTGTGTGTGTGTGTGTGTATTCAGTGTACCCACACCTGTATGCCACATATAGGCAAGAGTTTTTGGAGTTCAGAAGAGAGTGTCAAATCTTCTTTTGGAGCTTCTATTACAGACCCCGGAGAGAGCCTGAGGTGGTCCTGTGGAATTAGGTCCTCTGAAGGAGCAGTCAGCACTCTTAACTCCTTAGCCGTCTCACCAGCCCACCTTTAGAGCAATTTCTGAGGCGCAAAAGTAAAGTCATAATTTATGAGGGATATGAGTATCAAATCTTTGGAAAATTATGTTGGACACAGCCGTGACACGACGAAAATGTTACATTACATCAAATGAGAACATGCTACAATCAGAGATCAATAACTAGAAGCTATTTCCGTCACTTAAGTCATAGAACCACAACATGTTATTATTAAAAATGACCTCAGTAAACACATGAGTCGATAACTTTATCTACTATCAGTACTTAATACTTGCTAAATTAATAATATTTCCCATTTCTAGTAATGGATTTCATTAGAAAAATTATCTAGGACCTGGCAACGGTCTCAGAATTTAAAAACACTAACCACTAAATGTGACTACCTGAATTCAGTCCCCCAGACCCTCATGGTGAAATGAGAAAACTGAATAGCAAAAGGTGTCCTCTGACCTCTAATCATGCATCATGGCAATAGTAGACACACGCACGTGCATACAAAGTAAATAAATATACAAATATAATTATTAAAATTCAAAAATTAATAATAGACCCAATTTAAGGGAGGGTCAGAGAGGAGAGCAGAGGAAAAGTGAAGGAGAGAGAGAGATGGTGTGGTTATATTTTAAATTGAAAAAGACAAAAAAAATGAAACTATTGGAATATTCTAAGTTCTAAAAGTTTGTTTTCTGTAAATAAAACGATCAAAGTATCACAATCAGGGTACTTAAGGCACCCATCAACTCATAGTGTATTTGCAACAAAAAAAAAAACACTTAAAATCTGCCCTACTGCTCAGTGAGACAGTTCTATGGGTAAAGGTGCCTGACTGCTGAGCCTGACGGCCTGAGTTTGATTCGCATACACATTAATTAATTAAATAATTAAGAAATTTTTGAAATACAGTCTACTCTGTTTCCAGGTAAACTATGTGCCATTATCAACTACAATCACAGATCTCTAGAGCATATTCCTCCAAACCACTTTGTCACGCTGGGACTACCTGCTTCCTGCACTCTCCTCCCGGCCCAAATACAAAGGACTGTTTATGGAATTCAGCAGAGTTTTAGGGCCTCCTAATATCAAATCTCTCAAAAGCAGAGCCCTCAGAAGGTTATTCCAACAACCATCTATTCTTTTTTTCCTTTTTATTCATTCTTCTCTCATACAATACATCCTGACTGCAGCCTCCCCTCCCTCCACCCCACCCCCAGTCCCCTGCCCAGACTCACTGCTTCTCTGTTTCCCTTCAGAAAAGAGCAGACCTCCTAGGGATATCAACTGAAGATAACACAAGATATGATAAAGACGAGGCACAAACCATCATATCAAGGCTGGACGAGGCAACCCAGCATGAGGAGAAGGGTCTCAAAAGCAGGCACAAAAACTCAGAGGCACCCCACTCTCATTTTTAGGAGTCCCACAAAAATCCATAGCTAACAACCATAACATATATACTAAGGACTTAGGGCAGACCCATGTAGGCTCCATGATTGCCACTTTAGTCTCTGTGAGCTCCTACAAGCCCTGCTTAGTTGATTCAGTGGGTCATGTTCTTCTGATGACCTAGACCCTTCTGGCGTCTACAATCCTTCTTCCCCATCTTTTGCAGGGTTTCCCAAGCTCTGAATAATGTTTGGCTGTAGATCTCCGCATTTGATTCTGATTTTTTAAATTGAAAATTACTGAGGAGATTGCTCAGTTGGTCATGTTTACTGAGCAAATGTGGGGACATGAATTCAATACCAAGGACCTCTCTAATAATGCCAGGACTACTTTACATCCCAGTGCTGGGCAACAAGTCTAGCAGAATCGACCAGTTACAGTAAGATATCTTGTCTCAAACACATCCAAGATGGACAGCAAGTGAGAAAGACACCTGATGTTGACCTTTGGCCTCCACACGCATGTGCATGCACTCATGGACACATGCATCCGTGCGCGTGGCGCGCGCACACACACACACACACACACACACACACTCCTGAGCTACTTAACTACATCAGAATGCCAATCTCCTTTCCTGATGGGGAGCCTTCTTTAGCCAATGGACTTTAAGAGGCTGGACAAGGCTGGGGTACAACTTTGGGTACCAAAAAGCTGTGGTCCCACCCTGCTCAATTTTCTTCCCACAAGCCACACCTGGACATCTGATGCTATTTCTATTTACTCTGTGTGATCTGTGAGTTCCCTTTTAAAAAAGAACACCCTTAGAATACTCTATTCGGAGTTAAGCTTGAAATTACGTGACTCACGTTCCCCCCATTTGATCCATTCTGCAACACTTTCTTTCTTTCTTTCTTTCTTTCTTTCTTTCTTTCTTTCTTTCTTTTTTTTTTTTTTTGATTTTTCGAGACAGGGTTTCTCCGTAGTTTTTGGCTCCTGTCCTGGAACTAGCTCTTGTAGTCCAGGCTGGCCTCGAACTCACAGAGATCCGCCTGCCTCTGCCTCCCGAGGGCTGGGATTAAAGGCGTGCGCCACCACCGCCCGGCTACAACACTTTCTTGAGTTCCACCATCCAAGGTTTGACACTCCTCACTGTGATCTAGTCCAGCTCTTCCACTGACTCACCCGTTAAGCTTGTATCTAATTCAGACTCCTCCATGAAAAGGCAAAATAAAAGATGCTTCTTAGTGGCTTTTATACTCTGCATACTGCATTATGAATTAAAATTTGATCCATGTTCCCGAGGCATTCGGCCTCTATAAAACAGCATTTTATTCTGTAAAACACCAGACTTTAATGTACATATGCCCCTCCCACAAGAGGAAGATGTCCTGTTTGAATTTGGGGAGTTGTGAGCATGCCTGTTTATGATCTGTGATCCCTAAGGCTGTAGTGACTTGACACCGGAAGCTCAATACACTACATGTTCTGTTCTCTTGCTGTATGAATTGAGTTCTGCTTTATATTCTGACTTTGTCCTTGGGTTTGCCCAAATTATGACAACATCTTTACTTCTTCCTTATGCTGCAGGACTTCCATCACCTTGTCCACCCATCTTGGATCCCACATCCTTCATATTGGTTCTAATATTATCCTCTGGTGTACTTAACTCTCAACTCCTCTGGATCCACTGATGCTAGGAAATGATCTTCCTTCTGTGAGGAGGTCATGAAGGGATAACATAGTGGAAAGGCCTACCACCTTTTGTACCAAGAATACATGAAATAATTCTGGAACCAGAGAGGTCTGGATGTAAATCTTCTCAGGGAAAGCTAGAGGTGCCCCCAAAGCTGTCCTAAAACACACTTAGATATCTGTCACATAGAAAATAAAACAACGACATTCTGAAGAGAGGACATAATTGCGGTGAGACACAAGGAAGAACTCCATAAAACACAGTGCCATTTAGGACGTGATGGGCAAAACAGCAGACGGACAGAACTCCATCAGCTTGAGCAATGCCAAGAGTTTTAAGGCCGCAAAACTGCATTCCACTGAATCATAGGAAAATCCCAATACCATGCACACTACGAACTCTAAGCCTTATCTCATAGATCACAGAAGGTTAGACAACAAATGATTCGATTTGGGAGCCTGAATAAACTTCTCAAAGTGATTTATAGAAAATAACTCCAAACAGACCAGAGGAGGACGAAACTGAGAGGTGAGTGCTAAGATTCTCCCAAATATGTGGAGCAATAAGGATATTGAAGGCATCCAGTAGGCTAGGAATTTCTGAGACACAGAAAGCTAATTTGAGAGAAAGCAGGCATTAGGTCAATAAAATTTGATGAGGTGACGTGAAGTAAAGGTGTAGGTTTTCTCTCTTCTGCTTCTGGCCTGAGAATCTGTAAAAAAAAAAAATAATGGATAAGAAATAGAAACTGATGGGGAAGAACAGAGATAGAGAGCAAGGAAAGAGATATCTTGACTGACGGAGCCATTATGGGGCTAGAAAGAAACCTGGAACTAGAGAAATTCCTAAGAATCCGCAAGGATGACCCCAGTTAAGACCCTAAGCAATAGTGGAGAGGGTGCCCGAACTTGCCTTGCCCTGTGGTCAGAATGATGAGTGTCTTAAATGTCACCATAGAACCTTCATCCAGCAACTGATGGAAGCAGAGGCAGAGATCCACAGGGGAGCACTGGATTAAGTCCCCAAAGTCCAGTCAAAGAGTGGGAAGGATGAGAATATGAGCAAAGATGTCAAGACCATGATGGGTTCACCCACTGAAACAGCTTACCTGAGCTAATGGGAGCCCACCAACTCCAGCTGGACAGGAAAGGAATCAGCATAGGACCAAACTAGACCCTATGAATGTGGGTGACAGTTATATGGCTGGGGCAGACTGTGGGGCCACTGGCATGGCACCAGGATCTATCCCTAATGCTTGTACTGGCTTTCTGGAACTCATTCTGTTTGGAGGGCTACCTTGCTTAGTCGACTAACTGCTTTGGTCCTGCCTCAAAGCAATGTGCTAGACTTTGTTGACTCTCCATGGAAGCCTTATCCTCTCCGAGGAGTGGATGCAGGGTGGGGTGGGGGGAAGGTGGCGGGAACAGGAGGAAGGGAAGAAGTGGGGAATAGAAACCACAGCCATGTTGAATGCTGGCAGAAAATCCTCAATAGTGAAAATAATACAGTACAGCAACATGGAAAGGAAAGAAATATGAGGCTCGAAAGGTAATTTCTAGACCCCGAGAAAATAATTTAAAAGGGAGAAGAGAGGGGTAGATTGAGGTGGGTTAGTGAAAACAGAAACGGAAGAGTCAGCAACATCCAATCAGAGTCCAGTCGTCATATCAAGGAAGACGGAATATTCATGTAAAATTACCACGATTTAGTAGCATCTGTAACTTGACTTGGGAAAGAGATGTTTGTGCATTTCAGTGCAGATGCTCCAGATGTTCTAAAACTCCTAACTCTTTAATCACAGCAATAAAACCATTCTGCCAAAAGGTAACGCTGGAGAGATGGAAACCGCGCGGGTCCTGAATTCTTTCTCTCTCTTTCCTCTCCCAATACAAGAGAAGCCAACACTGAAAGCTGGCAATGAGTCACAAGCACAGACAGTGAGCTGAGACCACGATAACGAAGGGCAGACCGGGTTCACATCCGGAGCTTGTAAGCTCTGAATGAGTAGACGTGTATGTGCCTGTCACACATTTTACAGGTGCTGAAGTTTAGAAAAAGGCAGAATATAAGGATAAGTAACCAGAATGGTAATCACCAATGCTTAAATTATACAGGAGGCCTTTGGTAGTAAGAGAAAAAGTTGAAACTCTGAGAAACTTGTGTGGGAGTCCGGAAAGACCGTAATCTATCCAGAAAGCAAACATGAAACTAGGAAGGGTCTCTTGCTGTAACCAGTGGTCTATTTTCCCCTCTCTTTTGATGGTACATATTCTCAACCATGAGGCCAGCAGACAGAGGTATACAAAAATAAGGACCTCATTGGAGATAAGAACCTAAAAGCTAGTGGTTCTGACGCCTTGAGGTATAGGGTAACTACCTGGTGAACTGTTAAAACATTGACTTCTGGGGCCTGCCCTTGGAATCTGACCTGTAGCCTGAGGAGCTGTTCTCCTATATCCTCCTGGATGTCATGCGATGCTCGTATGGGGACTACAGTGGGAATCACCACTCTTTCCTTGTGAGTCCTTGGCTCCTATCCATGGATGCTGGCTAGAATAACTTAAACAGCTTTGAAAAAAAAAAACCCTTATGGCTAAGCCAACAGACTGGGAATGTATGCTGATAGCTCCATTTTTAGACATTTTCTGAATAACTCACTATGTTAACATGGAGCACAAGTACTAACGCATATGGACATAAGTGTAAGTAGTAAATGATGAAGTTCTTTCTGGATTCAGTGAGCCCTCTCCCTAGAAGCACGCTGAATTTTCTCTTTAAACGTATGGGTTATATTCAGCTATGGTTCTGATAACAGTGATGTCACGGTTTTTATGGAAACTCTGAAGTCATATTATTGTGTCTGTGAGTTGATAAATGGTGCATTTAGATGCTAAGAAAGAGCATATTACCGGCCCCAGGAAGCTGGTTTTAGACACATAATGTTAGGAATTATAAATTGACTTAAAAGGCCATGGGAAGATACATGATTCTACCCACCATTAATAGTTCCTTGATGCCCAAACCAACACCTGTGATAAATCTGTCTGCTCGGCTGAATGAGATCTTCAGGACTCCCACAGTTCCCTATACAACCCTTCATTTCACTGCTACTGATGTTAGAACTCTTATTCTATCTTTCTGATAATGGTAAGGTCACGGAAACAGGGATGGAATCATTTCCAAAAGTCAATTTCCAGTGCTTGTAAGCATAATCACAAAACTCAGGCTTAAAATCAACATCTCATGACCAACTTCTTCAGCCAACAATCATTTAAAACACATACGGTTGTTATCATAAGCAAGAAAGTTAGACCATCGAGCTGTTACCTCATAGCTACTCTTTGAATAATCATTATGGGTAAGTATTTGACAAATCCTAAAAATATGTACACTAGACAGAGCGCTGAAAATGTGAATGCTAGATCGGTTGAAACTGATTTACAAATGGCAGCCACATTAATGAGAAAGAAACAGTCACATGAAGGGCAGTGAAGACTCACCAAGAGGACAAGCTTCCAAGAGATGGGCCAAAGCATCTCAGACACTACCAAACCTTAGCTACCCTTGCATCGACCATGCCTAATATGTTAATGTTAGATTTTCATTACACAAATTTTAATAAAACATTTTACTTATGTGTGTACAATACAGGATACACTAATCTTGAGGATATAGTTAACATAAATATGTTGAACTTGGCTTTAAACATGGAGCATGCTATGGTTTATGTATGATGAAGCTTTTGATTCCACGGTTCTCGTCTCCAACAAACCAATGCACTATTATCAGCATGCTGATTTTAATAGCACCTTAAAGATTCAAGTTTTGGTCTATGTCAGGACTGCCAGGTGATTCAAAACAAAATGACAGCGTTAGAAATCAACTTCATGGAATCTTAGCAATAAATAATGAAGACATTTAACTCACAGAATGCATTTGCATCTGTAACACTACAGTGACAGTAAGAACATTATAAAGAGCGCTTGCTCTTCTACCACGTTTATGCGAATCCATCCTCATTGCAGCTTTTGTTAATATGCATGAGCAAACTATCTTGTGCCAATGTTTATGTCTATAGGGATGCTTACATATTCAATTTAAAGATTAAAGTTTAAAATAAACTACAGTACCATTTTAGTATTTTATGGACAAGTTGAATAACCTTCTTCTCAAGTAGAATAGCGAGGCGGATTTGCCAATGTCTATTTAAAGAGATGGATGTTTTCAATTCCACCAGGCTGAATTGCAAAGGAGCCCAGAGATAAGCAGCATGCGGTTTTCAGGTATGTGACAGAAGGACCATTGAACACCCTTTGCTCTCTTAACTATGGGAGTCCTTATCTGATCCTCACAGAGGTTGGGCCAGGCCTGGTAATTATACTCTCTAAACTATATCTTTATTGCAGGCTAAATCTCTGTTTGTGTCTCTTTGTGTTTGAGGTCTGTACTTATTTATTCTCTCAAACAGATTGCCCAACAGGAAGCAGAAAGCTCAAGTTCTTTACAGCTGAGAGATCCTTCCCTGGAAAGAAGACACCAGTTTTCTCCAGAACCAGCAGATGGTTACACCCCTAGAAGTTTCCAAAGAGAAGTCACCTCTACCATGGAGGATTTCTCTAACAAATGGGAAGACACACGGAGAAGAAGAAGACAAGGCAAAGGCAACCTATTTATGTACTTTGTTCTTGATGTCATCAAAATAGCCCATGTCACAAAATAAGTCACTAAAGCAGGGATACGTCAGAAACCAAGAGAGAGATGAACATAATAAAAGGCACTGGAGAACAAAGTAACTTCACCTTTAAATTGGAAGCTTGGGATTTTACCATTTGTGTTGGTTCATCTTCATTGCCATTCATGGATTCAGAATCACCCAGGAGACACACCCCTGAGGGTACCTAAGAGAACATTTCCAGAGGGGCTTAAGGGAGAAAGGAAGGGCTACCCTGAATGTGGATGATACCAATCTATACATCATCAGTACTGACTGAATAAAAATGAACAGACCTGGCTGGCTCTATTCTATTCTTCCTGCTGTTCTCAGATGCGAGGAGTCCCACCTGCATGCTACAGCTACCACACACTCTGCACACCTTCCCTGCCATGGCAGATGGTACCCTCTTAACTAGGAGCCAAAAGAATTATTTCTTCAGCAATGTTGCTTTCTGCCAGCAATTTGATTACAGAGACAAGAAAGTAACTAGTAACAGCATTTCAGTAGAAGTAATTTTGTTTCTGCTATGTTCTCCACATCCGTATGGCAACAGCTAGCAGGAACTAAGGGAAAAAATAAAGTATCACTTTAAAAATGTCCAAATAATCACCTGCTGGGCCATCTACGCTTCAAAGTAAAATAATTTAAACTAAGAAGAACATATATCTTTCAGACAGCTAGAAACACATTTCTGACAGCTATCAATTTCGCAATATGACAACCTTTTTGATTTCCATTTTTTCATTTCACTCTACATTTCTTTGATGTCATTCAAAATTGGGCAATGGTTTAGGCACCTGGGGAGCATAGACCCTATTAGAGATCCCAGTTCAATTATCAACTCCATTGGCGAAAGTTCTGAAATCTAAGAACATATTCAGTAAATTATATCACTTTCTACATAAGGCTAGTGTGAATATAAAAAAACAATTCCTGGTTTAATGGATTTTAGTGTATAATACAATCCAATAAAATATAATGCCTATTATTATTTCCAAAATACAAGCTTGTAAGAAATTTATCCTATGATACAATTAATGATCTATATGTTATTAAAAACAAAAATCACAATCACCTTATGGTACATTTCTTTGATTCCCTGAACATTGGCGGAAAATGCAAAAGGAAGAGTTCCAGGCAAGTCCAACCTCAGCTTCCAAGAGAGACTTGGCAAAGGGTCTCAGTGGTAGAAGAAGCTAGTGGTAGAAATGCGTCAAGCATGTGCAAGGACCTAGAGCCAATTTCAGCACTTACAAACGAAAGAGTTAAGAAGAATAGTGGGAGAAAACAGAACTGAGCAGATACAATGTGAACACTGTATCTGAGGGCATGTCTATTATTGTAAAAGAGAACGGGACAAAATAATGTCATCAGTGAAAGAACGGCACATTTCCAGTAGATCCTTTTCAAACCCTAAAGCTAGGGCGTGTCTAGCGAAGATCTGAATTTAAGAAGAGAGGGACCAAAGCTCGTGTTTTTCACATAACAAGTTCTCTAGTCCCTGACCATTTCATTTCTTTTTCCATCTATAAGAAGTATGGATCTGTTGTGATTACACACACCAGTAATCTCAGCATTCAGAATGCCAATGCGGGGTGACAGCTGGTTAAAGTAAAGCCAGGACTACATAATAAGACAATGCATCAAAAATAAAATAAATTACAAAGCCATATGCATTGCATTTCTCCCCATCCAGTGCAAACGCCACAGCTCTGCAGGGGCCCAGTTTACATCTTTTGTTACTCTTCTTCAAGGCTAAATTAAAGGAATTGAGACTAGTGAATCATACTAAGTTTTTAATATGAGATTTCCCTCTGTATGCTGTGATTACCATTAAGGAATAAAGAAACTGCTTTGGGCATATAGCAGGGCAGAACTTAGCTAGGAGGGGAAAACTAAACTGAATGCTGGGAGAAAGAAGGGCAGAATCAGAAAGAAGCCATGTATTCCCCCCAGAGACAGACGCCAGAACTTTATCTGGTAAGCCACAGCCACGTGGCGATACACTGATTAATAGAAATGGGTTAAATTAAGATGTAACAGTTAGTCAATACGAAGATAGAGCTAATGGGCCAAGCAGTGATTTAATTAATACAGTTTCTGTGTTGTTATTTTGGGGCTGAGCAGCCGAGAACCAACAAACGGCCTTCCTTCAACAAGGATTTGTTGAATAGATTATTGTTAGTTGAATGGGAAAAAAATGATGAGATAAATAAATGAATTAAACTGGCATTTAATAGGGGACATCTTCAAAATAATGAAATAACAGAAGAAATAAAGATTTAGTAAAAAGTACCTAAGTTACTATCCACAACTTACACGCTGTGGTTGTGGAGGCAGAAGACAGCTGAGTGCCATAGTCTGTACATGGCTTCGCATGCAGACAGTGAGCTGCTGAGGCCAGAGTCACCATCACTGGCCGAGCCAGGGCAAGCCACATTCCACAGAATACACTGTGGCAAGTGACCGCGATCATAGGTTACATTGGATTTTGTTTCATAAATGTGTGGCTTCCATTGGTGCATTTCTGCTTGGTTTATAAAAGATGTGTTGGAAAGAGTTTGGGAACTGTTACATTAGAAAACGCCACCATCCGGAAGTAGAGTCTCAAAGAAGAGAAATTACTCAATCTAAATACACTCGCTTTTGTGGTTCCATGGAAATCTTAGGATAGTTCTCCTATTACTATGAAGAACAAGATGGAGGCATTGATTAGGATTGCATTGAATTTGTAAACAAATTTTGGTGAAGTGACCACTTTCACTATATTAAATCTACCAATCCATGAGGATGGAATGTCTATTTTCTAGAATATTCACATATCTCTTTCTTCAACGGATTAAAGCTTTCATTGTGTGGGTAAGAGGTAAGAAGAATCTGGAAGGAGATGGGGAAAGGAACCATGATCAGATTATATTGTATGAAAACATTTGTTTTCAACAACAACAAACCCTACTAAAATTCTTCCCATTGTATTGGCCAATCACTCCCATGGTTAAGCTGATTCATAGCCTTGAGGCTACTGTGAATGGATCTCTTTCTTCATAGGTTAATTGTTGATTGTTGAGGTAGATAAAATCTATTGATCTGTGCAAGTTAATTCTGTATCTTGCTGCATTATTCAATTTGTTTGCCATATCTAGACATTTTGTAGAGAATTTTGAAGATCTCTATGCTGTATGCAAGTAGGGATAGCTTGACTTTCTCTTTCCAGTTTGGATCCCTTTCATTTTTTTCTCCTCTACAATCACAATATTGGAAAGGAGTAGGGGTAGAGAATCACCCTGTCTCATTCCTGACTTCAGTGGAATTGCTTCAAGACTTCCTCCATTTAGGATGCTGCTGCTGCTGGTGTGGGTTTCTTGTGCAGAGCTTTCATTATGTTGACGTATGCTCTCTCTTGTCCTACATTCTCCAGGACTCTAATCATGAAGGCATGTTGGATTTTGTCAAAGGCTTTTTCCTGCACCTATGGAGATAATCACATGACTTTTTTTCCTTTGAAGTTTATTTATGTGGTTTATTACATTTATTGACCTGCATGTGTTAAACCATTCCTAGTTCAGAGATCAGATCAACTTGGTTATGGTGTATAATTTTTTTTTACTATGTCTGTATTTTGTTTGCAAGTATTTTGTTGAGTATTTCTGAGTCTATGTTCACCACAGTTATGGGCCTGCAGCTTCTTCTTTTTGTTGCTTGTTTCTTCGCCTGATTTGGATACTAGAGTGTTAGAGGCTTTGTGGAAGGAATTTGAGAATGTTCTTTCTGTTTGTCATCATCTTTTTCTTTTCTTCCTCCCCCTTTTTTCTTGTTTAAAAAGGATTGATTGACTGTCTATCTTCTTTGATTGCCTAGTAGAATTCTGCTGTGAGTCCATCTGGCTCTGGACTTTTTCTTTTTTAAAGCTGGAAAGGTTTTATTGCACTTTCAATCTCCTCATTAGGTCTGTTTAGACTGTTGACTTCTTGATTTAATTTTGCTGGTTTGGATGAATCTAGGAATGCATCCATTCCTTTTAGGCTTTCCAACTTAATACAGTACAAGTTTTTAAATATTCCCTTAATTAATATACATTATTATGAATCGCTCAAAGACTCAGCATTCTGACATCCTCTCTTAGCCATGTTCGCTGCTCCACTATTCATAATGGTTAAGAAATGAAAACAACATAAATGTCCTTCAACCGATGATGAATGGATAATGAAAATGTATTACCTATATACTATGGAACACTATTCAGCTCTGAAGAAAAATGAAGTTATGAAATTTGTAGGTAAATAGGTGGAACTAGAAAAGATATCCAGAAAGACAAACAATAAATGTTCTCTCTCATCTGAGACTCCCAGCTCAAGTCTTCAGATGTAAATACATATTCTGGAGTAACTGCAGAAATTAGGAAGATAAGAGGAGCCGTTTTAGGGTGGGGTATCAATAGAGATTGGAATAGCAAGGAACAAGAGATCTGAAAGGGAAACGAAAAGAACAGGGACCCTTTAATTGGGGACATGGAGGGGAAAAAACAGGGAGGACGGTAAAATAAATGTACATATATTGGTATATAAATAAATGTACATATATTGGTATATAAATAAATGTACATATATTGGTATATAAATAAATGTACATATATTGGTATATAAATAAATGTACATATATTGGTATATAAATAAATGTACATATATTGGTATATAAATAAATGTACATATATTGGTATATAAATAAATGTACATATTTTAAGTGGAAATTCCCACCTAGGCTGACAATGCCAAGAGCCACAGAACATCTAACAAGATCTCAATACCAAGCATGAGAAGTCCTCTTCTGAGTTGTTCATCAGGGTTTTCCAGTGTTTCCCAATACGCTGTAGGCTGCTAATAGTACACTTGGTTGCCCTACAGAAGTAGAAGGCAAGTGCCCACTGCTGAAGATACACAGTACTTCAGACACAGTGCCCAAAGGCCCTGAAGGACCTCCTCCCTGAGGACTAGCTTTCATGGAAAGAGGAGGAGACATGTCATCTCCAAAGGAGGGAAGGATTGTTGGTTAACAGTCCCATGCTTCTATGATGCATGTGTAATACAACGATAGCCAAGCATGATACAGTAACACTGATGGTGCAGCCGTGGCATGTAAACCTTGGTGCTAATTAACAGTTGTCTAATTGGACCTCAGACCCACTCAACAGGGGCTTACAGAGACTGAACTGCCAACCAGAGAACGTGCGTGATCGGACTGAGAAAAAAATTAATTAATTAAAAAGGCCTATTCAGCAAGAGAGAAATCATGCATAGGTCTGGTAACTTGACCAAACCCCCCAGGCCAGGGAAATCTTGAAGGAGAACCTACAATCACCATTTACTAAACCTATAGTATAATCCCTGATAACATTCTAAATATTTGTCCTCACACCCATGCCTTCATCAAAGAAACTTCTCTTTGCGACAGATGGAAATCATTAAAGAAAACCACATCCAATCAAAATGTGGAGTGGCGAAGGATAGTCCCAAGGGATACATCTACAATGCAACTCCTGTAGCTAAAGGTCCCGGATCATCGAAGAAGAGTGGGAAGACTGTAAGACTCGGAGGATTGAGAGTTTTCTCTGAAGCGGTGTCTCCTGGGAATGGTACAAGCTACAGCCATAAAGGAGTCCCAGTCGACATGTCAGGCTAACCATGTGCCGAATGAGGACAATACACATGCTAGCATGGACGGCAGGAAGCCCAGGAAGCCTCGAGCCTACACAAATAGCTGTAAGTAACTAACCAATGCTGGAGAAGTTGCAATAGTCTTCTCTGAGGGCACACACATTTACTAGGTATCAGTTATCAAACAGTCAGCCCTGAAACACACATACAAGTGACATGATTCAGACTGAGTGGACGGTACTCACATATTTAGGAGTGTGCTTGCATGGAGGTAGGTATGTACATAATAACAATTTATGAAAAAAGAGATCACGAATTTAAAAGAGAACAAGGAGAGTTATATGGAAGGGTTTGGAGGAAAGAAAGGGAAGCGGGAGATGTCATAATTACATTAGAATCTGAAAAATAAAAAAATAAAAATGAATAAACTAGGGCTTATCAATGCATGATGGAAACACAACTCATTCATCTGGTCTCTACAAGAACAGGAACCACTCTCTGAATGGCAACATCTCTGTCCTAACCGGATCTCTGGAATAATAAATGCACAGGAAAAGTCTTCTTAAAAATTTTCTGTGGTTTTAAATACAAACAACAAATATTTAGTGTATGGGTTACTACAACAGATGACGCGCCACAGAAATGCAGCTTTCTGGAATGCTTTCTTTTGCTAGAAATAACAACAGGAAAGGTTTTCCCTCTGTATAATCCCTGGCAAGTCCTCACTTGGCTTGTTGGATAGTTTCAGCTATAGAGTTCTCTCTCTAAAAAGAGAAACTGAGCTGACTGAGCGTAGGATTATGGGGGCTGTGGGAGTACTAGACAGTCCCGTCTGGCTGGGCAGGCAATGGCAATCAGAGCATGGTGCCGCTACCCGTCCAGGACGTCTGTGTCAAACAGGACATTCTCCTCCATAGAAATTAAGACACAATGGCCCTTTCCTGACAGGTCTCTCCATGCCTCGTTTCTCATCCTCCCTCAGGAAATACACACTCTAACCGAAGGAATTCAAATGTTGACTCTGGGTGTTGCTCCAGATGCACCAAGCTGTTCTGTGATACTATCTCCTCGGTAACAGGAGGAAGTTACATCTGAGTTGCATTGTAATCTCCTCACATCAGATGGGCTTGGGGCTGGGGGAGCTGCCCTGTGGATTCAGCACCTACAGCCTGCAAGGGACACAGAAAGCCTACATCCTGCCAGAGACCATGATGCTCAATGAACACTAGCTCTTACTGAATTGCTCACCAAGTCACTGTCACTGGGTAATAAAGGAGCGTGAGAGAATCAGAACCAGAGGGTTTTAGTAGGCTTCTAGTAGGAAAAGAAAGGTGCTTCACAACTAGAAACTAGACCAGTCATTTTTAAGGTCTTTACTCAGTACCACTTTGACGCAGAAAGAGGGCTGGCAAGTTAGTTCCTGGGAATAAAATGCACTGGGAAGAACGTGTTTTAATTGCTCACCATGGGTCCAGCTTTGAACCAGATACTTTCTACAGGTTGGGTCATTTAATCCTTTCAAATGCATTGAAATCTGAGTTTAATGATCCTCATATTTCAGACAAGAAAACTGGGCTCAGTGAAATGAGCTTGTACGAAGTCGTGTCGTTAGTTAAAAGGACTGACACAGTGAATCATACTTGTGCAGAGACGTGACATTTTCCACGGGGGAACACAGAGACGGTGCCTTGTGCCAAGAATCTGCTGGCCTACCTCTAATGAACATCTCAAATTTTTATTATTTCAAATACTTGGGTCAATTTTTTTTCTTACTTATAGGAGATACTCGATCATCTTAAGTATCACACAACCAAATTATAGCTTAGTTACTCTAAACATTCTATTTCAAATCCTAGTATGTTCCAGTAATGTTCCTATTTCCAGTAACTCCAGAGTCCAAATTTCCATATAGCCTATGTCATCCCCAATAACTAATCACCAATCATCAAGAAAACAGCTGTTACCCACTGAAACTACTCAGATAGTGGGCTTAGGACTATGAGAGATACAAAAATACATAAATTAATTCATTACAGAGGGAGCTTAACATCTAGTGGTATTCACATATGTAAGTCATGAAATAAATGATCCAGCTAAATACAAATGGAATTAAGAGGAGAGTTGGCTCTCAGCTAAAAGGGCCATAAATGTTTCTTGTGAGAGGTAGTATTTGTCTGGACTCTAAAATACATATTTTAAAAGAAATGTTTGCTCGTAGTAATGTAAACCACATAGAAGAATGGGTAGGGAGAAAGAGATACAATTTTAACTCCCCTTGACATGGTCTGGAAAAAAATCAGCTGCTATAATTTGTCAAAAAGAAAGACTGTAAATACATAAAGAGCAGAGAAACAAGTAAGGAAGACAGAATGGCCAGTGCTGAAGTCCTAGCCAGCAGGGTGTCTTCTGCGAAGAAGTTTAATACAAAGGACTGATTAAAAAGTAGGGCTGCTGCCCGTGCCCCAGGGATACATCTGAAGGCACAATGTGCACAGCACATACTTGGTGCTAGGACAGAGGAGTAAGGATGAGCGTGCTTTTCTGTTCTCCTGAAAGTCTCAGGAAGACTTTAAAAACATTTATCATGCAAGTTCTAGTGATATCAGCCTGTGATCCCAGGACTTGGCTGTGAGGCTGAGGCTGGCCTGGGCTCCATTGTGTAGCCCTACCTTACAGGTATGGGGGGGGGAGGGAGGGAGGAGGGAAGGAAGGAGGGAGGGAGAGAGAGGGAGGGAGGGAGGGAGAGAGGGAGGGAGGGAGGGGAGAGAAGAAAAGCAAAGAAACCTTGGGGGCAAGAAACACTGCTCAGAAGCTTCTGTACATTTTAGGCATAAAATGAAGTCTGGATGTTTGTCAACAGCAGAATTCATAGAAATCCAACAATCTCACTCTAACCAAATGAGGAATGAATAAAAGCGAGACAAGGTATGCATCTTCTTCAAATCTGGGCTGTAATTAAAGGCTTTAAACAGTAACCACAGCTGATAAGTCCTAGAGAACTCAACGTGAAATCATGGCTTAAGCAGTCTGTGAGAAGCGAGAGGACAGCTTCTTTATCACTTCAGACTCAGAACAAAGAATGATAACACCTACATCTTGTCAAACGTAAAGGAACATTTTACCACGAGACACCATCAAAACAAAAAGACAAGGCACTAACGGAGTGAAGACCATTGAAATTCATAACCCCGAGAAGGAAAGCATGTGACATCCAGAGTATCTAAATCAATGAGTTTAAATGAACAGCAGTGAGAGAGGAGAGGTTAATAGGAGAGAAACCAACCACCATCCCAGCCAAAATGTTAATAAGAAGGAAAACCTAGCCAGCATTCCTAGTCGTCTTCGGGAACAAATTAATGCTACAATGAGATACCATCTCACATCCACGCGATTAGCTGGACTATAAAGAGATGCTACCAATTCTGGTACTCAGACATAATCTGCCAAGTGTGCAGGTAAGATGCCGTCCTCTTAAAACTGCTATGGTGAGCAATGCCCCTAAGGAGCTCTCCTTTGTTAGCATAAGCGAAGAGCAACAGAATATTGAAAGCAGCCTTGTTTTGAAGCAGCATAAACTCCCATCAAGAAAAGACTGGAACATGAAACATGACATAGCCATAGACTAGAATAGTAGGGAGCAGTGAAGTCGCACAAACTGAACCTGTACGTAACACATTTCTGGTTAATAAAAAAGAGCTGAAGAATGCAAAGAGCACACCGGTATTTTATAGAGCCTAAAATCCGGACTATGGTGTTTAGATGTATGTTAGCACACAGCAAAGCATACAAGACACAGGGCATGGTAAGGATACAATATGGCACGTAGAGTACCCAGTAAGGGGAGATGAATTTGTAAAATATCAGCAGTGCATACAACACTGTGCACAGGGACTAGTTCACAACCTGGGTAGGAGGCATGAGGCATTTATTTCAATGGTATTTAACTTTTTGATAATATCAAAGTCTTTATAGTTTTAGTAATATGGAACTGAAAACAGTATAACTCACACGTAAGAGAAAACAGTCAAAAATTACTAGAAAAATTTATTTTCTCACATACCTATCTCCCTAGACCCATTATTCAAAATGTGTCCCAAAGATATTGGTCTAGTTCTGGGATATGGTCGTCCAAACGACCCCATCCTCCAAGCTCTGCCTATTTATAATCTATGAATGGCTCCTAGAAAGTCTAAACATTCCTATTCAAGTAATAAGCCCTCTATGGTAGGTCCCTATCAGTAATATCACCATCCTCCGGAATCAAATTCATCATCACAAGGATGAAGCTTACCCCAGAGACCAGGAACATGCGTTACCAGATTTCTATAGACATCTTATCCAGTCTGCAAGCCATATCCTTTGATTGAATTCTTTCTAATCCATGAGGCTTCTAAGACTTTCTTCAGAAGCCTCCCATAATGCTTTGATTCTTTGATAAGCCCCACACATACAGTGAAGTTTAAAATAAATACAATAAATATGACTGGTGAGCCCATATGTTTGAACAGTTGGTTTTATTCTATAACCCAACATGTTAATACTAATTATTCCTTTCATCTTTTTGTTTGTTTTTTGATGGGTTTTCACTCTGTAGCCCAAGTTAGCCTGAAATTCACTGTTGTCAAGACTGACCTTGAACTCACAGCAATTCACCTACTTCAGCCTCCCAATATTTTCTGTGTTTTAATTTTATCCTCTAGATTGCATTTTATGCTGGTCCATGGTTTGAAGCATGTCTTGCACTTCTGTATTCTCCATCATAGTAAGTACCCAAGAGATAGCACACATGTTTTGATTTCCTCATTATTAGACATAATATATAGTTACCAATATCTGATAGTGACTGTGCAAATTCTGGAGGATTCTAACCAGCAAGGTAAACTACTTTAAATCACTGGCATATGCACGTGAATTCAGCTATTATAGCTGAGAAGATCGGCTATATCCACATTGACCCTCATCTTTCCTTATGGACCACCCAAGGCTGAACTGTGGACCTGATATCTGATATAAAACAGTCTGCAGTTGGTATGTCAGTGTACCAGGAAGCTAGTCTACCTCTCCATAGTTTTCAAATATGCCAGAAGTAGAGGTTGTGGAGGAACAAATTAAAAAAAAAAACTTGAAAGTTGTTTATTGGAAAATACTTAGAAGGCTACACTCCCACTTAGTTTGAGAACTTAGATTCAAATATGATCCACAGAGGGAGCATCATGGTTTGTGCTGAGGGCCTAAACAGAATTCAGCCTTAAGAAAGTCAGCTGAAGGGCTGGAGAGATGGCTCAGCGGTTAAGAGCACTGGCTGCCCTTCCAGAGGACCTGAGTTCAATTCTCAGCAACCATATGGTGGCTCACAACCATCTGTAATGAGATCCAGCGCCCTCTTCTGGTGTGCGGACATATATGCAGGCAGAATGTTATTATTATACATAATAAATAAATAAATAAATCTTAAAAAAGAAAGTCAGCTGAAGTACTGGGTTTGTCTCTCATCTCTGTGATAAGTTTCTTCCTTTAAGCCCCTATGCTAGTCTGATTTCTGTTGCTGTGAGCAAACACTATCAGAACACACAGTTTGGGGAGGAAAGAGTCTGTCTGTCTGTCTGTCTTATAGATCCATGTCATACTCCATCAGGGAGGGAAGCCAGGGCAGGAACTCAAGTAGAAACCTAGAGGCAGGTACTGAAACAGAGACCACAAGGGAACACTATTTCCAGACTTCCTTCTCAGCTCATGTTCAAGTACATTTCTCATAAGTCCCAGGACCACCTGCCCAGGAGTGACACCACCCACAGTGAGCCAAGGCCACATCAGCAATCAAGGAGGTGCCACAAAGATTTGCCTAAATACCAATTTGCTGGAGACCATCACCCCCCACTGAGGCACCCTCCTCCCAGGTGACTCTAGTTTGTGTCATCTTGACACAAGACCAACTAAGGCAGAGCCCCAATGAATTTTTGCTTCCTTCCATATGCAAATCTTATACTAGCCACTGTCTCTGTTATCCCTTGAGCTTCTGGTCTTCAAGAGGCTGACAAGAACAGAAACAGAAAATCTCAAATTAAAATAAGGCACAGGTGGACCATGTTCTTCTCCAAGGTGGGTGGCAGGAAAGGAGATTTAAACGGTGAGGCCAAAAGAAACGGAATGGTTTACTATTGCTAAGCTTGCTGTGCATAAGGAGGAAGAAAGAGAAATGGGAATTTTGATTGGCTCTAGAATCTTCCCTTTTTCATAAAACGACTCCAGGCCTCTCGCTGGAAAAATAACATTACTTTGACAGTTTGGCCTCCCTGGGATCATCTGTCTCTCAAAGGTATTATTCAAGTAAGCCTAGGGCTAAACAACCCAGAATCTGATCTTGCAAGGCAAGCTATGCAAAATCAATGACAGGAACCTTTGACATGATGGTCTCTGCACAGCTGGAACACAGCTCCATTCCCTCACTCGCCTATTCAATTATCCGACTGTTCACACAGCTGGTCCATGCTGACTGGTTACCAGGTGCCCTGCACTGTGCTGGTCATTGGTGGCATTGCTGAGCATGCTCTCTTTAGCTCTCAGGTCATAGCGTTCTGTGGGGAAGGCTGTCATCCACTCATACCGTCACCAGACAACACATCCTTATTAACTGTAAAGACCCTGAAGAGACTACAAAGCCAATGCCGTCGAACTGTATCCAGCTGGAGAGCTTCATTAATTAAATGATCCTTCTGTTGAGGTATAAGAAAGAAGAAACCTTTGAAGAAGCCATGGCCTGGGAGGAGAGGGGAAGGACTTCTCTTCACAGTTCACACCACCTCACAGGATCGAGTCCGCCCCCTCTGAACTGCCCAGGCAAGAGTTCACACAGGAGAGATCCAGACACGGCAGGGCTTCCTGACTCCCCCGCTGTCCTCCACAACCGAAGAGGAAAGCACACCCTTGCTTGGAAAACTGAGGAAGTCTCCCTGCATCCTGGGCAAAAGAACTAGCATGGAAGGAGATGAGTGTGTGCCCTGCATTCTTCCTCGTTCCCAATATGATGTAGCCCATCTAAGAAGGGCTGTCTGCAGAGTCCGAGACAGGACCAAAGCGTCATGTTCCTCACAAACTGCAGCGTGTGTTTCTGTAAAGAAATGTAGCAGGGAAATTTCTAGTTCTGAAAGATTTCACAGTGAGTTACCACTGTGAATTAAAATCAAGACAGAAAGGGTCTCCAGGGAAAGGGCCATAACCCTCGGGTTAGAGGGGGTTAATGCCAATCTGCCTACCATGGACTCAAGCACATTTGCCAGAGATAGAGTTAATAGGAAAGTTACTTTAGTAGCTTAACTCAAGCCACAGAGTAAGGCAGCAGAGTTGGCAATGTGCCCAGGGAGACCTTCCCCCAAGCTGCCTGAGCGAGCCCTTTAAACGTCTCTGAACCGCGGGTGCCGAGAGATTCTGACTCAAGGTCAGGGAGATAAGGCAACCATAGCACAATGCCTCCCTGGCTAAATGCTTAGCCATGGCGTCCACACGCACACGTCGCGCTGTTGAATACTGACAAAACTTGGCAAAGTTGGGCCGCTCCGCACGACACACTTTGACAGCCTGGCTTTGTGTAGCTGCTCACGGAGCTGACAAGGAACACTGAGAAAACAGACAAATTGTCAGTGACGACAGATGCAAGTTAGCAGTGAATATGAAAATAAATGGTTTCATTTCTGGCAAATTCTAGGAAGAGGGAGGAGGGTGCGTTTACATTTTCCTTGTGTATTCAGGGCATGTAGTTTGTAACCAACTACAAAATACACAGTCACATCCCAGCCACCCCAGTTAACTAGGTATCTCAGGCACAGCGTCCTGTGAGCACGGATTTTCCTCACCGGGTTAGCTTCTTTCCCCGAAGTTATTAACTTCTCTCAGAGGAAGAAGATGATAAATATCAGTCAGGGAAATCTTAAGGCATTTAAGGATGCAGACTCAGCCCCAGCACCTACTACAATGAATGCTGGGAAACCGTTGAGTCAGCATTTCTGTACAAGACCAGCCTCTTGAAAATCACCCAAGGAGCAGTGGGCCTCAAAGGAAGGTCATTCGCTGTCCAAACTGCCTGACCTACACATCCATTTTTGTTGCTCTTCCTCTTAATCCCATTTGTGTGTGGGTTCGTACATCGCACGTTTGCAGAGAAGGAAGCCGTTAATATAGATTATGGATCTAAATGGATATGAGTTGAAGAAAAGGTTCTGGTATTCGCATTCACTGCCACCAGCCCTCCATGGCTGTTAATTAAAGAGGATGGTAGATGGCTAGTCATAAACCTTCTTTTGTGGAGAATGTCTCAGGTCCTCCTCCTAGAAACAAATCTTGGGCTACTCCTGACCAGGACCAAATCTAGTAAAAGAAACCTTCACCAGCATTGAAAAATAATCAGACTGCAACGTCTCCCATGATTTAAAATCATGAAGGACATCTTGAGGAGCACTATGTTGATTCCTTTCTTTGAAAACATAGACCTGGAAGCACTTAGGAGTTTTCTGGGAATAGAGACAGTCCAAGGTATTGGGGTGCTTTTCAACCACCAATGTTCTCAGCAGCACCAAAATGTTCTGGAATGCTGGCAAAAGGCCTTCTTAAGATAACAGTCATCTGACTTTAAAGATTTATGTTTTTAATTGTGGATATGTGTGTATGTGCACTTGGGTGCAGAGACCAGAAGAGTCCAGAAGAGGGCACTAAAGTTCATGGATTTGGAATTAGAAACAGTTGAGAGCTGCCCCATATGGGTGGGTGCTGGGAACTAACTACAGTCCTTTGCAAGAGTTGTGGGTGCCCTTGCATTACATTTTTAAGAACACAACAGACAACATGTAACAGGCATAAATTAGAATGAAGGGAGGTCCGTATTGAGTTTTTCAAGACCCTAACTAGCCTTCTTGCTTTAAGGTAAATTCTAAGGGAAAACCAACATATCAATGCAGAGGGAAAACAAATAAAAGAATTCACAACAAAAGTGAGTTTCTAAAGAAAAGGAATCTTTGTTGTGATCCAGCTGCCCTCACATCCCCTGATGGACAGTGGAACTTCCTTGTGGTCTGTAATTGACAAGGATGTTTGTGTTCTTTCTGGCCAGTGGTTTTCCTCAGAAGCAGTAGAGGTATAAAAGGCTTTAGCTCGGGGCAAAACAAAGGTAGGTTGCTGTTCTTCCACCTGAAAAGAAGCCTCCATGTCTCAATCCCGGCACCCCCGCCAGTCTCAGCATCCAGGCCGCCCAGCAGTGCGGCAAATCTTCACAAACTCCTCCAATTGGAAGCCTCCTAAATAGAAACTAATTCTTTGCCCTCTGCTGAAGGTTAAAACAATTGGTGAGAATGATACTAAAGGAACACGATATGAGTTTGGGTTGATTATACCAATTTCATTATAGAAACGTCCAATGGGTAGCATTTCATTTATTTCTGCTCAACTAGAAAGTGTTATGGTGAATGAACAGAGTGAACTCTATTTCCACAAGAGTTTCCTGAAGAAGAAAAGAAAAAAGGAAAGAAAGAAATGATGGTGCTTGCCTCTACTGAACTGAAGCCAGAGTGATGGTCTGCTGTCTCTGCGCCATTAATCAAACAAGCTCCCATCTCAGGGCTGTTAATTTTATATGGAACATCCGTCTTGATGGCTGTTTGGAACAAAGGTATGCACTTAACAAGTCTAAGCGCATACAGTTCCTGTCCCTAAGTCTGGATTCAGTAAGAAATTTAAAACATCAGAATTTGGAAAGCAGAAGATGTAGGTTTGTGGTATTTCTTGTGCAATATTGTGAGGTCCTCTTTCTACTTGCTTTGAATAATTGCTCGTGTGATTCATCGTGTTTTCAGTCCTGTGGAATAAAATGAATCTGGAGGGAGAACTGAGAGGTGCTGAACCATCACAGTCCCCACGGGGAAAGCTTATGTGTGTGCCATTCCCCCTCAGCACAGGGACTGGAATACGATTTGAAAAGCTTTGTCCAAAAAGTGCATCTTTTAAAATGTCTGTTAACTAGTTTTTTTTTTTTTTGGAAAATTCCTACAAATATACAATGTTTCTTGGTTATATCCATTTCCCACCCCCACCCTATGTTGTCCATATTTAATTTAACAGCAAAACTTAGGATAACAGAAAGAGAGATGCAGATGTAGTTTTTAAACTTAGCCTGCATCTGCAAGTGTTTTCTCATGCGAAGTTACATTTTCTCTTAAGCAAGTCACTTAGTTTAAAAAAAAAATTCACAGAATTTTAGACCTAGAACTTGGAATGAATATCTCAAAGCAATGGTCTCAGCAACTTTAAGAGGAACCATCAAATCCAAATAAAATGAAGAAGCAAGCTACAGACCCCAGATTTCTATCAACTTCATTTCATCCCTAAGTTTGGATTTTCTGGGCCCAATGGGTAGCCTTTAAATCCTAGCACTTAAATTCTGAACATGTCATGCATTTGTTTAATGTATTAGATTTCCTGTTAAGCAACATAAAGACAACTTTCCTCTGGGCTTGTATAAACCAGAAGAGTTGCACCATTCCTTCCCTGCACATGATCTCCATCTAACGTGGAACAAACAGTATTGTTATCTACACAAAATGATTAGAACCAATCGCAAGTTGCTTCCCGAAACTGAAATTGTGATGTATATTACTGTTTAAAAGAACTGTTTGTTATGGTACCTCCTTTCTGATTTAAAACAAACAGAAACAGACAAAAAAAAAACCTGAGGGGGGGAGGGTGAGCAAGACCTTTGCGTTTGGCCCTAAATGTCTTTCCTGAGTGAGTTCTAAATTCTAAGCCCTCCCCTCATCCCCGTTAGAATGACTGTCTTCTAGGAAGTCATTCGTGAAGACCACAAAAGATAAAGATCTGTTTGTAATGTGTGACTTTTATTATCCATCTTGAGATTCTGTTGTAACTTTACTTGCTAGGCCAGGAGGCGTGATCGATCCCCAGCCTCGCAGAGCTCAGAACCAGTTTCTCCCCATGTCTCTCCTAGAGAGGAGTGAGACATCTCCCCTCGGTCCATAAAAGACATAATCTCTTATCCCCCACAGAGAGCAGATTCTCCTAGCTTTGCCACCTGCAACCCCTTCCCGTCCATATGCCCTCCCGTTCTCAGACAGAAAAAAAAATCCGCAGCGTTCCAGGCCAGGCAAGGGGTGAGGAGACATCCAGGGCCAGCACGGCGCCCGCCTGGCACTGGAACTCAGCGTCTCTGGAGCGGGCACTCACGCTGCAGTCGCCCCTTCCCATGAACTCGGAGACAACATGAAAACGGGAATTGCTCGCCTTCCCCGGGTCCTGAATGCTAGGTCTTCATCGCCACGCGGAACCATCAGCCACCCCTCCATGAAAGTACAATTTGTTATCTGGCCCAGCCTGGAGCAAGATGAGGTGCTCCTTCCTCTCCCGATTCCGACTCCAGCGCCACTCATTCGGTCCCTTGAATACAGGCTCTAACAGCCTGCGGTGCGATTCGCGGGCAGTTGGCCTCAGAGACACTCCAGTGACACCAGTTCCCCGGGACCCTATCCTCTGTGTGCGTTTCTCCGTGACACTGTCTTTGTGTCTCTCTGTCTTTTTTCCCTATTCCACACACGGGGAAGGGGTCGCTCTTCACAGCCAATGCCAAAAATGTCACACACAAAAAGAGTGCAACAACTTGCTTTGCAAACGACTCAGGAGCTCACGGTGAAGTCTCCTGCAGTGAGCAGCAGCAGCAGCAGCCTTCGCCTGCAAGGTGCTGAACCCCGGGTGAGAATTTGGATGGAGACATTAGAAACATAGGACCCGGGTGCTTATCCCCTCCCCTCCCCCTCCGGGGACCCAGTCTCAGTTAAAAAGCTATTCCTTCTCGAACACCCCAGGGAGCATCGAGGATCTTATGCCCGGGGAAGGGGGACACTGGCCGCGGGGATTCCTAGGTCACACCACTAGGACCAGACGTGCCCCCTGGGCAGAAGTCAGGAAATTCAGAGTGCCGGCCAATGGCCAGCAGAGGCAGCCCGCAGTCCCTAAGGATGCGCGGGCAACTGCGACCTCGCAGCGGGAGGTGAGCCGGAGCCAGGAGCCACCCAGCGCCACCGCCACTGCCGCCGCCACCGCCGCCGCGCACGCCCCAGCCCCGCTGTGCAGCCCGGCATTACCTGGCCGCTGCCCGCAGTTCCAGTCCGGAACTCGCTGGTGGCGTCTGTCAGTCTGTCCGTCCGTCCGTTCTACGAACCTCGGAGCTCGGGCCAGAACGGTGGTCCCGCGGCCGGGGACGCCCCTCAGCGAGGTGATGGGAAGGCGCCCAGCCAGGCGCTGCCGCTCCTGCCGCTCCCCGCCGGAGGAAGGTGTCTGCGAGGCCGTGTCCTCTCGATTGCGGCGCCTAGAGCGCAAGGCTCGCCTCTGGCGCGGAGACTGAGCGCCGGGACGCAGCAGCGGGCAGGGGCGGCGAGGCTGGGCTGGTCACCCGCCCCTGGGTGCATGTTAATACGGCGGGGAGGAGGAGTCCCGCGCTTCCTCCGCCCAACCACCGGAGCCGGCGGGCGGGCGGGCGACGGCCGCGGCCCGGAGCCAGTCACTCCCCACCCGCCCCGGCTACTATGGAGTGGCCACTGGCCTTGGCCCTGGCCCAGGCACGTGCGCCCCGGGCCGCGGGGAGGCGCAGGCGGCTCCCGGAGGGTGCGCGCTCGCTCGCTCGCTCGCTCAGCCTCCCGTGGCAAGTGCGTCCGCGCCTTCCTCAGAGCGGACTCGAGCAGCTCAGCCTGGAGCCCAGAGGCGGCCACCCGCTAGTGGGCGTGACCTATCCCTACCCTTGCGCAGCGTCTCGCGGGGTGGGGGTGGGGGGTGGGGAAGTAAACTTCCGCTCCCCTCTGCCCGGCGCTTGCTCCTTTTCTCTGCTTGCTTTTCTAAGTACAGAAAGCAGAGCGTCGGTCCAGCCCGGAGACCCTGTCTATGGGCAAAGGGTTTTTGGAAAGCTCTCCTCTCCATCCTCGGAGCCCACCCTAGGATCTCTTGAAGAAGTAACCACTTAAGAAGAGACACATTAAGTAGAAAGGCTCGGACTCACACATCACAGAGGATTTCAGATCTGACATGAACACTCAAAACTGTTCTTCCTTGGCGACTCGGTTTCTTGTCTTTACATCAAGAGCTCTTGGGCAGGTTATATGGATTAGATAGATGATAACGTTTTTCATTCGTTCTGTTTTAATTAAAGAAAAGAAAAGACAATCTCTTCCTTCTGTCCTCTGACATCAGCAAAACCTCTATCCTCTACCCTTTCCTGGATGTTGAATAGCTCTGAAGGTAGGGTGAACCCACCAACATCACAGAAGGACCAGAATAATAGTGTAAACAGGTTAACTGAGAAGAAATAAAAGACCAAGTCACTCACTTTAAAACGCACCGAGTTGCTGTTCTACGCAATACTACACTAGGCATTAAGTATGACACTCAGGATCAACACTAGCATGCTAAAATGGTTAATTGTGGTTAATCATCATCTTCCTGTTTACTTCCGCCCGCGAAAAGAAATGTCATGTTCACAGAGAAAGCCCTTTTGTTCTTCAGCTCCCGGGGAGAACATTCTGATGAAAAGTATATAATCTTCTTTATGTAATTGTACCCAGAAAGTTATAACATAAGATTTAGCATCTGTTTTGTGTGCTATCTAATTATAAATATTAATAGAATATTCTTTTTAAAGAAAACACTTCTAAAAATGCATAGAAGTGAAAAGCAGTTTCCATAAAAATATGACTCAGATAAATAATCTCCACAATTTCACTAAGTGATTTTCCATTAAAGAGAGAAAAAAATAACTAAGCTACTAAATAGAAGTAAACTCTGAGCATTCTAACAGAGCCGCAGCAGACTCAAAAATGACCATGTGGGGATGCCCGCCCTTCAGATCTGGCTCCTTGAAGAGGCCCTATACTCTTAATAATTTGGAACGGGCAACTACAGGGCTTGCATGGGCTTCTAAATATATTGAATCCATGCATATTTTTTTAAAATGATGCCAAATAGTTAAGAAAATTTTCATAATTGTTAAGTTCTAACATAAATTAGATAACTTTAGTAAAGAAAAATTTTTGCTTGAAATCAAAATTCTTTCTTTTTTATTGAAAATAGTTTTTTTTTCAAACAGCATCTTCTATATAGCTCAGTGGTAGAGAGAGTTTGCAGAAACCAAGCTTCTTATAGGAGAATAATAATATCTGTACAATCCTGCTTTTGTGAGGCTTTTCTGACTGTGATAGAAGCCAAATATGACGAATGTAAGTAAAAGTTGTTCATTGGGAAGATAATGCAAACTTCCAGAATTAGAGAATGGGCTGCAAACAGTATTGGTAGTAAGCAGGAGCTGGGACAATGCTCACAGGGGAGGGATCAGGAAAGCTGGAGATAGTTTAGGGTTTTTTTTTATTATTATTATTACAAAGTCAAAAAGAGAGATAACCCAATGGGTTATTCTGCTCTCCTACTGCTGAACTGAGACTTTAGCATCATTGGCTTGAACATCTGAGCAGCCAGGGTCATAGAGGTACTAACTGCCTGGGTGTACCATAAGGGAAGAAAACACAGATGAGGGCTCACTGTCCACAGTCTAAGGCAGGTCCATGGACTTGCCAGTCTTTGAGACACACATGGGATTAAAAATAGATAATTCATCAAAAAAACATCAGAGTTCCAAAGAAGGAGAATTAGATATTGAGATTGTTTTTATAAAGGGTAAGTGTCTAGTTCATTGACTGGCTTCTGAATTTACATTATATTATGTTATATATGCATATAATATATAATTTACATTATATATGTAAGAATATATTACAGTCACTTTAAAGAAACATTTTATAAGGAAACGTGATAGTATTTTTTCTTGTTGTTTATATGCTTGTGTTTATTTGACTTTTAAAAGATTAATATCTACCATACGAATAAATTATATGAGCAGAATCTAAGCAGTAGACAACTCAGAGCTAGTCAGCTGTACTCCTGCAATCGCAGTGTGTTGATTGAATAATACATGAAAAGATGTCCAGTCCTCCTCCTCGGCACCAGTCAATGTTGCTTTCTGTTGGAGAGAGAACTTTGCAGATAAGACTCAACTAGAAACCTTGAGGCAGAAAGATTATCACCCTGCGCTCCTTTGAATCTTTGTAATGACAAGGTCTCACCAGAGGTGGAGGTAAGGAGAGCCGAAATCAGAAGGAAAGGTGGGACTCTGCTCTCTGTATACTGGGAAGGTGAAGAAAGACAGCCGTGAGAAATGCAGATTCTGCCCAATAAAAAGCAGCAAGGGAGCAGCTTTCCTTAGCCACCTCCAGAGGAAGAACAGGATGTTCTCGGTGTTAGCCCGTTTAACCTGATGTCAGATTAATGTCCTCCAGACTCATAGGATGATAATTTGACATGTCTTCTAGCCAACAAGCTCACAATCATCACTAGCAATAGATAGAGACAAGTCATAAAGACCTTTCGCCTAGTGCCACGCTCATGTTCCTGACGATACACTATTGTTAGCGGGTTGCGTGAGAATGCCTTCACATATACGACACTCCTGGAGAAGCTTATTCAATGTTGGCTAAGTCCACAGACATGATGGTAAAAACAGAACATTTGAGACTTTGGGCAGACTGGTTTCCTGTCACAGAATTTCTCGCTTTCTAACCAAAGCAGAATGGTGGCATTCTGCCTTGTCCATGACACCTTGTAGCAGGTAAAAATAGAACTAAATAACCATGCAGCAAAGAAGAACCCAAAGGTCTATTTGAAAAGTAAACATGAAAGATGTTCACTTTTTTTTTTGTTGTTGTTTTGTTGTTTCGAGACAGGGTTTCTCTGTAGCTTTGGAGCCTGTCCTGGAACTAGCTCTTGTAGACCAGGCTGGCCTCGAACTCACTGAGATCCGCCTGCCTCTGCCTCCCAAGTGCTGGGATTAAAGGCATGCATTACCACCACCCAGCCACATTGACTTTAATTGGACATTCTCATATGTTTTCCTAGTTTTAAATAACATTAAAATGATGATTTCTAGATACAGATCTCCAGTCCTCACATCTCCACTAGGTTTAAGATTTGTGAGTCCCCAAACATGCTAGAAAAAAACATGTACCTGAAATTTTCAGACACCTCAGGTGTAATAGATCAAAGTTAACCCATGATCTACTCCTCTCCTCCATTCAAATTTATTTCTCTTCCTGGCAATGGGTAGCACAGAGGTAAAGCCTACATCTGTGAGGTCTTTGGTTCATGACAATAGTAAAATGTATTCAGCCATGGCAATATCATCCACCAAATCGCCATGGGGAGCAACAGAAACCTGTAAACTACTTATAAGCCTGCTTTAGTCCGCAACTACTGCTGGCCTCTTCCACCATCTAAACAGGTCTCAAATTCAACCTCTAGCTCCATTTCTAGTATAGACCTATTGGGCTCCCATAATCTCCCTTCTAGGCTACTATAATATCTATTTTCAATCTCAATTACTATAATATCTCTTTTCTTTAATCTAGATTTTCCTTTTCTTCAAAAAGAATGATATTAATTTTAAAATATATTAAAACTTCAACTTTGGCCATACAATTGTACTACTTTAAGAACTTTTAATATCTATATAAAGTACAAATCTTCAGCATGATGCACAAAGTTTCCTTTGCTTCTTCCCTCTTATTTGGTCTTTGCATTCATGGTTTGTGCATTTTCTTTCATACAGAACTGCTTTCTGTAGTACCATTTATGTGATGCGCTCTGTCACGCATGTGAAACTATTTCAAACTTTCCCATTGGAATGTTCTATCTTTTCTTTGTTGAGTAATATTCATTGCAAGAGTGGCTTCAACTAAGCCGCTTTCCCAAATTATTGGGTTGTATCAAATTTCACCAATACTGCTGACCATGCCTCTCTCTCTCTCTCTCTCTCTCTCTATATATATATATATATATATATATATATATATATATATATTTCAAAGTACCTGAATTATGTTTGTGAGATTCTGTCCCTATTTAGATCACCAAAAAGTGGCCCAACACTTGTCTTTCCACAGATAGTCAATACATATTTGCAATCTCATTGACTATAGTTGCTATGAGAATATTTCATGATGTCAGCAAATGTCTTTATGGCATGTAATACAAGTCCGTGAGATACAGTATTAACCTGCAGGCAAATTAAAAACCTGTGCCCATAACATGTTTAAGAAATGAGAATCAATCTTTAGGTTTGAGTGTATAAAGTAGAGTAAGGGGATAAATCAGGAAAAAGAACAAGGTCAGTGGGAAAGAAGGAGAAGGAACTGTAGAAGCGGATGTTTGTTAGGACACAGATGCTGTGAACTGGGAAAGGGGGAAAATAGAGGAAACTCAACTGGCGAGGGGAGTAGGAGGGTAATATAGACGAAGAGGGAAGAAGGAGAGTTAAATCACACTAAGGATATTTGAAAGGCCCATGAGGAAACATTATTTTAATTATTTTTAAGTCTGATAAAACACATGTTTATATTTTATATATAATATATTTTCATATACACATATGTGTTAAATAGAGTTACCTCATATGCAGTGATAGTGTTCACACACCCCTTCCTCGGCTCCAGGAACCATAGGCTATGTGGGGAAAAAAAAAACCTGTGTCAAGCAAGAGACACCTCCCTTAGAGTTGTTGATCAAGGGAACCACCAGACTCCCAAAACACGGTAGGCTGTTGCCATTCCCCTTAGCTGCTTCACAGAATTTAGAGGTAAAACTACTGCTTAAGATATCACACACTTGGGCTGGAGGGATGGCTCAGAGGTTAAGAGCACTGGTTGTTCTTCCAGAGGTCCTGAGTTCAATTCCCAGCAACCACATGGTGGCTCACAACCATCTGTAATGAGATTTGGTGCCCTCTTCTGGCCTGCAGCGATACATGCAGGCAGAACACTGTGTACATAATAAATAAATCTTTAAAAAAAAAAAAGATATCACACACTTAGGTCTTGGAACTTGAGGGAATCAAGCTGACACTTACTTAGAAAATTCCTCCCTGAGGGGCAGTTCTCATATTATCAGACGCTGCTATGCTGATATACAGGTTGCCTGAAGAAAAACAGTATTGATGAGTCTACCCAGCTCTAAAGCTTTAAAGCCATAAAAATGACTATCAATACAACAACAGCGGAACGGATATCTTAGGGCTAACCAATAGCTCTCTAATTGGAATTAAGTCCCCAATAGGGGGTAACTCATTCCTATTACTACTTATATAATTATGAAAAATCATAATTGGAGAGGTCATAGACCCTAGAGGACAATGTATGACTGACATTTTCCTAAATTAATATAGCCTCTAACTGTATTCTAAATATTTATCCTGACATTCAGGCATAGGCACACTTCTGTCTGTAACAGTCAGAGGTTACCACAGAGATGCAAAACAAAGCCAAAAGTGATCTTGGTATGCCAATCCTAACTGGAACATTCACAACACAGTCCCTAAGGAGGGAAGAAAGATGGTAAGAACCAAAGGACAAGAATGAATGCAGATTGTTTGTCATAGCCAGAACCTGCAAACAACCTAAAGGCCTCTTGACCGAAGAGTGGATAAGGAAAATGTGGTACATTTACACAATGGAGTACTACACAGCAGAAAAAAATAATGACATCTTGAAATTTGTGGGTAAATGGATGGATCTAGAAAACATATTGAGTGAGGTAACCCAGACCCAGAAAGAGTACATGTACTCACTCATAAGTGGCTTTTAGACATAAAGCAAAGAAAACCAGCCTATAATTCACAATCCCAGAGAACCTAGACAACAATGAGGACCCTAAGAGAGACATACATGGATGTAATGGACATGGGAAGTAGAAAAAGACAAGATCTCCTGAGTAAATTGAGAGCATGGGGACCATGGGAGAGGGTTGAAGGGGAGGGGAAAAGAAGGGAGGGGAGCAGAGAAAAATATATAGCTCAATAAAAGCAATTAAAAAAAAATAGGCCAGCGCTCTACCCACTGGGCTACATTCCCAGCCCAACAAGACCATGTCCAATATCCCAGGATTCTGAGGAAAAAAATACCCAGACTTTGTCTCAAGTAAAATCAGTAAAGAAGGAAAAAGTCGTGGTGTTTTGTTTTTAATATTAAAATAGAGATACTTCTGTTATTTGTTAAAAAAAAAAGATTGAATGCTGCAAGATACAAGACAGGGGTGCTGCACTCATAAACCCCCAACGGCCTGGCAGCCTGGACAAGGCCACACCTGTGGGTAGGCCAGAGTGGATGTGAAAAACTTAAGTATGTTCTTCCAGCAGATAAAATGCTATAGCTAGTGATGGCTGCTGAGGGAGGGAGAAGCAGTTTTCTCTGCAGATAAACCCCTAGGTCGGTCTCCCAATTTTACATGGGTAGCTCTAAACAAACATACATGTGATACCTAACTGGACTCAGTAGGTTCTGCAAAGTAATAGTTCTAAATGGTCAGGAATTTGAGAGGAATGGGACAACACCGGGAACTGGGGAGAGGTGGAAATGATGTGAATATGATGTACTCATGTATAAAACTGTAAAAGTAATTAAAATAAAAGTTTAAAAAAAACAAGAAACTTCTTTTCTTTCACAATAAAAAACAAAAACAGCGAAAAGCAGACCCGAAGTTTGAGGAGAACCAGACGCAGCTACTCTGTCCAGACTTTCGTTTTAATAGACAGTCCAGCGAAATATAATTATCTTTTTAGTCTCAAGTGCTTTTCAGTGAGTCTTTTGACTTTATGTTTTATTTAGTGTTTTATGAAGATGGTAAGATTATTTATAGAATTGTCAATGCCGTAATACGATGGACAAACTGCTGCCCAGCATTTGATCTCGCCAGCCGTTCTCATCTGCGGGCCCCTCTTCCACTCCCTTCTGAGAGAAGTGGTTTGGTTTCTCAGGGAAAGAGAACTTTCAGAGGTTTAGCATCACACAACAGCAGAGCTCTCTTCCCACAGAGCTAGCAGTGGCTCACCCAGTGGAAAGGCAGATTCAGTGTACAGCTCATACCACACCTCAGACACCACGGATGCTCACTTGGCAGAGGAAGTTTATTTCATGACTAGAGGTAACTACGTAAGAATCTGGAAGCCAGAAATAAGAAGTCTGCTGAGACTCTTTCTTGAGCTTTGCCACCACATCTAATTAGTCACCAAATTTCATTAGCTTTCTAAAACAAGACGCTTTTTTGTTCACTCTGGCGCCTTGAGTTTTGGGTGATTTCTCTTCTCTTCAAGATGACATTGAAATTCTTAGCTATGACTTGCAAAGTCAGTTACAATCATCATTAGATTACCAAAATAATTCACTTGAGTGGAAACACGGCACATTTGGGACTGGATTAAAAACTTAATTAGTCATTTTAATACACTGGAAACAACAATTTCAGATAAGAAAAAGATCAAGATATCCTTGAAAAGTCACTTTAAAAAATAGAATCTTTACCACAAAAGATTACAGCAAAAGAGTGAAAATAAGAGAAAAAAAACAGACATCCTTATTAGCAAAGTTAAGCTAACAATATTGTACATAATAGAAGACGGAGCTTATTCCATATTTTTATATCAAGGAACTGTAATATTTAACCAATTCTACTTTAAGCTTTTTAATTTAGGAAGACATTTAATCCACTGAAGAGATCTTATAATTTTGCAGTATTCTAATTTCTCCAGAGACAGAAACGTTCTCAACAGACTACACTAAGTAAAAATTGGGCAAAAACAAATAATAGCATCAGGATTTGACCTTTGATTTTTTTCCACACAATACACTCTGACAGCTGCAGGAGTAATTATATTATTCTTAATATTAATCTGCTTTCATATTGTATTTAATTTGGTGTCTTGTCTTTTTCAACCTCAGTTCATATTTAAGCCTGTCATGTTAGGTGGATTTTTTTCATAACCTTTCAGAAGGGAAATATTTTACACGTGGCTCTCAATGGAGATAATCCAAATTATGAAGAATTCATACGCAAATGACCTGAAATCAGCATGGGCCAACAGCAAGACCAGCAATGAGCAATGCACACGCACCTGTTGCTTGATGCTGTTTACATGGTTGTACAAAGGAGGCTTAAGGAAAACATCTTTTACCAAGGAAAGTGGGTGTAGCTCAGGGGAAACAAATGACTTTCTAGTGTATGCATAAAAAGATGGATCAGAAAACCTGGAGGATTCTGTGAATAATGCACACTCTCCTAAGAGTTTATTCTTTAGATCTAAATCTGTCAGAAGATAGATCTTGAATTCTCAGAAGCATTGCATCCAGACGTGTACTTAAATATTAATATCGATGCTAGCATACTTTTAAGACCTTTTAAAAAAGTAAGGATATGCTCAGGTCTGGTACCTTAGAAAGACTGAAATAGATTTATTAGGGATTGTTTGGGATTCTGTCCCTATTCATTCTTTTATTCTTAGACTAACCACAGTCTATTTTTATTTATTCTATTTGATACCAGGGGACTTGCATGAAAAAGAGCAAGGTTCAGTCTCTAAGAATTCTCCATTCTAAAGGAAAAATTAAAGATTAAGTTTGACAAGGTTAGAAGATGGCTCAGTGTAAAGTATCTATCCACCATCCTCTTGCAAGCGTGAAGACCCAAGTTGGGATTTTCACCAACCATGTAAACAGCAGAAGGGTAGCAGTATTTGTAATCTCAGCTCTTGAGGGATTGAGGGGATGGGGGAGGGACAGATGGATTCCTGAAGTTCACCTGATGGAAAGTCTAGCCCAAGGAGCGAAATGGATGATCTCCAGGCTCAGCAAGAGACACTGTCTCAAGAAACAAGGAGGACTGCAAGCAATGGAGACATTTAATCCTGACCTCTGCGTTAGTAACATAAGCACACACATACCCACTGTTATAATAAATCTGCGAGCCTACCCTGTCACCTGGGTGGGTACGCTGTCCCTTTAAGAGACAAACTGGTGGGAGTGCAAGCTGGTATAGCCCCTTTGGATATTAGTATGGAGATTTCTCAGAAAACTAGTAAACAACCTTCCTCAAGACCCAGCAATACCACATTTGGGAATATACCCAAAGGATGTTCAATCTTACCCCAAGACCATGTCCTCATCTATGTTCATAGCAGCATTGTTTGCCATAGCCAGGACCTGGAAACAACCTTAAATTCTCCTCGACTGAAGAATGGATAAGGAAAATGTGGTACATTTACACAATGGAATACTACACACAGAAAAAAATAATAACATCTTAAAATTTTCAGGCAAATGGGTGGATCTAGAAAACATCATTTTGAGTGAGGTAACACAGACCCAGAAAGACAAATATCATATGTACTTACTCATAATTGACTTTTAGACATAAAGCAAAGAAAACCAGCTTATAAATCATAATCCCAGAGAACCTAGACAACAATGATGACTCTAAGAGAGACATACATGGATCTAATCTACATAGGAAGTAGAAAAAGACAAGATCTCCTAAGTAAATTGGGAGCATAGGAGAGGGTTGAAGGAGAGGGGAGAGGATGGGAGGGGAACAGAAAAAAATGTATAGCTCAATAAAATCAACAAGAAAAAAGAGACAAGCCCACCCACTTTCAATCTCCCCCTTCCCACAGTGCCATGGGACAATGGTCTTGTACCCTGTATTGATTTGTCATTTGTATTGGGTTAATAAAATGCTGATTGGCCAGTAGTAAGGCAAGAAGTATAAGTTGGGCAACCAGAACAGGAGAATTCTGGGAAGAGGTGAGGCTCAGTCTGCAGTCATCACCCAGACTTAGAAGATGAAAGATGAAAATGCCTCACTAATAAAAGGTACAAAGCCACATGGCTAACACAAACAAGAATTATAGGTTAATGTAATAAGAAATCCTGAGCTAATTGGCCAAACAGTTTATAATTAGTGGAGGCCTCTGTGTGTTTTCTTCAGGACTGAATGACTGTATGACTGGGCAAGTCAGAAACTTCTGTCAATACTTCAGAGGCAAGTGGGTCACCCACCTTCTCTCCTCGTCCTCTTCTCTCTTCCTTCCATAACCCCTTACCTTTATACCTTATTCACTAAATAAACTCTATACCCAAGCTCTCTCCACGTGGCCTAGCTGTCTGTCTCCCACACACCACAGATCCTTGTGGGACCAGCCCCAGGTCGTGCCATCATGAATGATAACGCCCACACCCACAGGAACATATATATACATATATAGAAGTGTGTAGTGAAATGTGTAATGAAAAAGCACATTAGTAAAATGCATCTTGCAATTCTTGTTGGTACGTTAGTAATCACAACATTGTTCCTGCTGCTGATGTCCACACTGAGGGTGATTATTACACTTGAGACTCATTTGTGCCCTCATTAGGTCTTCATCATAAAGGGAATATAGCAGGAGTGTACTAGCTCTCCAATCAACTTTCAATACATCCTGGGTATACGAGCAGTTTTCTTTCCCAACCTCCATGTACTTATGCAAGCTTAGCTGTGTTCTGTGGTTATAGAGTGAGTATTTGAGGTTTATTAGTTCAACAGTAAAATGAATTACAAAACAGTGAAGGAAAGAAAGTATTTTGGACTGTCTCCTACATAACTAAACTTGCATGGACCGTATTTTATTTATTCTATTGGGAAATTGATGCTTGAGTTAAAATAGTTCCCTGAGACTTACATCAGGAAGTGGCAGAGCTGAACTTTGCCCAGGACTATTGGTGTCAAAGGTTGCAGTTCACACCTCTCCTGGAATTTGTAAGCAACTTTTAACACCATGTTAATCTGTGTATAGTAAACTCTAAAATGTGTTTTGTTGACTAGAAATTTAACAATTTTCATTTAATTAACCTTCTGACAAATGAAGAAAATTGTCTCTGTGAAAAGATTCTGTAACTTGACTCCTATTTCTTAACTCACTGAATTTAATGATCTCCATTTCGTCTATGTTCTTACAAATGACCTGATTTAATTACTTATTATGGCTAAAGAATAGAAGATTTATGGTTTCCTCCTCAAGGAAACATTAAGTGTTTGAGAGGACTGATACATTTACTCTTATTTAAATATTATATAATATGCACATGTATTGAAACAGCATATGGTACCCCATAAATATATTTAATTATTTTGCTTCTGTGTTTCAGTTTTAAAAAAGAGGCCATGAATTTGGAAGAGAACAAGGAGGAGTAAAAGGGAGGGTTTAGAGGGAAGAGAAGAAAGGGGGGAATGATGTAATTACATTGTGATCTCAAAAAAAAATAAAAAAAGAGGGGAATCTAAATTTAAAATATTAAAAATATTCTAACAGATATTATCACAGTAAAGTAGATTACATTTTTAAAGGCTACTGTCCCTTCTTGTTCCTTCCTTGGCCTATTACTAGTTAGTATAAGCAAGATTGAGACCAGAAACGTAGACTTATTCTCTTTGCAATTACTTGAAAGCATTAAGTTAAGATGAAGTCTCCTGCCATTCTGTGTAACTTTTCCATCCTTTATGGTTGATAAGATCCAAGTGAAGAATAGTGACTTGGCTGCAAAAGATATCTCAGGGCACCGTGGAATTTTGTTAGAGGTACAGACACTGTGTAGGCACAAGGAAGGAGATTTGGGTTAGCTTTGTGAATACTTTTGTTTCACAATATGGTAGTTTTGACTCTGGTCACTAACACAACATTCAACTCTTGTAAACTCCTTTGAGAAATAAGGTCAAGTTGTCAAGGTATGGACGTGTTATTTCTGTCACATGACTACCCTAGACATATCAGCCATAGCTCATGGAACCATTCCACCTACTCTTGGAGCTTCATGTCCTTGGCTGGGAGACTAGCAATAGAACCGTCTGAGGCTGAGGTGTGTTCATCAAAGACTGGAGACACACACAAAAAAGAGCACAATGAGAACCCCAGAATCTCATGTCATTGAGGCACCAATCAAAGAACAAAAACCAAATTTTTAAAAACATGAGTTCTTTAGAGCTCTTCTTTCAATGAAGCTGTGAAAAGGGGTCTACTTGCTCGTTCTTTGAGCCAATAAAATAGTCCAGGGGACAAAAGCAGAAAAAATTATTAGATAAGGAAAACAGCAAAAAAGGGAGGGGGAGCAGATGAAGGTCTTTCTGGTCTAGGCATAACCTTATTAAGAAGGAAACAAAAGTCAACAATGAGGACACACAATTCTTACAGAACATTATTTCTCATGTGATCTTGAAAAAAAACTGAATGTGTCTAATCATAAAACTAAATTAAAATCATTTTGGCGGCTTTATTTTTTTCCAGCTCTTTTCTTCTCCTGTCTTGTGACTCTTTTAGAAAGTGCCTTTTGTTGCTGTGATGAAATACCATGACCAAAAGCAAAGTATGGAAAAAGGAATTTAGTTTGGCTTATGGTTCCTGAGGGCCGGAGTCCATGACACCAGGCATGGCAGGATTAGGAAGCTGGTAGATTACATTTTATCAGTACACAGTAGACACAGAATGAGAACAGAAAATGGGCTATCAACTCTCAAAGCCAGTCCCTCAGTTTCTCACTTCCTCTACTAAGGCTGTACCTCCTAAATATTCCATAACACCCCAAGACAGCACCATGAGCTGGAGATCAAGTGTTCAAATGCATGAGCCTATGGGGAGGACACTTCTCAACATTCACAACAATGGGGCAAAACAACAATAAGGAAATCCTTTGAGAAAGTAGAAAAAAATCATAATTTCAATTTAAAATAGCACCCAAAGTACACTACTTCTTATAGAGTTCTGTGTCTAGAATATCTGATGGTTCCAATTCAATTTTAAAAAAACTATTAATTTACCATGAAGAACTAATGTACGAAATATAAAATTACTGTTTGAAATTGTACAGTACTGTCAAATGTCTTTTTCAGAAAACTTTGATGCCTATCTTTGTAGTTGTTCCCTGCAGCCTGACTCTCTTCACACTCACGTGGTAAATGACTCCGTCACTATCCTCAGCCACACCTCATATCTTGTGAGAGCCAAGAACTGACTTCGGATCTGGTTTTGTACAGTATCCCCACGTACCTAGCTCCTCTGCAAATCCCAGCATAGTAAGTGACATGTCCTGGGACAGTGCCAGGTAAACAAGGTGTTCTAACTCTGCTGCAGAGCACAGCTGGGTCCTTTCCGGGCAGTGTGACATCTAAGCATCAATTATAACTTGTGGGATTTCCATTCTTGTCTGCTCATTTGTTTAGCTTTCTCTTTCTTACTTGCTCCTACTAATGTATTGTATATATTGGTTTATTTCTTCCTGGAATCCACTGAGGCTGCAGTTTGTTTTGTTGTAAAGTTGTATCTGTTGATGTCACTAACAAACATCTTCTGGACTCAACTCAAGCATCTCAAACAAGGGCATATCATCAATGGGTTCTAAGTCACTGATAAAGACAGTATCCACGTCCTTTCTGAAGAAAGTAAACTATTTCTTAAACTAAGAATTATATTGTACCTCTAAAATTGTAACCATGTGGAGTTTGGAGAGATGTTTTCATGGTTAGCAGTGTGTCCTGTTCTTTTAGAGGCTCCCAGTACCCCTGTCAGGTGGCTCACAAATACTTGTAATTCCAATGTCAGGGGACTAGACCCTATAGTAAGCCACACACATGTGGCATACACACACACACACACACACACACACACACACACACCTTGCTCCTTCCATGAGATGATCTAACAATAACCCAGTGCCAGGCATGGGTCCCTCACTCCTCATCAGAGACATTTTTTTTGCAGCAAAGGGAGATGACCACAGAAAGTTACAATTGGTCAGCCTGCAGAGAAAAACAGACCATGTGGTTACATATATAACAACCCCTACACCTAAGGCCTAGGGACCATCACAGAAAACAGGGTAGGAAGAGTTTACAGCCAGATGATCACAATGTATGCTATGAGATACTATCTTCTGTATACAACAGGAAAGCTCTATCTGGAGAACCTAAATCACATGGCTGCCTCAACAAGGCCTGAAAAATGGCAACACCATTTGACATCCAACATACATAGGGCTAAATCTCACAAGACCTCTCCCCTAGATGAAGAGCTATAGGAAGTCAATGTCTGCTGAGAGAGGGAGAGCCAGTCTTCTCCAGAAAGGAGTCCAGTAATAAGTCTACTGACAGGAAGTCAGCCCTAAACACATATACACATATGAGCAACACACACACACACACACATATATATATATATACTTAAAGAAAAATATATATCTTATATATAATATTTATATGTACACATATATATGTGTATTTATATATATTATAATAATTAAAGAAAATGATCATGGTTTTGAAAGGAAGTTGGGGAGCCACAGGTGGAACTGCTGGGAATAGAGAAGTGGGAATGATGTAAATACAATACTCATGCATGAAATTCCAAAAAAAAAAATCAAAAGAAAGAACATAGACCTCAAAACTATAAAATCCTCCAGAAGAAAATACGGGAGAAAGTCTTGAGGACTTTATTTTAGGTGGCGACTTCTTAGTTTCTTACTTCAGGCCCTGAAGACTTGAGCAAAATCGATTATCTCCTCTGTGTTAGGCATTATTAAGCCAATGAAAACTCAAGGAACAGGCTTAAAGAAAATGTTTTGTCCAATGAATAGCTGCTAAGGGTGCTGTATTTAGCAACCATGAAGAAAATTCAAACTTAAGAATAAGAAATATAATACCCAATTACAAAGTGGTTGTAATATGTGAACAGACATTTTGCTAAAGATACACAGATGGTAAATTAGCCCACAAATAAAAATGCAAGATCATTAGTCATCAGAGAAATGAGGATTCAAATCATAACGTGATGCCAAGAGAATATTTAAGACTTCAAACAATGAAGAGTATAAATGCTGGGGAGGAAATGAAGGGACTTGAAATACCATACATGGCTGGCAGGAATAAAGTGTGTTAATCGTTGGAAAGAATGTAGCTCTTTCACTTATGTTCCAAAACATTTTCTCAGAGCAGACTTCTTCTTGTGTGGGAATCTATGGTAACCTAGCATATTTGTGAATGTGTATTGTCATTATATTCCAACTTGTCCAAAATTTGAAATTACTCTGTCGCTAAACTAATGAAAGTAGAACAAGTGGTGGTACACCCATACAGTGGAATATTACTCAGTAATGAAATAAAATGATTGACACACTCAGAAGAGGCGGGTATTCTGCTAATGGAATGAGGTCAGTTTTAAAACTCTCCCCAGTTATTCTGTTTATATGGTAAATCTAGGAGTCCCACGGGGTCAAGCATTTGTACCTCAACACTTGGGAGACTGAAACCAGAGGAAGTCTGAGGCCAGCCTAGGCTACTGGCCAGTTGGGATTTTGTCTCAAAAACAAAAACCAAACAAACAAAAACCAAGCAAACAAACAGACATCCATTAGAGCAGTGGTTCTCAACCTTGCTAATGCTGCGCCCCTTTAATACCGTTCCTCTTGTCGTAGTGACCCCCAACCATAAGTTACTCATGTTGCTGCTTCATAACTGTGATTCTGTAAGTTATGTAAGTAAATATCTGTGTTTTCAGATGGTCTTAGGCAACCCCTGTGAAAGGGGCATTCAGCCCCCTCCCCCAGAAGGGTTGCGACTTACAGGTTGGGAGCCACTGCTTTAGAATGAATACACTAGATGTTGTCAGGAAAATTGGAACACTTGGGTCAAAGGACCCCACACTGTACATAGTAGAATAAAATCTGGCATTAAAAAAAAAACTGTTGTTTGCACTTTTTCACTTCTTATCATTTTTGTTTTATATTTCCCACTAAATATTTTGTACATTTGACTCTGTCATGTTTGCACAGTGTACTATGACCACATTCAACACTCACTACCCTCCTTTTCCTCCCCTTACACTGCCCCCTCTCTCTTCCAATCTAGTTCCCCTCTTCCCCTCACTTCTTTCTTTTCCTTTTCTCTACCTTCCTCCCTTCTATTTCGCCACATCATCTCCTCCCCTTCCATTTTCTCCCTTCTCCTTTTCCCTCCCTCCATCTCTCTCTTTTTTTTTCTTTTCCTGCTCTGTGCAGGCAGTTACCGGTACTGTGCTTCAGTGTTTACAATGCTGATGTCATATGCAGAAGACGGCACCCCAGTAAGCTCTCCATCATCGCTGGATGCCAACAGTCCTCCCACCCCTCTTCTCTAATGTTCCTGGTACCTCAAAACGGTTGGCATAGATACAGTGTTTAGGATTGAACTCGCAGCACTTGCTCGTTCTCATCACTCTGGCCAGTTATAAGTCCCCATTTGACTCTTAAAAGCATGCTAATTTGTGCAGCTTTATGCCAGGGGTGATGAGGAAGGCGGCTGGAAAAAGCCATAGCGACATACAACCAGTTCTCTCACGTGCTTCTTACAAATTGTCACTGGATTGAATAAAGGCACATGAATTAAATCAGTGATTCATGGTGGCCAAAGAAATATCATAAGAGGGCCAAATAACCACCCATGGAAATCCGAGTGTGAGCTCGGAAATCTTTAGCTATGAGCTACAGAGTGATGATTTATGTGATGAAGTGCATGGGGAGACTTGCCAACACTTTGTGTTGAGGAGTATTCGCAAACGTCAAGCTCCATGTAAGTCAAAAGTAGGCCCGCCTATATGAGAAACTAAAGAAAATGTAGCTTAGCTGGAAGACATCAGGAATTCTCTTACGTGGAAAACTAAGATATCTATCTAATGCTGGCAGCTTTGGCTGAAATCCACTATAGCAATTGTATTGCAGAACACTACTAAGAAATATGAGCGTGTGCGGAGCAGGACAATAAATGATACAGGACATGGGATCCAAACCAGAGGAGAAACAGTTCCAGACCAGGAAGTCATCAGCCTAGATGCTGAGGAAATGCTCATCCTGTGTCCCCAGTGTCACCTACATCAGTCACTCAACAGGTGCTTCTTAAAAGACCAGATGTGTCATATATAAAACAATCATCTACCCAGTCTTGATTGTTTTCCTCTGAGATAGATATTTTTACATATGAATGTGTCACATCAATGGTGATTTATGTTGTTATTCTTTTTCTCTTTTTTTGGTCTTGACTGGGATATATCCTTTTGAGGGGCCTTGAGCAAGATTGTTTTTTGCCTTGGGATACTTGATAGTAAATCAAAATATACAAAAGGCATTCAAAATTCTCAGTGGGTGAATTTTCTGGGGAAAAAAAAAGAGATACACCAAAACCAGGGGCTCCTTGATTTGCATGTTGTTATTCAAATTAACTTCTTAGAACGGGCTTTACCTGAAATAAAGGCATTTGCTTGGTGCTGACACTGCCATTGCCTTGTCTTATGTCTAGATAGCTCTTTTGTGAGCCTAGCCTTTAATCATTGAGCTATCCCTCCAACCCTAGATAGCCTCCTTGCAATGAAGGCTGTCTTCCCAGTGACATACTGACATATTCACAAGACATCACTGGCATCATCATAAATGATGTTTATTTCAATAACAAAGAGCAAAGACATCACTATAAAGATCTGGATTCTGGGGACTGGAGAGATGGCTCAGAGGGTAAGAGCACTGGCTGCTCTTCCAGAGGTCCTGAGTTCAATTCCCAGCAACTACAAGGTGGCTCACAACCATCTGTAATGTCTGCACCCTCCTCTGGCATGTGAGTATACATGGAGGGAGAATGTTGTATACATAATAAATAAATAAATAAATAAATCTTTAAAAAAAAGTTCTGGATTCTGTGACAAGTGTGAGGGCCCACAGAGGTTAGAAGTCAGAGAGTTTGAGCTTATTTTTGTTTTTCAAAGTTGTTGACAACAGATGTGGACACAAATAGGAGATTCTGACTGACGGTGTGGTTAATTAGTATTTTGGGTATAGAGGTGGATCTACCCACCTGGAACAAAGGTTGGAGAATTCACATCTATTCCTTATATTATTTTAATGAAGTCTGTTGCCTCCCTGCTTCCCTTTTGGAGTGAAGTATATAAGCGTGTGGAAAATAAATGTGAACGGATTCAGGATTCAGCTTTCACTGAATTTTCCCTCCCAATGGTGTTCTGTGTTTCTGCCTCTTATTTCTCTCATCTCTCTATTCCTTTTGTTTAATAATTCTAATCCTCATGCTTCTACCCTGGAATGTATGAATTTCGTTGAGACTGGTCCTCAACAGACAAGGTTACTGCATTTGCCACTATGACGGCAAAGGCAGGAGCAGGGATCTGACCAGGAGAAGAAAAAGAGTTCTCTTTAGTCTATGTTCTGTCTTCAGGGCTGTTGGAACCCAGGAGCTAAAACCAGGGAACATCTGGCAATCCAGGTTGATATCTTCAACTACCCTACCTTGAGGATATCTGGGCTCTTCTATAAATGTAAGAAGTTACATCTTTAAAGTCTCACCATCATGACTGCCTAAACATTAGCTGAACAAGGACAACAGCAACAGACATGATAATGGGTATGGTCAAAAGCCCAGTGGCCTCAACAGTACACAAGAACTACAGACAATGAAGGAATGCTAGAAACAAGAGAAATGGTCTTCTCTGGGGAAGAACACACCAACTGGATATCCAGTAATACTAAATGGTCAGCCCTGAATACATGCATACAAGTAACATTATACAGAGTGAGGAGTATATATCCTCTATGTATATGTGTGTATATATATATATATATATATATATATATATATATATATATGCTGTACATATGTGCATGCAATGACAATTCATGAAAAAGAGGCCATAAATTTGCAAGAGAACAAAGAAAAATAGATGGGAGGGTTTGAAGCAAGGAAAGGGAAGGGAAAAGATATAATTCAGAATAAGAGAAAGAAACAAAGAAATCCCAACCTTATCATGAGTAGTTATCTGAAAGATCTTAGTAATAAATTTCTTCATTATTACCTAGGTCTTCACATGGCACAGTCTCTGCCACTCTGTCCCTTTCAAAGTCTTTGATTTGGTCCAAGGATTTGAGGCCAGTATAGGCTCTCCATAAAGTCATACTTTGGCACATAAACAGATGCATCTGAAATCAAGCTTTCATCTAAATTCTATGCCCTGCCACTGGTACCAAAACCATAAGATAATAGAATGACACTTGGCATTAGATTGGTACTTATTTGACATGATTATATAGTATTATTACACCCGGATGATCATTCCTTAAAATTAATATTTCAAGAGTATTTATGCAAAAAATCACTGTAGAAAAATTATTAAATTTTGGGTGTTTAACATAAAACACAAAAATGGAAGCGATGATCTGCTGTCTGTCCATCTTCAGAAGAGTTTTCACTGTTTGTCAACAGAAGTGGTTCAGGCTTGGGAACAACTTTGTTGCAACTGGGTGTATATTTATTTTACAACTCACCCCAAATCAAAAGTTCATTGTCTTGAATAAAGTATCTTTTATCTTCTAGAAACTCCTGAGGCACACAGTGTCTACTTGGAAGAATCCGTCTCAATTTACCTGAGTGTGAATAGTCAAACTCTCTGGATGAACACACAGAATTGGTGGTGCTGTTCACATAAAACCTGTTTCCCATGTCTGGAGTTGTGAGTTACTTTGCATCACAAATGATTTTATTAGTTGTTCTGTATTTCAATAAAGTGTCTTTGTTAATTTAAAACAACAAGCAGTTGTAATTTTGTATACCTTTTATCTATAAACAGTTAAACATTCCCCAACAGAGCAAGTCACTTGAAACAAATGAGCAATATGAAGGACAAATTACTTAATACAGTATGCATTTTTTTCCCTTCTTTATTTGTATGAAGTTTTGCTTAGATTCTGTCAGATGTGATGCCTGAGATCCTTATGACTGAACTTGACCCTCCTGTATCAGGCTGATATGGACAGTGTTCTTGATTCTACGCATTTGGCTTCATGCTCTTTGGGCTGTCTACAAAAGACGACTTTCTCTTTCCCCTAATATGGGTTATTAACTGGATTGCTGAATAGACACCTTCGCTTACATGTCCTTGCCTCTGTCCTGGAATGTCTCCACCTTCACACAGGAAGGATTTGTGTCTCCTCCATGCCTCCCATTTTGTCAGACTTCTTTATATTTCAATAGCTTACTTTGTATCTGCACTTGACCATGGATACCCTTTTTTGGTGAAAGGCTAAATGGCAAGTTATTTTTTAAAACCCAGTAGCTGAGATTATAAAACACAATAGGAATTTCTACTATAATATCGAGTTAACAGAAAACATCACCAATAACATCAAGCTGATATTTGATAAATGCATTCTGCCTTAGTTATTGTTCTATTGCTGTGAATGGACACTGTGGCCAAGGGAACTTATAGAAGTAGTTGGGGTGTGGTCACAGTTTTAGAGAGCAAGTCTATGATCGTCATGGTGGGAAGCATGGCAGAAGGTAAAGCATGGGTGTTGGAGTAGTAGCTGAAACCTTACATCTTATTTTGAAGTTGGAGAGAGAGAGAGAGAGAGAGAGAGAGAGAGAGAGAGAGAGAGAGAGAGAACTAACTAGAAATAGCATGGGAATTTGAAAACTCAAAGCCCATTCCCAGTGACACACCTCCTCTTTCAAGGTCATACCTCCTAGTCATTCCTGAAACAATTCCTCAATGCTGGGCACCAGGCATTCGAATCTATGAGGCTGAGAGGCCCACTCTCATTCAAACCACCATACATCTGATGATAAGATTTATTCCTCGGTATCAAATTAACACCCCAATAAAGTGAGTCCCACACTATTTTGGATCCCAGGTTTATATATAAATACATAATTTACACAGTGTACTGGCTAGGCTTTTTGTCAAGACATAAACTAGAGTCTTCTGAGAGGAGGAGACCTCAATGGAGTTAATGCCTCACATAAGATCAATTTATAGGCATGCATATGGGCATTTTATTGATTAATGATTGATGTCAGAGGGACCAGCCCACTGCAAGTTGTGCCACCCCTGTACAGTTGGTCCTGGGGTGTATAAGAAAGCAAACCATGAGCAGCAAGTTGGTAAGTGGCAGGTACGAACAGTCCTCTATGCCCTCCCCTTCAGTTTCTGCCTGCAAGTTCTGGTCTCGACTTCTCTTCTTGATGGAATACAACTGTAAGCCACCAAAGTAAATCTTTCTTCTCCTCGAGTTGCTTTGGGCAATAGTACTTTATCACAACCACAGAAATCCTAAGACAAAACCCATAGCTAGTGTGTGGGATATTGCTGTAACAGACCTGACCATGTGTTGTTGGAGGATTGTGGAAGGGGCTGGAAAAGCCATTGAGTGTTTAGAGCATAGGGAGGTATTGTGGAAATTTAGAAGATAGTGCTGAGTACATATTATATTTATCTTTCTGGCTCTGGGTTACCTCACTCAATATGATGTTTTCTAGATCCATTCATTTGCCTGCAAATTTTAAGATGTCATTTTTTTTTCTTCTGTGGAGTACTTCATTGTGTAAATGTTTTCCTTATCCATTCTTCGGTCGAGGGGCATTTAGGTTGTTTCTAGGTTTTAGCTATAACAAACAATGCTGCTATGAACATAGTTGAGCACATGTTCTTGTGGTATAATTGAACATTCTTTGGTTATATACCCAAAAGTAGTGTTGCTGGGTCTTGAGAAAGGTTGTTTCCTAATTTTCTGAGAAATCACCATAGTGATAGACAAAGGGGCTGTACCAATTTGCACTCCCACCAGCAATGAAGAAGGTTCTCCTTATCCCACACCCTTTCAAGCAACAAGTTGCCATCAGTGTTTTTGATCTTGGCCATTCTTACAGGTGCAAGATGGAATCTCAGAATTGTTTTGATTTGCATTTCTCTGACAGTTAAGGATGTTGAACATTTTAGATATAATATTTACTCTCTCATAAGTGGCTTTTAGACATAAAGCAAAGAAAAACCAGCCTACAATTCAGAATCCCAGAGAGCCTAGACAACAAAGAGGACCCTAAGAGGGACATATTTAAATCTAATCTACATGGGAAGTAGAAAAAGACAAGATCTCCTGAGTAAATTGGGAGCATGGAGACTATGGGAGAGGATAGAAGGGGAAGGGAGAGGAAGGGAGGAGGAGCAGAGAAAAATATTAGCACAATAAAAACAATTTTTTAAAAAAAGATAGCACTGAGAGAAGTACAGACATGGAAGTTTGCTTGTAAAGTGTTGGGGGAAGCAAAGACTCTGTCAAGGTCAGTTATGTGACACTTTGAATTAAAAACAACCATTGCTTTGCTATGACAACCAATTGTCATCAACTGCACCTAAGACATTAGCATTACAAAGAGACCAGCATCACTACAGTGAAAATCTCTGTATTTCCTCAGGTCAGCACCCAGAACCTATTATCAAGAGAGGGTCAGGGCTGCATCTCATGCTGGCAGAACTTGGTGTGTGTGTCTCCCAGTTGGCACTGGCTTTTAAGGCACAAAGGGGTCATGGAGAACACTCAGGCTTGGCACTGTGTAGCAGGACTGGAGTTCCTGAAGAAAGGCTGGGAGAAGCCACTAGTTAGGTCACAGCTACTGTTACCCCAGAAACCCTAGGACAGAAGGGGTCATGGGAAGAAGTGACATGAGTTGGTGTCCCTGAAGAGAGCAGGAGAGGCTATTAGTGAACATGGGACTATGTTGATCTCTGCATAAAGATGGCAGATGTTCTCAACGGCAGCTAGCTGGTGAATCCTTTCCAGGAGATTTGGGGTTTACGTTTTCCTCTGTCCTTCAGAGCGATCACTGTAGCAGTGCTTCTTAAATAATGAGACTTGACATTTGCAATTACTCCCACATCCATGGGCTGCAGAACGACTGTTGTGTGAACATTACTATTAACGACATTAATCTTAGTATACATCTCTCTCCCAGAGTGCCTGGTAACCAGGTGTACCATCAACGACAGACAGTAATATTTTGAGAAGAATTTTTGGTCCACTTTGAGCAGTAAGTCTCAACAGGGAGTTTAAACCCCCTCAGCAAACAGTGTAGTAAACAGATGTGCTGTCATCCGGCTTTGTTATTTCATTATAGATTGGAGGCAGAGGAGATTAGGCTAAATCTTAGGGGCCCTGGATTAGGAATGGTAAATGAGCATAGGCTTCAGTTTAAAGTTGCCAGCTTCATTAACCTCAGACAAGCCACACACCGACTCCCACAGTTGTAGAAGCTGATACTGCATCATCTGAGGATGCTGGTCTTAGTACCCAACAAAGCGGTCTTTGTTGCTTCTTCCCCTGCAGATGTATCCTCTGGAGGAAGTCACTAGAGTGGAACATACTTCAGCAGGGAGGACCTAATGCTCCATCTTCCAAGGACCCTGCCTGTGCAAAGTACTTGGAACTTTTCCTTCCAGATCTGTTTCTTTGTGTCTATGTATTCATTCATTCATTCATTGATTCATATGTGATAGCATAAATTAAACTGATTATAACTAAAATGCTGATTATAACTAAAAAATAATTTGAATTACAAACCCAATCTTACTTTATTCATTTTGTAGCTAAAAAATTTCACTCAATTGAGATTTAAGGAGGCTTTTCTTCCTTCTTTCCTTCCTTCCTTCCTTCCTTGCTTCCTTTCTTTTTCTTCCTGCCTCCCTATCTCTCAGTCTCCCCCTCTTCCTCCTCCTTTTTTTTCTGTCCTTCTTTGTTCTATCGTAATACAAGATGTTCAAAGTTTACCTTTAGTCTGGGAATCAGCTGTTTCTCCAATGAAGAAAGCATATTATTGAACTCATAACAATCTTAGGTAATTTGTTTTTCTGTTTTAATCCAGGACAATCATTTATTATCTATTCATTAAAATTTGGTTTTCAAGGCTCAGGGATTGTGATGGCTATTCTTGGTTGTCACCTACATCAGAAATAAAATCTCAAAAAAAAGAAGGGTATAACTGTGAGGGATTTTATTTATTTATTTATTTATGCTTAATTTGAAATAGGAAGATCCACTTCTAGTCTGGATCTTGGGGTTATGAAGACATGCTTTTAATCCAGATCTTTCGAGCTGAGAAAAGACAAGCCTCTAATATGGATCTAGCATGGGAAGACACACCTTTAACCTGAGCCACACCTGGAAGTCTATGTAAGGACATGAAAGAAGGAAGCTTTTGCTCTTTGCCTGCTTGCCCTTGCCTTGCTAACAATCCATTCCTTCACTAGCATTAGAGCCTAATTCTTCAGGATTTTACTGGAGACCAGCTGAGACATATAGCCTGTGGACTGCACAGGTACTAGATTCTTAGACTTTCCATTAACAGCCAACCATTGTTGAACTAGCTGGACCACAATCTGTGAATTATTCTAATAAATCTTTTATGTCTATCTATCTATCTATCTATCTATCTATCTATCTATCTATCTATCTATCTATCTATCTATCTACCTACCTACCTCTCTATCTATGGAAACACACACACACACACACACACACACATATGGAACACTAAATGGGCTAAAAAGGTTTTACTCATATATGAATATCAATGTATGTCAACAGCAAATTTGAGAGGAGTGGGTACAGCAAAGGATTGCACTGGGGGAGAAGGGAAAATAAACTAACTAGTATGCACATATAAGGATTTCTTTAAAATAAAAAGAAAAAAACTTGTGTTTCTCACAGCTCAAGTTGACTCAACTGGATGACTCTCTTGGTCTCACATCAGGTAAATGTTACTTTTACTCTTCTGAGATTGGAATCTCCAAGATCTCTTTATTTGTATAGATGGTGCTTTGTCAAGGATCCCTGGATCCTCAGCACAACTAGGACTGGGAAGGCTTTGTTCTCCATCCATGTGAACTCAGAATCCCAATCCCTCCTTGATTTCTTGTACCATCTCTAAATATTATCTCTGGCAAGATAAAGCTATTTCTCAACTGATGGTTTAGAGCTAAGTAACAGAGTTAGGCTTAATTAAGCTCTCTTAGGAACTAAATCTAGAAGCAGTACTTCCCTTCTGTAATGTTCTGTGAGTTTAAAGTAATCACAGGACTGGTGTCCATTCAAAAGAGCAACAAAGTAAACAATAGATTGAAGAAAGTTCATTGGGAAAAAAATTTTTTTTGGATACTAGCTATGACACAACTTGTTTTGAAGATGCTATTTATTAGACAATGGTTATCTTCACTAGTTAAATTTTATTCTGCTTATTTAGAGGTGTGTGTCTTAGTATTTTGGAAACATTATCTTTGCTGTGTGAATATTATGTTATGTACTTATCTAAAATAGCCAAAGCTGAGATAAACAGTCAGGACAGTTTCAATTGTATAAAGCAACACATAATTCTTAAACTACTATATTTCAGTGGTTTTCATATATTAATGATTGCTTTTCTTGTTTTTACTTACTGTGCCACTAACACTTCATATTTTAGTCAAAATAGTATAGTTTCCAAGAAGCCGTGTAAAACAATAAGTCAGTTTCAAAGCATTCTTCAGAAGTTAGAGGCATTTCCCAGCTAAAGACATAAGAAGTGATGTCTAGTGGATGAGAATAAACTAAAAGCACTTAATGACTATAATGTGTCAATTTGTGACAAAGAAATGCATTTTCACAAAGCTACGGGATAGATAGAAAAATGTCCAAGGACCACTTATTCTGCTATGTGAAATAAATTATCATTTTAAAATACACCCCACAGATACGATGTATGCTAGGTAATAGAGAGTTAAAATTTTAATATGCCCTGAACACATATAATTAAGTTTCAATGAAAGTGACTTTTTGTAAATAAATTTGTCAGGTAAACCTATCACTTTTGCAAAATGTTTCTTTTCTGTTGATTCTGTATTGACAATATTGGCTAAAACATTTCAAGCCACATGATAGATATAAATATCAATTGTAACACGATGCTCTTTCTTAAAAAAAAATCAAGCTATTTACAACAGGATGCCAAATAGGTGGTTTAATTATGTAAAGTAGTATATGTAAATGCCTCTGGTCTGATTATTTTACACAGTTTTACTCTTTTCAATGGAATATGTGTTGTGGGATGGTTTTAATATAAAGAAGAAAGTCATTTTTGTACTAAGATGGATTGGACTGTTCCTAATGCTGATACTGGGGCCTTCTTATGAAGCAGTGTCAGACACCAAGGTGACTGTAGTGGTTTGAATAGGAATGGCCCCCACAGTCTCATGTGTTTGCATGTTTTGCCCCGTGGCCCTGTTGGAGGAAGTGTATCACTGTGGGGGAGGGCTTTGAGGTCTCATATGCTCAAACTGTCCCCAGCGTGGCATACAGTCTCCTTCTGTGAGGTCTCATATGTTCAAACTGTCCACACTGTGGCATACAGTCTCTTTCTGCTACTCATGGATCCAGATATAGAACTCTACTACTTCTCCAGCACCATGTCTGCTTGCATGCCATCATGTCCTGCCATGGTGACAATGGACTAAACCTCGGAGACCGTAAGCAAGCTGCAATTAAATATTTTCATTTATAAGAATTGCCATGGTTTCCGGGTGGTGGTGGCACACGCCTTTAATCCCAGCACTCGGGGGGCAGAGGCAGGCAGATCTCTGTGAGTTAGAGGCCAGCCTGGTCTACAAGAGCTAGTTCCAGGACAGGAACCAAAAAAGCTACGGAGGAAACCCTGTCTCGAAAATCCAAAAAAAAAAAAAAAACCAAAATTGCCATGGTCATGGTGTCTCCTGATAGCAATAAAAACCCTAACTATGACAGTGCTCTTCATTTCAAAGTGGTGAGATTTCCTTAAACTTTCAACTGCTAGATGGATAATTTTAGTGATGTGATGTGGGAGTGATTTCTTTCTAATCTGTTGCTTTCATTGGTTAATTAATAAAGAAACTGCCTTGGCCCATTTGATAGGCCAACCCTTAGGTGGGCGGAGTAGACAGAACAGAATGCTGGGAGAAAGAAGCCGAGTCAGGAGTCGCCATGATTCTCCCACCCGACACAGATGTAAGTTAAGATCTTCCCTGGTAAGACACCTCGTGGTGCTACACAGATTATTAGATCAATATGTAAGAGCTAGCCAATAAGAGGCTGGAACTAATGGGCCAGGCAGTGTTTAAAAGAATACAGTTTCCATGTAATTATTTCGGGTATAAAGCTAGCCGTGCAGGAGCCGGGTGGCAGGAAGCAGCCCGCTCCTCACAACAGTGATGAATATCAAAATATAATGGAAAAGATTAAAAAGAAATGTGAATAAGGTGGGGTCTTGTCTCTTCTAGAATTCTCATAATAAAATGCAAAAGCAATAAATTGAGGAGGGAATTGTTAATCAAAAAAGAAACAGAACCAATGATTTGAAAGCAATGCTTGTTTAACTAGATTTCCCCAGTAACACGGCCAAGGGATATCAGAGCAATGTTTTTCAGAAAAGGTCAGCCTTGCAATTTATGGATCCAAGCAGTTGCTCCCTTAAGAAACACTGATGCCGTGGATCAGGAGGGACGTGAAGACAGCACCGGTGTTTATCCAGACACAAACTTGGCAGCCCCAGAAATTGGAGGTTACCACCGAGAGAGAGCATAGGATTATCAGTGTGTCATCAGAAGAACCACACACTTGGGCTAGGAGAGGGTACATTTCAGATGACCATGTGTAGACGCCCAGGGCAGATATCTGCATAATAACAAAGAGTGGAGTTATCTACACAAATACCCGAGGCTCAAGAACTGATGTCTATCACCAAAAACTGGAGAGCAAGTTTGGGCTCCACAGCATCTTCATTTCTAGACTTAGTTCCTCATGAACTGTAAGGGAATAATTATTTTCAAGCCACCTGGTTTATGGTAAATGTTATGAAAACCCAAAGAAATGAACGTGCTAAGTCTTGTAGTAAGGAGCTTGGCCCCTTGTTCTGTCCCGCCTGGCTAGCTTCTACCCGAAATAATCACACAGAAATTGTATTAATTAAATTACTACCTGGCCCATTATATCTAGTCTCTTCTTGGCCAACTCTCACATCTTGATTTAACCCATTTCAATTAATGTGTATCACCACTTGACTGTGGCTTACGGGCATGAGTCTAACCAGTGTCTGTCTTGGGCAGGAGAATCATAGAGTCTGCCTGTCTCTGCTTTTTTCTCACAGAATTCTGTTCTGTCTTCCCCGCCTACCTGAGTTCCACCCTATCAACTAGGCCAAGACAGTTTCTTTAATAACCAATGAAAGCAACACAAATACAGAAGGACCTCCTACACCAAAGTCTTGTGACTGTGACCAGTGATACCTGCTTTAGAGAAGCAGATGTTGATCTGTGAGGTATTTTTGGAATGCCCAAACCAATGAACATCAAGTAGGTAGCTGAACTACCTTCTCACAGCACAACATTAAAGAGAACCAGAATCTGGAGGCCACTTGAAATTATTTCATCAGTATTGTGTATGATGATGACCACTGTGAGAAACAAACTTTGCATTTTACTATTTCTCAAAATTTAGGTTCCCCAAAATGAGTCTGACCACATATGGTGTGTCTCTTCTACTTTATTCTTTTCTGTCACAATAAGGCTGACCATGAATAGCCCAATTAATTTTCAGATTCAACCGCAGAAATTGTTGTGTATGAAAAGCAAGGCTTTAGAACCCTTCCTCACAATATTATTGGTGTCCAATGTAGCATTTCATTAAATTATGCTTCTTTCATGGGCTTATTTAATATTTTAGGCTTTCATTGAAAAAAATGAATACTATTTATCAAAATGGCATGCTATGCACAATGCCTTTTATGAATAATTCGACACGTGCCGATGATTTTCTTATTTGTTATATAAAGATAACATGAGATTTCTTCATCTGTCTAATTATTTGTGGATAAATTTTACCGTTTCATTATAATAAAATAGATAAGACAGAAGGTAACCAATGCTGTATTGATGCTGCACATCTGTGGCAAAGACCCAGGTCTTGTTCATCAGAGCTGGCGGGAAAATCCACTGACATCAGGAAGGGCTTGCCCAGGCTTCTAGAAAGCAAAGATTGGTGATGGCAGGACACCAGTAGCGATCTACTCATTAACTATGGGTGTTACCATGGACACAGTACAGTACAGCAAATCATGAGTGGGAAAAAAAGAAAATGACATAAGCCAAGAATAGTTTCCCTGCATATAGGATGTGTTTAAGAATTCCACTGTCTTAGGATTTTCTTACTGGGTTTCCCTTTGTTTTAGACAAAGGAACCCAGTTCTGCTGAAGTGAAGCTAACAGGGCCTCATAATGGAAGTAAAAATGGAAAGCTGTTGATTTGAATTCTGCTAATAGCTATTTCTGTTCTAGTTTGTTTTTGATTATTGCTTTTGATCACTTTGTGAACCCATTTAATACTATCAAGAAAAATTAAAAGATGGATAGGTTGTCCTTCAGACTAAGCTATGTCACAGCCTTTTGATGCTGTAGGTAACATAAGCTATAATGGTCAGTGGAAATACAAAATCCATAACCCAGCTCTTAAATAAATTGTTTCAAATGCAAATGATTACTTGTACCTACTTTCAAATGTTCCCTCATTCAGGCATCTATTTGTTTACTTATTTCGTAGATCAAGTATGATATGAAGCGATAAAATTATCATACAAATGCAAATGTTTAAATGTCATAATTATTATATATTTTTTGTCATATTTGGAGACACTGACAGGAAATTTTCACATTATTATTTTCACCAATATATGTATTAAGAGAGAAGATATGTCTGTGGTGTAGTAAAAAGAAGTTACAATACCAGTAAACAAACCATGTTATCACACAGGCTGTATCAAAACGAATGAGGTAGTTAGGCATGTGGGTATGTGTGTGCTATGTACTGGTTTATGTGAGATTCTGGGAAATGGTGGAGTAGTATCTGTAATACTTCTCTCTTTTATCAGCAGATCTTGAAATGCACAGAACAGTGAAATAGAAAAGATGCTGAGTCTAAACTGGAGCTGATGTAAAGCTTCAGAATCTATTAGCACAAACCAAAGATTCACAAGAATAGAATGAGAGTAAAAAAACAATTCCCATGAGCCTGTATCTTTCTGCTGCAGGCCTTGGTCATGACAGTAACCTCTTGAAGCCACTCTCCTGGTGGGGCAGCTAAGCCCTAAGCCTGTGCTTAGTGGTAGCTAGGAGTCAGAAGAGCTAGAGAGAGGTCCAAGGGAAGTTGGAACAACATCAGAGCTAGCTGCTTCTTCATACAGAGAAAGTGGGTTAGCAGAGAAGCAACAAGTTTAAACTGAACACGCTGGTGATTACCTTTCCTTTGTTGTTTTGTTTTTCTACAATGAGGGAATTAATTTAGTGACAAGAAATTCTTAGAAAATAAATACAAACATTGTTCTTTTTTTTGTTGTTTTTTTGTCTTGTTTTGTTTTACTACATTTTGAGGTTGGAGGCTGGCTGTGCGCCTTGGAGGGACGTCTGAAGATCACCAGTTGCCTCAAACCACCCTTGCACCTCAGCTGGTTAACAACTGCTCCTTGGGAGAAGAGCATGGGGACAGCAAAGTCATGCTACAGCGTTCATTCCTATCAGGCATTTTCCTTCGAACTACAGGTCATATAAGTACAGCACTGTGTCCACTCTTGTGTCTCAGTTGCCTTTTCTAAACACATTTAAATTATCTTCGTCTTGCCATTCTGGTACCCACTTCTGTAACCTCAGCGCTCATGAAGCTGAGGTAGCAGGATCGTGAGTTGGGATTACTCTTGTTTACGTAATGTGACCTTAGCTTTAAACTTTTTTTCTCTGCATTCTTTAAGCCCTTCACAAATTTCAGTGATAGTAATCAAGCCAGAGACATTTGCTCTGCAGCAGGTTTAACTGTGGCCTCATCTTATCCTCATAAGCTTCCCATGAGGCAGTCTGTTAAGAGCCTAAGTCTAAAGAAGAGAAAAACACCTGTGGAAAGCTTAATAAACATACACGATGCTACAATGATAAATCACAGGCCAAGCAGGAGTGAGGGTCTGGCTAACTGGCATTGAGTTTATGCCCTGAATCCCTAGATTCTAGAATCCACAGGTTAAACATTTGTGTTTCATATAAACACTCATCACATCTTTTTATGTCTGAAAATTTCATACATGTTCATGATGTATCTTAATCAAACCCCTCCCATTTCCCTCTGACTCTGGATACCCCACCAGACATCTCCTTCATAACTTCATGCACCTTTTAAAATGACCCACTGAGTTCAATTAGTGACACTCATATGCACGGCTATGGAAACATCACTAGGGCATGGGCAGTCATCCAGAGCCACAAGACAAGCAAACGTGACTGACCCAGAGAAGCCCTCAACTAATGACTCTTCAGGTAGAGCTGGGGCCTTGAGAAACCTCCATGCTCCATGCTGCAATTTCTAGCATGTTTGATCTGTGCAGGTAACCATACTGCTGAGTTCATGAGTACAAAGGCCATGGTATGTCCAGAGGACAGTGTTCCACATCACCCAGTGCTGTCTTTACAAGCATGCACCTCCATGTATGCTGTGTGTGTGTGTGTGTGGTGTGTGTGTGTGGTGTGTGTATGTGTGGTATGTTCATGTGTGTATATGTGTATGGTGTGTGGATGTGTGCATATGTATGTGTGCATTGTGTGTGTAGGTGTGGTGTGTTTATGTGTGTGGTGTGTGTATGTGTGGTGTGTTTATGTGTGTATGTGTGTATGGTGTGTGGATGTGTGCATATGTATGTGTGTGTGCTGTGTGTATGTGTGGTGTGTGTAAGTGTGGTGTGTGTAAGTGTGGTGTGTTTATGTGTGTGTATGGTGTGTGTATGTGTGTGTGTTGTGTGTGTATGTGTGTGGTGTGTGTATGTGTGGTATGTGTATATGTGCATGTGTATGTGTGTGTGATATGTGTGGTGTGTGTATGTGTGTGTGTGTGTGGTGTGTTTATGTGTGGTGTGTGTGTGTGGTATGTGTATGTGTGTGTGTGGTGTGTGTATGTGTGTGGTGTGTGTGTAGGGTTAAAGCAGGTCCTCATATTTGTGTGCCAAGCACTTTTATCTCCCCAGCCACCTAAAAGAATTTCCAAGTTATGACATGGTTCTAACTGTTTTTAATTCTATAACTGACTCTTAATTTTGAAGTTCTTCCTATTGACCTTGCAATGTCCTTTGTTTTATTTTTGTAGATAGTAGTAGATCCTTGTTGATATTTTTAAAAATTCTCATAGAATTTAAGGGCATATTGTCTCAGTCTGGTATGGGAACTGTATAAAGAGACAGTGTGTTCATCAGAGTGGTCAAGACAATATTCCGTCAACTCCAATAATAAAGCAAAATCACAATGTTTGCTGTATTCCAGTTTATTTTAAAGTGATTAGCCCTGTATCTGTCACAGTAGAGGACAGGCAGCTAACACAGAATAAAGCAGGCCAGTACATACACCCCTGTATGTCACCAGGGCCCCACTTGCTTCGCTTCATGCTGAGTAGTGTTCCACGAGCCTCTGCCACAAACCAAGATGCTTGGATTCTACAATGGTGAGTTATATGGGTCTTCTTTCTTCATAAATTATCTAGCCTCAGACATTTTATTCTAAGAACAGAAATGACTATGATAGGGTCCTTGCCCAAATTCATACTCCAGATGTCAGGGTGGGAAGCAAGTTATTTCAAATATTGAGCCTCGGAGGAAAGCTAAATCATTTTAAGGTATGAATCCAAGGAAATGTGTGCCATTGTTCATGAAGAATGAGAAGACACTGCGCTATGGCATCATACATATACAAGAAGGGGCACTTGCAGGGGAAGAAAGGCAATCATAAAAAGAGATTAAAGAAAACAGATCAGCCCCCCAAGTTACTTAGATTCACCCAAATGGGATTTATTCTAAAGGAAGTGATCATCAGGGTCAAAAGCTGTATTAAAATCAAGTGAAATAATGACCCAATAGTGCCCATGAAAAAAGCCATATATAGGTTGTTTATAATGTTAAAGTGTGTCATTAGATCCCTCTGGGTAAAAATCAGTTTAAATCGCTTTCCTTTAGTGACAGAAATGGAAATGAGAAAGTGAAATCAGGACCTGTTCAAGAAGTTGGATGGTAACAAGGAAGGGCACAAAGGGGCTTGTGTGGGAAGGGCTGTTTGCTATTTTTAGAGACACTGGAGCGTGTTTAGAAACTGTTTCCAAGAAGGCACAGCCAGGGTTCTTACAGGGGGCACTTCAAAGGTTAGGCTTTGATTTGAGGTATTTGCTCTGCCACAGTAACAAGTGATGCTTTCTGCTCATTTACCAAACCAACTCATCTGGGAGCCGCAATACGTACATGCTGACAACTGACATGTTGAGAAAACAGGAATATTTCGTGTCTCAATTTCTCCTGGGTAGCACTATTGCCCAAATTAAAAGACTCAGCTATGATCAATGTTAAACACAGATACTATAGACGAGGCTTCCTGTTGACTTGAGCTCATTGGCTCTGAGGCTCTTCCATGATTATCAAACATCTGCTTGGCTAAGGCTGGCCATCACTATTAGAGCGTGCGTACGCCACATACACACACACACACACACACACACACACACACACACACAAGCAAAGGAATGGGCAGGACTCCTGAATGTGGCTAGACCGGATGTTACTATTCCTTCAAGTGAGAAGTACAGAGGGATTAATCCAAGGGCATCTCTAAAGCAGCCATCTCAGGGCAGCAAAGCATGGCGTTGTTATTATTATTATTATTATTCCTGTTGATGGATTATGATAGGTTTGCTTTCTTGTGCTCAGCGCCTGGAATCTATCCTTCATTTTCATTTCTCTAATAACTTATAAACTAGATATAGGCCTTGAAATTACTTTTAGATAATACTTAATGTTCCTTTTCACGTTTTAAATGCAACATATGCTCATTATAGTAATTTTACGCTTACTAAATATTGAGACAAAAATTAAAATGTCACTCATTTAAAATACTTATAGACAAATGCTAATTCCACTATAATACCTCACTTTCTTGAGTTAATTTTGTATATAAAGAATTTCTCAATTGACTCATAAACAGTTGATTCAAATACTCTATTTTATTTTAAAATTAACATTGTTTTATGTGTAATTACAATACACAGTAACAAGTATATAATAACATATATATTAAATTATGGTGTTCTATAACAAGTATTTACAAATAAAATATTCAGAAATATGAGCATTACATTATAAATGCTGCTGTTCTTTCAGATACTCAAGAGTGTTTTAAATAATTCACTGAGTGATTTTGTTTTCCCCAGTTAGGATAGGTTGATCTATACTAAGGCAACCATTAAACTAGGTTCCTTACAGAATTAATTTTCATCGGGGTCTCACCATTTAAACTCCCACCATCAGCATAAGAAACCAGTGATCTCAGTTGCTCACTTTTTAATTGTTAATTTGAGGTTGTCTCTGTATTTTTAAAATCATTGCTAATTTGAATATGATAACTCATTTTAATTTACGCTTCTTTATTTAGAACAATCTATGAATGTGTGCTGGCAGCCTCTGTCCTGTGCTGTCTTATATGACATTCTTGGGCGGTTCCGGAAAAGTTCTTTTTCTATGAATTGACTGTGTATTTTGCTCCTTATTTAATCATTTACTAATTTTTAAATTGTTCATTCTCCAGTATATGTATTTTTTCTAGTAATATCACAAAATCATTTGTATCTCATATGTGTAAGTCTCTCTTCCCTGGGAACTTAAGCTAAAGCAATTATGTTTTTTGCTTTCTCTCAAAAACATGAGTGATTAAACAAAGGGAGTTTATCAGTGAGGGAGCAGGGAGTGCATATCATTTGGTGCCTTGCTTCATACTAACAGGTAAGATTTATACCCAGCATGGGGTGCAGAGTGAGAAGCAGTTCTAAGCAGTGAGACACGATAGGGAAGCCAGACAGTGACTCCAGTCTCTGTAAATAAGCCACAGTTTGTCTTCATTATGAAATTTGGGGCTGTCAAGCACAAAGCATTCATATTCAAAGATGGTAAGCGGTGGTTAGATTGTAGCTCACCTTGAATGAGAAATTAGCTTTACATAAAGGGAAGAGAACAGAGAGAACGATCTGAGGGAAGATACATGGAGAAGTAGCACATGTAATGTATGTGCTAAAACTTTTGCAAAGGTATTTGGATGTGTATATACGGTACTATATACTGGGAAAGGCACTATGAAAATAAATGACCCGTTTTTTATGTCTTCAGATTAAATAATTGGAAATTTTGCCTGGTTGTGTTGGTTTGTTTTCTATTATTATAGCAAAATACTTGAAGCTCGGGAATATTTAATCAAGAAGTTCATTTAGCTCACAGTGTGGGAGGCTGAAAGTCTAAGGCAGCCTCAACAATAAGGTCTTCTAGACTCCCTTGATCAGGTTACATGAACACAGTTGTCATCTGAGGAGCACATGCTAGCAAAAGATACCATGTGGTAAGGCAGAAAGTCACAGGGAAGAGGGGAGGAAGTCTGTTCTTTCCATAACAACCCTTTCAGCAGAACTAACTTACTGTCCTGAGACACTGAAGGTGACACTTCCGTGTCTAATGACTTCATGAACTCACCATGGAGAGCTGTGCCAACAGCACCATATCAAGGAGAAGTTTTCAGGACATGGTCATGGGCGGGATATACTCCCAAGACCAAAACATTAGCACTGATCTGTTGTGAAACATGCAACCTAATTAGGCTTTGTGGCAAAGTAAATACTTATTTGTATTTTGTAAGACTCAGAAAAGAATTCACAGACTGTTGGAAAGACTAGTTTTCTCATCAGAGAGCTAACTGAAAGGAGAACACTGACTAGCTGAAGAGAAGTGGGTGGGTGGTGTCCTTGAAACAGGAAACAATAAAGTTAAAAACACATGGGCAGGAAATAACATGGTGTGTGTGTGTGTGTGTGTGTGTGTGTGTGTGTGTGTGTGTGTGTGTCCCTCTGCTACGTAACCATGTCACCATGGATACATTAGCTTAAATAAAACATGATTCATGTCTTGGCTCACAGTTTGGGTGGCTCACCAGAGCTCTCTGCTTCAGGGTTTTCGTCTTAGAGGCCATCAAATAGTAGACATCATCAGAAACTCGACTCAGGGCAGGTGTACTTCCCAAGCTTACTCTGGCTGGGACAGAATCTACTCATTTACTGCTACCTGCCCAGATTCCCCATGGCCAGAAGACTTTACAGATCTTGTCATAGGTATTCCCACAACACTTCTATCAAGCCATCAAGGGAGAATGTTTCTCTGATGGATGTCCTATCCCTACAGAATGTAATTATATACGTGGAGTCACATCCTGGTATCATGTGAACTTGGATACTTGTTTTATAGCTGTAGCGCTCATCTGTATATATGAGAAAGTTCTTAGATGGACAGGAGGTGGCCACATGAGATAAATGATAAAAGAAATTTAACTTTTTAAACACAAAGTGATTGCCTGAAAAGACACTGATATGTTTTATGTCAACATACAGTACACATATCAATGAAGTAGAGTAATTTGTTTTTATTTGTGCATTAGATAGCTTATTCCAGTAGCAGTAGATGGATGAATTTCACAACTGTAAGGTTAGTTAGGAAATCATTTTAGTTTAGATTAAAACAACATGAGTCAAGTCCCTTAATGGTAGTAAGATCATTGAGAATAAACAGACATTGTTGGCATACAGACCAGCAAGTAGAAACTGCTTTGATGTTTATAAACTGATATTCATAGTTTCCTCAAAAATACTTGTCAAGATACTTTAAAATATTGTGGTCTTAGAAGAAACAGTGATACCTTCAAATGTATTGGAAACAACTCCTCTAATTTCAATCACTAGAGAAACATCTAGACAGTGTGAACTGCCCTTCGTAAAAAGATGGGGAGTCAGCCACAGTTTGTGGATAGGAACTGTGATAGTATGCTAAAGTTAGTGTTCACTGGAGTAAAGGTTACTAGAAAAATGACAGATGAATTAAAAGGATATCTGGACATTGCAAGACAATGTACATTGTTTATAGTTGTGAGATGCTGCTGGTGCTGGTGGTGAGAGGGAAAAGAATTAAACACCCCTGTAAAGAAGAAATAAAAGCAGGTCATGACTAAACACATGCAGAAGATTTAACAAATAGAAGTGTTTTTAAAAAAAAGTTAAAGGAACATACTGATGCCAGCATTCATTTCTACTGTTTTTATCAATATACTTCCAAAAAAGTCAATTGGGAGTCCAAAATGGTTCATAGGATGTATAAACAAGGTGAAGTCAAAATCAGAGCAAGGGTCAAGAAGCAGTCCCCAAAGACAGAGCAAGGTTGGGCCAAAACCTTTGTGGGTTTGTTGTTGTTTTACTAGGTGGCTTCTTCAAAAAATTTGCTCAAAAATATACTGCTTTTGCAATAAAGAAAAATGAAAAGGAACACACCCAAAGTTCTAATTGTTATCAAAATATTTCCATGTATTTTCTCAAATTAAAAAAACATGGTCATTAAAATATAATTAGGATGTTTACATATCCAGTAGGGGGAAGCTCAGCTTCCTGCTGACCAATCTTCCTTTTGAGATCAGCTGTAATTGCTGGAGATGAAAACCAAATGTCAGCCAGGCAGCGAGGGCTTGAGATGCTAAAACCCTACAGGCACCAGCTTTTAACCTGGTCATTTGTCAAATCACAAGGGGAAGCTAAAAACTGAGTGCTGATCCCACAATCGTATTGTCCTGATATACTAAAACTGAGTACAGGGACTAATAAGAACGAGATTTTTGCTCTCCGCACTTTCCTCCAAATCCAGTTCTGTCGTATGCCCTTCAGTTCTGCAGCAGAGCATCTGCCATGGCCTCCCCCCTCTCTCTGCCCATCTCCAGCAGATCACACAGATCTTCTCCTTCAACCTTTCTCCTGATGCATCCCTTTGTCTTAACCCCCAACTTCAGCAGAAATTACTGGGAACTCTCAGTCAAATCTGCCAGAGAAACAGGTAAACCACCAACTTTTGATCATAACCTTACCTCCTTTCCTTCAAATCCAGTCCCCCAGCCTCATTCCCAGCTCTGCGGCAAACAACTTACTGTGGCCTCCCCTTACTCTCTGCTCCAATTCCCGGGGGAATAAGCAGATCCTGGTGGAACACCCTGCTTTTCTACCTCCTATTGACTCCCTCAACTCTCCCCTTCTAGCCTATCCCCATTCTTAAGTGTTAGTTTCCAATATCAAGAAACACATTGTACCTGGAAACCCCAGTGGCCAAACCTAGTAGGAACCCAGAAGCATTCACTACCAGATAACATACAGTTTTCACACTTGCCTAAGGGCCAGAGAAAGCAACATAAACCAAAGAACAAACACCCATGCAACAAAGAAAAGACCAGCTATCATCAACTAGAATTGCAATCATCGCAAACACAAATGCCTGGACACCAGTGAAAAACCACAGTCAAAAGCAATCAGGACAATATGCCCACACTACAGCCCAGCAACCCTACTGCAGTAGGTCCTAAGAAATGCAGCATGGCTGAAGCACAAGACAAGGACCTTAAAATAGCCTTTATGAGGGAATAAGTCCCTTAAAGGAATTTATGAAAACACAAAGAGAGGGTAGAAGGAAATGAATAAAATAATAAAAGACCTGAAAGTGGAAATAGAATCAATAAAGAAAACTCAAACTAAAGAAATCTGGACATCAAGATTTGGAATTCAAACAGGAACGTCAGAGACAAGCCTCATCAACAGAATGCAAGAGATGGAAGAGAATCTTGGGCATTGAAGACAAAAATAGAAGAAATAGAGACTTCAGTTAAAGAAAATGTTCAATCTAAAAAAAAACCCTAGGCACAAAACATCCAGGAAGGTTGTGAAGCTATGAAAAGGACAAATCTAAAAAATAACAGGACTAGAGGAAGGAGAAGAAACCCAGGTAAAAGGCACAGAAAATATTTTCAACAACATCTTAGAAGACAATTTCCCCAAGCTAAAAAAGTAGATGCCTATTGAGGAACAAGAAGCAGACAGAACACCAAATAGACTGGACCAGAAAACAAATTGTTCTCAGCACATAATAATTAAAACACTAAATGAACAGGATAAAGAAATAATATTAAATGCCAAGTAAAATATAAAGGCAGACATATTAAAATAACACATGAATTCTCAATGAAAATTCTAGAAGTCAGAAGGGCCTGGACAGATATTTAATGATCCTACACTCATTAAATATAGATTTTTAAGGGAAGGAACTTGGTAAATATTATGTGGATGTACCAAGAAAGCAAAATCAAAACAAAACAAAACCTATAAGAAGAACCAAGTGGAAGCTACAGCATTCAAAATATAAAAGTAAGGAAATAAAATACAGTTGAAGAAAGAATTAATAGAATAGAAAATGGGTCAGAATATCATGCCCAAACAGAAGCTTCTAAAGAGAAAAGAAATTTAAACCATTTTTGAGATCCATCAGTCTAATGCCCAGTAGCTGAATTCCACAAAGAAGATGAGAGACTAAAACAGGAGCATGTGTGATCAGACATAGGAAGGCAGTTTGCAAACTGATAAGTTATCAACATCATGCCAGAGAGCTGACATGCACCTAGTGCCCCGTGAAATAAGGAAAACTGCAAGAAAGTATGTCCCAATAACATGGTGGAAAACCAAAGGCAAAGGAAACACTGAAAGATGGGAAGACTAAACCACCTTGCTTTCACGGCCCCTGAATAAGTCAATGACTTGCTTCTCAACTCAAATAAAAGAGAATAAACAAAGCGCCTACCCTGCTTGGTGCAGGCAGGAGACCTAAGAATCATCAGGCACCCTTCTGTTCCCAGGAGAGGTAAATTGCTTCTCCACTCGAGAGGAGGGTCTCTCCTTATCTCAGTCCCTTCTCCTTTAGATCTGACACCATGGTTGACTCTGACGGGTGCTCTCCACGTAATAACTACCTGCCTTTATATAAGAGAAAGGGGGATCTGTTGGGAGCCGTTTCCCCCTAAAAATCATTACAGGAACCATCACCCTGGAGAGTCTGCAGGGAACCCCACACCCATAATTATGCTAAGAATAGTTCTATTGCCCCACACCCAATTAAAGCTGTTAACGGAGAAAAAATAAATAAATAAAAAAGAGAATAAACAATAATTAAGGTATATTTTCTTTTTTGTTTTTTATTTTTTATTCATTTATTAAAGATTTTTGTCTCTTCCCCAACTCCGCCTCCCATTTCCTCCCCTCCCCAATCAGGACCCCCTCCTTCAACATCCCAAAGAGCAATCAGGGTTCCCTGCCCTGTGGGAGTCCAAGGACCTCCCACCTCCATCCAGGTCTACTAAGGTGAACATCCAAACTGCCTAGGCTCCCCAAAGCCAGAACGTGCAGTAGGATCAAAACCCATTCCCATTGTTCTTAAGTTCTCAGTAGTCCTCATTGTCCACTATGTTCAGCGAGTCCGGTTTTATCCCTTGCTTTTTCAGACCCAGGCCAGCTGGCCTCGGTGAGTTCCCGATAGAACATCCCCATTGTCTCAGTGTGTGGGTGCACCCTCGTGGTACTGAGTTCCTTGCACGTGCTCTCTCTCCTTCTGCTCCTGATTTGGACCTTGAGATTTCAGTCCGGTGCTCCAATGTGGGTCTTTGTCTCTGTCTCCTTTCATCGTGTGATGAAGGTTAATATTCAGGAGGATGACTATATGTTTTTCTTTGGATTCTCCTTCTTATTTAGCTTCTCTAAGATCACGAATTATAGGCTCAATGCCCTTTATTTATGGCTAGAAACCAAACATGAGTGAGTACATCCCATGTTCCTCTTTTGGGTCTGGCTTACCTCACTCAGTATAGTGTTTTCTATTTCCATCCATTTGCCTGCAAACTTCAAGAAGTCCTTGTTTTTTACTGCTGAGTAGTACTCTAAAATGTATATATTCCATACTTTCTTCATCCATTCTTCAATTGTAGGGCATCTAGGTTGTTTCCAGGTTCTGGCTATTACAAACAGTGCTGCTATGAACATAGTAGAGCATATACTTTTGTTGTATGATAAGGCCTCTCTTGGGTATATTCCCAAGAGTGGTATTGCTGGGTCCAGGGGTAGGTTGATTCCGAATTTCCTGAGAAACCTCCACACTGCTTTCCAAAGTGGTTGCACAAGTTTGCATTCCCACCAGCAATGGATGAGTGTACCTCTTTCTCCACAACCTCTCCAGCAAAGGCTATCATTGGTGTTTTTTATTTTTGCCATTCTGACAGGTGTAAGATGGTATCTTAAAGTTGTCTTGATTTGCATTTCCCTGATCGCTAAAAAATTTGAGCATGACCTTAGGTGTCTTTTGGCCATTTGAACTTCTTCTGTTGAGAATTCTCTGTTCAGTTCAGTGCCCCATTTTATAATTGGGTTGATTAGCCTTTTACGGTCTAGTTTCTTGAGTTCATTATATATTTTGGAGATCAGACCTTTGTCAGTTGCGGGGTTGGTGAAGATCTTCTCCCAGTCAGTGGGTTGCCTTCCTGTCATAGGAACAGTGTCCTTTGCTTTACAGAAGCTTCTCAGTCTCAGTAGGTCCCATTTATTCAATGAGGCCCTTACTGTCTGTGCTGCTGGGGTTATACGTAGGAAGTGGTCTCCTGTGCCCACGTGTTGTAGAGTACTTCCCACTTTCTCTTCTATCAGGTTCAGTGTGTTTGGACTGATATTGAGGTCTTTAATCCACGTGGACTTGAGTTTTGTGCATGGTGATAGATATGGGTCTATTTTCATTCTTCTACAGATTGACATCCAGTTTTGCCAGCACAATTTGGTGAAGATGCTGTCTTTTTTTTCCATTGTATATTTTTATCTCCTTTATCGAAAATCAAGTGTTCATAGGTTTGTGGGTTAAAGTCAGGGTCTTCTATTCGATTCCATTGGTCGACTTCTCTGTTTTTATGCCAATACCAAGCTGTTTTCAATGTTGTAGCTCTGTAATAGAGTTTGAAGTCAGGGATGGTAATGCCTCTAGACGTTCCTTTATTGTATAAGATTGTTTTGGCTATCCTGGGTTTTTTGTTTTTCCATATAAAGTTGATTATTGTCTTCTCCAGATCTGTGAAGAATTTTGATGGGATTTTGATGGGGATTGCATTGAATCTATAGATTGCTTTTGGTAGAATTGCCATTTTTACTATGTTGATCCTCCCAATCCAGAGCAAGGGATATCCTTCCATTTTCTGGTGTCCTCTTCTATTTCTTTCTTCAGAGGCTTAAAGTTCTTGACAAATAGATCTTTCACTTCCTTGGTCAGGGTTACCCCAAGATATTTTATGCTCTTTGTGGCTATCGTGAAAGGTGATGCTTCTCTGATTTCCCTCTCTGTTTCCTTATCCTTAGTGTATAGGAAGGCAACTGATTTTTTGGAGTTGATCTTGTATCCTGCCACGCTACTAAAGGTGTTTATCAGCTGTAGGAGTTCTTTGGTAGAGGTTTTGGGGTCGCTTATGTATACTATCATATCATCTGCAAATAACGAGAGCTTAACTTCTTCCTTTCCAATACGAATCCCCTTGATCCCCTTATGTTGTCTTATTGCTATTGCTAGAACTTCAAGCACTATATTGAAGAGGTATGGAGAGAGTGGACATCCTTGTCTTGTTCCTGATTTCAGTGGGATGGCTTTGATTTTTCTCCGTTTAATTTAATGTTAGCTGTCGGGTTGCTGTAAATAGCTTTTATTATATTTAGGTATGACCCTTGTATCCCTAGTCTCTCCAAGACCTTTATCATAAAAGGGTGTTGAATTTTGTCGAATGCTTTTTCAGCATCTAATGAAATGATCATATGGTTTTTTCTTTCAGTATATTTATATGGTGGATTACATTGATAGATTTGCGTATGTTGAACCAGCCCTGCATCTCTGGGATGAAGCCTACTTGATCATAATGGATAATTTTTCTGATGTGTTCTTGAATTCGGTTTGCTAGTATTTTATTGAGAATTTTTGCGTCGATATTCATGAGTGAGATAGGCCTGTAATTCTCTTTCTTGGTTGGGTCTTTGTGTGGTTTTGGTATCAGGTAACTGTAGCTTCATAAAAGGAATTTGGCAAAGACTTTTTCTGTTTCAATATTGTGAAATACTTTAAGGAGTATAGGTATTAGCTCTTCTTGGAAGTTCTGGTAGAATTCTGCATTGAAACCATCTGGTCCTGGGCTTTTTTTGGAGGGAGATTTTTGATAACAGTTTCTAGTTCTTGCGACTAACAGGTCTATTTAGATCGTTCACCTGGTCTTGGTTTAGCTTTGGTATATGGTACTTATTTAAAAAATGTCCATTTCTTTTGCATTTTCCAGTTTTGTGCCGTACAGGCTTTTGTAGTAAGATCTAATGATTCTCTGAATTTCCTCTGTGTCTGTGGTTATGTCCCCTTTTCATTTCTGATTTTATTTATTTGCGTGTTCTCTCTCTGTTGTTTAATTAGTTTGGATAGGGGTTTGTCGATCTTGTTGATTTTTCCAAGAACCAACTTTTTGTTTCATTGATTTTTGGACTGTTTTTTGTGATTCTATTTTGTTGATTTCCACCCTCAGTTTGATTATTTCCAGTCTTCTACTCCTCCTGGGCACGTCTGCTTCTTTTTTTCTAAAGCTTTCAGGTGTGATGTTAAGTCCCCAATGTATGCTTTCTCCGTTTTTTTAAGTGAGCACTTAGTGCTATGAACTTTCCTCTTAGCACTGCTTTCATCGTGTCCCATAGGTTTGAGTATGTTGTCTCTTTATTGTCATTAAATTCAAGGAAGACTTTAATTTCTTTCTTAATTTCTTCCTTGACCCAGGTGTGGTTCAGTAGTTGAGTGTTCAGTTTCCATGAGTTTGTTGGCTTTCTGGGGTAGCATTGTTATTGCCTTCTAATTTTAATCCGTGGTGATCTGATAAGACACAGGTGGACACTGATATTCTTTTTGTATCTGTGGAGGCTTCCTTTGTTTCCAGTATATGGTCAATTTTTGAGAAGGTTCCATGAGCTGCAGAGAAGAACGTATATTCTTTCCTATTTGGGTGGAGTGTTCTATAGATGTCTGTTAAGTCCATTTGCTTCATTACCTCCAATAATTCTCTTAATTCTCTATTCGGTTTCTGTCTGATTGACCTGTCCATTGGAGAGAGGTGTGTTGAAGTCTCCTACTACTAGTGTGTGTGGTTTGATGTCTGCCTTGAGTTCTAGTAATATTTCTTTTACATGAGTGGGTGCTTTTATATTAGGGGCATAGATATTCAGGATTGAGATGTCATCCTGATGAATTGTTCCTGTTATGAGTATAAAGTGTCCATTTCAATCTCTTCTGATTGACTTTAGTTTGAAGTCAGTTTTGTTGGAAATTAGTATGGCCACACCTGCTTTTTTGTTAGGACCATTTGCTTGAAAGACCTTTTCCCAACCTTTTACTCTGAGTAGATGCCTGTCTTTGTGGTTGAGATGTGTTTCTTGCAAACAGCAGAATGTTGGATCCTGTTTTCGTATCCAATCTCTTAGCCTGTGCCTTTTTATAGGTGAATTGAGACCATTAATATTAAGTGATACTAATGACCAGTGGTTGTTTACTCTGGTTATTCTTATTGTTTTTGGTAGTAGAGTTTGTGTGTGTCCCTTCTTTGAGTTGTGCTGGTGAAGGTTCGCTATATGCTTTAGTTATTGTAGTCAGAGTTGGCAGTGTTGGATTCCTTGGGTTGCGATTTTCCTTCTATTACCTTCTGTAGCGCTGGATTTGTGGCTACGTATTGTTTAAATTTGTTCTTATCCTGGAATGTCTTGTTTTCACCATTGATAGTGAACACTAGCTTGGCTGGGTATAGAAGTTTGGGTCTGCATCCATGGTCTCTTAGTTTTTGAAGTACGTCTATCCAGGATCTTCTGGCTTTCATCGTTTCCATAGAGAAGTCGGGTGTAAGTCTGATCGGTTTACCTTTATAAGTTACTTGGCCTTTTTCCTTTGCAGCTCTTAATATTCTTTCTTTAACCTGTATATTCTGTGTTTTGATTATTATATGGCGAGGGATGTTTTTCTTTGATCCAGTCTGTTTGGTGTTCTGTATGCTTCTTGAATATTCAAAGGAATATCTTTCTTTATGTTGGGAAAGTTTTCTTCCACAATTTTGTTAAAAATATTTTCTGGGCCTTTGAGCTGTGACTCTTCTCCTTCTTCTATTCCTATTATTCTTATGTTTGGTCTTTTTATTGTGTCCCATATTTCCTGCATGTTTTGTGATGAGAATTTGTTGGCTTTGCTGTTTTCTTTGATCAGTGCATTTATTTTCTCTATGGTGTCCTCAGAATCTGAGATTCTTTCTTCTATCTCTTGTATTCTATTGGTTATACTTGTTTCTGTAGGCTCTGCTCGCTGACCTAGATTTTCCATATCCAGCTGGTCCTCAGTTTGTGTTTTCTTCCTTGCTTCCATTTCAGTTTTCAATTCTTGGACTGTTTCCATTACCTGTTTGTTCATTTTTTCTTGGTTTCCCAGGGTCTCATGTACGTATTTACTCAATTCTTCAAACTTTTTACTCATTTCTTCGAACTTTTTGTCGTACTTCTCCTCTATTTCTATAAGGGTACTTTTTACATGTTGTTTAAGAGACTCTATTGCTTTCATAAAGTCAATTTTTTCCACTTCTTCTGTATTAGGGTGTTCAAGTCCTTCTGTTGTAAGATCATTGGGTTCTGGTGTTTTCATGTTGTTTTTCCGATTATTGGGTGAATTCTTACATTGACACCTGCCCATCTCCTCCTATCAAAGCTATCTAATGTGTCTTTTAAAACCGGATCAGGTTTCCCTGCTGGCCAGCGGCTCCTCTTACAGAATGCCCTCGCTCTGTTTCCTGGCTCCTGCCGGGGCCAATATCCCTCTCACCCCTCAGAAGGGTGTTCAGGAACAGTACCCCGCTCCTCCTTTGTCAGGGACCTCACCAATCATAGGCCTACCTCTTTGCTTTATGTAGTGGGTAGATCTGCTCTTGGTGTTGAGCACCGGTCCCCGCCGTCCCTGCCGCCAAGGTAGCCAACAAGTCGTCCACCGCCGTTCAGGTCCCCTCAGGTCTGCCGCCGCCTAAGCTGGTCTGCTGCTGCCGCCTGGGTCTGAGCCTGGACCGCTGCTGCTGCCTGGGCCTGAGCCCGGTCCTCCGCTGCCACCTGGGCCTGAGCCTGAGCCCGGTCTGCCGCTTCTGCCTGGGCCTGGGCTTGAGCCTGGTCCGCCGCTGCCGCCTGGGCTTGAGCCCGGTCTGCCGCTGCCGCCTGGGCCTGAGCCTGAGCCCGGTCCACCGCTGCCACCTGGGCCTGAGCCTGAGCCCGGTCCGCCGCTGCCGCCTGGGTCTGAGCCTGAGCCCGGTCCGCCGCTGCCGCCTGGGCCTGAGCTTGAGCCCGGTCTGTAGAATTTATTATTATAAAATATTCAGCTTTAATAAGGGGAGGCGTACAAACCTAAGTTCCAGCGGAGAGGAGGAAAACAGAAGGGGAGAAGGGAGCACAACCACAGTATTTCAAGGTATATTTTCAAATGCTGAAAGTATGTAGCTTGCTGGCTTAAGACTGACCTAGTAAAATTATCAATAGGGAAAGATAGAAAAGACATTTTCAGACAAAGGAGAAGCAAAAAAAAATTGTCATTAACTTGTCTGTATAAAAGGGAATAAAATAGAAAGAATAATGAAGACAGAATAAAAACGCTCCCGGTGGAAGTAAGAACAACAGGAAGGCCAAACAAGTTTGTAAATGGAAATCAAAGCCAACTGTACATTTACAAAATCACCCCCGCACCCTTCATACTCCCATTTTAACACCTTCGCCTGGTGCCGTTGGATTAGATGTCAAAAGAAGTAAACTTCCTGAAGGACACTGGAGTCGACCATGATGCAGAATACTGCAACTGTAAGAGACAAGTCTCGTACATTCTACTAGTTTACAACTAGATTTAGTCAAAGTACAGCTTGAAATTAGCAAAGCAAGGCTACCTAGGAGCAGAGACTAAAATATGCAAAACTGAGCAAACTAGTAAAATAGAGAAAAGAAAGAAATGGAGAGAAAAATGGAGTTCCTCCTCAAAGTCGATTCCACACAGCCTTTAGACGTGGAGAACTGAGAAACTGTGTGAGCCATCAGGGAACTGGCATTTATCCACGTCAGTACAGTAGAAAATACTGATAATATGGAATAGTGAATGGAAAAGTTGGTACACAGTGATACTTAAGCTTGTTTAGCGGCACGTATTGACAAGCCACAGTCTTGGGAGGTGACGAGAAATTCACAGTCTGGCCTGCGTAGATATGACTGTTTAAAAAAAAAGCTGGAGTTAGTCAATAGGCAAACAACTATAATGTTTACAAGCGAGTATAATATAGAATCTCCATTGGAAATATCCTGTGAGTTATAGAGACAAACTGTTTAAAATGTATGAGAAGCAAAGAGACATCGTGGTTAATTTTAACTTAAACCTCAGACATTTTATCTTTCAAAGGGCATTGTTTTCTAGCAGTCCTTGCTTTTCAAATATGCTGTAAATAGAACAACAGCATCAGTCTTCCTGGGAGAATTTCTCACCCATTCACTTTAAGATCACTCTCTAAGAAGCAACTTCAATAATTGCTTTAGGACTATCCATTTGTATTAGTTAAGGCTGTGAAAAGAAAGCAACATTTAGAACAGGTGCAAAATAATTTTTACATCTTTAGGCTTTATATATATAATAGATACATATGTATAATGACCCGGAATCTACTCATGCATAATTCTTACATTTAAAAAAATATACCTTATTAGCTTCTCCCAATACAATGAATTTGATGCAATTAATACAATTTTTTAATATACCAAGAACTTGGAACTGTCAGATTTGGGGGCCTTGCTTAAAGATTCAGGACACAGATTTCTGACAGTTTGTCTTCAGAATCCATGTTCTTTTCCTGTAGTTTTTGTTTTTGGGGGGATGTGCTACCCACCTTCCAAATAAATAGAGTCTTATTCTAATTCATAGGTGCCTGGCCTTAGCATGTCTTATTTCTAGCTAGCTTTTCTTTGCTTAAATTATCCCGTCTACCTTTTTGACTCTTTACCTTCCTCTATTTCTGTATATCTTTTCTTTACGTCTTACTCAGTGGCTTGCTGTATAACTTAATGACTGTCCCCTGGAGTCCTCCTCCTCTTCTCTTGTTCCTTTATCTTCTCTTCCCAGACTTTTCCTCCTCTTTATTCTCTCTACCTGCCAGCCCCACCTATCTTTTTTCCTGCCTAGCTATTGGCTTTTCAGCTCTTTATTATACCAAGCAGGTGTTTTAGATAGGAAAAGTAACACACCTTCACAGAGTTAAACAAATGCAACATAAAAGAATGCAACACATCTTTGCATCATTACACAAATATTCCACAGCATAAACAAATGTAGCACATTTTCACCTAATATTCCACAGCATTTTACACTAGGTATGACTGCATTTCAGGAAAGAGTTTATTCATAATTTTATAGATACAATATAAAATCGAAGTTATCAAACAATGAACGTTTTTTGTTTGGTGTTTGTTTGTTTGAGACAGGGTTTCGCTGTGTAACAGCCCAGGCTGTCCTGCAACTGGCTTTGTAAACTGGCCTGGCCATGAACTCACAGAGATTGACCTGCCTCTGCCTCCCGAGTGCTAGGATTAAAGATGTGATGAGCATTTCAACTGCTCTCTTTGCAATACGTAAAGTTGTAAGACAAGAAAGCAAAAAGTGAAAGCGGTACATTAAAGAAAGGAGTTTTAAGACCTATAATAGGTCAATGTTTACTAAAGAAATATCTGATATCTTTGGTACATTAATAAATAAATAAGAATGTACCTGTGGTCTAGAGAGAAGGTTCAGTGGCTAAGAGCACATGCTACTGTTTTAGAGAAGCAGAGTTCAGCTCCCAGCACCCACATGTCAGCTTATAACTGTCTTTAAGTCCAGTTTCAGGGGATCTGGGTCCCTCTTCTGGCTTCTGCAGGTACCAGGCATGGAATAGCATACATATATACATTCAGGAAAACACACACAATTTAAAAGTAAATAGATCTTTAAAAGAAAGAATATAACAGAGAATAAGGCAGCTGACGAACAACGGATACGTATGTATTAAAATGAGCAGAAAGCAAAACATCTGTGTGCCAGGAATCCATTCCTTTGAGATGAGATGTGAGAATGGGCGGGTGAAGAATTCTTACTGTTTGGATGGTTGTCCAGGAACTTCCGTGAGGCTTCTGATTGACAGAAAACCTATCCTATAATACTGTATTGAGCAGTATTGTGTTTCTTGATCTTTTGTTTGTTTGTTTTCTTCTTTCCTTTTTAAGAAAGAGAACATAAATTGGACAGGTAGGGAGGATCTGAGTGAAATAGGAAGAGGGGAAGGCACAATCAGAATTGAATTATATGAAAAAATGTTTTCAAAATACATGAAATATGACCACAGGGGCTTGTAAATCTGATGCCCACCGGCACCTCCGGTCGCAAGCTCCGTATTCTTCCAGACTTCTTTATATCCTTGTCCTGCCCACACCTGCCAAGCTGTATGAATCAAACTCCCATACTCCCCATGGTTCTCACCGATGCTCCACCTTCTCCCTGTCACACCCTTGGCCACCTCACTCCATTTCCATTCTTTTAATAATTATTTTATTATTTTATGTGTATGGATTTTTGCTTGCCTATACGTCTGTGCACCACACGCTTTCAAAGCTTACAGAGGCCGGAAACAGGTGATGGACCCTCTGGAACTGGAGTTACCAACAGCTGTGAGACACATGTAGATGCTTGGACTAGCAGCCTGAAGGCTGAGGAAGAGCTTCCAGGGCTCTTCGCCACAGAGACTTTCACTAGCCCTCTCATTCTTTTTTGTGTTACTGACTTCTCAGTTCCGGCCTCAGTTCAGGTCTTCAAAGATAGGACTCTGCTGTTATAAAATAGCTTTGTATCGTTGGGCACTAATCACTGACAATCCACAAATTTAGTGAAAAGATTTGTTAAAATTTATGGATATGAAACGACGCTGCTTTGGATGTTAGAAGAGATTCTACAATAGAACATAATGGAGACAGATAGCATCTTTCAGACATTAAAGCAATTTCAGAAGTACTTGTATTTTGGGAACTTCGTCTTCTTGTCTGAATAATTGTTAATAGTATAAAAAAGAAATGTGAGCCAACCATGGTGCTTTCCATAATGACTCATAATGACATCTGTTGAATGAACTAATTAAGCATTCAGCAACTTTATCTCCATATGTCTTAAAATGTTTTACCCTTGCATTCAATATTGATATAGGCAGTGTCTGGGCTATTACGGGCAATAAAATGTAGATAATGTACATTTTTATTGCTTAATCTTAAATATTTGAGTAAGTTTTTATAGCGGAGAAGTTTGCAAAGCAAGTATAAAATGCTAGACTGCTGAACCGTACCCAGTTCATCCTTTGATTATTTAACCTTTGTAAAGCACAAAGAAGTAACCGATGACACATTTCACGTTCAAGTTAACATCAGTTGGCCTGGGCTCTTAACAGTGACAAACATTGAAAGACCTAGGGCAGAAATGTCACAGAGTGTACTGGCTCTTACAGAAGAGGTACTGGCAGTATGGTATGGCCTCTAATCTGGACAGAGTCTAAGAGGAGTTTTATCATTCAGAAATCATGCCAAGGTTGCCTAGAATGCTCTACAGAAGTACTACAGTAAGACAGACAAACAAGCCGCTTGACAAGCCTTATGAACACACAGCAAGACCCACACTCACGCCAAAGTTTAGTGAGTACAGAACAGAGCATCTCAGCAATGGAAGTTGAAGGCGCGGTTGCTGACAGTTTTCCCAGCTCAGAATTATACTTCAAGTACAGATCAGAACGAATCAAGATAAACGGATGTGGAGACACAGAGTGGTGAAGTTGGAGAAGGTAGAGAAGAGGCAAATCCTATGGGGTGGCCAGAGCATCACCGGCCACGGGGTGACCTGGTAAACCAGTGCGCAACACAAGCAGAAGCAGACGCTGTGATCGTGGGACGATATATTTAAAGCATTGTCAAAGGAAAAGAAAGGAAAGCCATGTATGCAGATAAGCTGCTACTCTTGGGCAAAGCAATAGGGCAGAACTGTTATGCCTACAACTGCTGGAAGAATTGGTCACCCACACAGACTCTCATTAAAAGAACTGTTAAATGTGTACTTCAGCAAGAAGAAACTGAACAAAGAAAGATGCAGCAAGGATGGGGGATGAAAGAATCAATGGCTAATTCTGTAGCTGATGAACTGCCAGGAAATTTATTAACCTTAGAAACTTTAATCATGTTAAAACAAGCATTTGACATTGTTTGTTTACACAATGCCATAAACAACAAAAGTGGACAAAGTAGGTTAGGTATTATGCATATTTATACATATATGTATATAAAAATAAGGAAAAGTACACAATCAATCTGAAAACAAGAGGAATGAGAGGGGTTGGTGGGAGAGTATCTGGGAGGGGATGGAGAGAGGAATGGTAAGTAAGAAAATGATGTAATTCAACTTTAATTTAAAATGTATTAAAAATCTAATGATAAGTTGGTATTCTATTCTTTAAAAGTTCCAAGACTATTTCCAAGTTTGAGATAGAAGAAAAAAATTGAGTGAATTTTGGCATTTTGAAGAAAATAATTGTGGGTAGAAGTGACAAATATTATTTAGGTTTAAAGCAAAAGAGGTCTTAATGGCATAGATTCCGTTTACAAAAGTAAAAACAGGCAAGTACACCACATAGCTGCCTAAAGTCAGGTAGATATAAATATTGTAACTGTAATTCTTGCTTGATACCTGTCTTGTTATATGTAATTTTACTATGTTAAAGTTAAAACCTTCCTTTTTTTATTTAAACAGAAAAGGGGAGGTGATGTGGGAAGTCTTCCTGCATATGTGTTGTTTTTATTGCTTAATAAATAAAGAAACTGCTTTGGCCTGGCAGGGCAAAATAGAGGCAAGCGAGGAAAACTAAACTGAATTCTGGGAGAAAGAAGGTAGAGTCAGGAGAAGCCATGTAGCCCTGCCAGAGGCAGACACCAGAACTTTACCTGGTAAGCCACAGCCTCGTGGCAATACACAAATTAATGGAGATGGGTTAATTTAAGATATGAGTTAGCCAGAAATACGCGTAAGCTATTGGCCAAACAATATTGCAAATAATATGGTTTCTGTGTGGTTATTTTGGGGCTGAGCAGCCAGGAACAAACAAGCAGCCCCTTACAACAGTTATTATTTAATGGTAGCCACATACTAAGAAATGTAAAATAGAAGAGGACAAGAAGAGAATCTAAATGATTAAAGTAAATTAAACTATGTAAAATACCACAACTACACACATACACACAGTTGATTTGCATGTTGAAAATCTCTTTTATAGTGCTTAAGACATAAGCACCTACAATAAAAATCACTGAGAAGTGTTTAAAATAAAACTCAGAAAAAAACACGGCAGCTTTTGTAGCTATCATAAAGGAAATAATCTTTTTTGTAAATTTAACTCAAATTCAGAAATAAAAAGGAATAAAAGTGATAAATCCAGTGATATAAATATTTCCACATTAAAAAGCAACATAAAGTCTAATGGCAAGTACAATTCTGAGAAAAATAATTGTGCCATGACCAAAGAAGGGCATTAAGAATCACTGTGGGCTATCAATACACAGGCTTGTTTACCTTAGGGAAACACACCACTCACAGACCTCTGAAACGATGATTTTATATCTCGGAGCTCTTTACAGAAGTGAAAACACAGGTATCAAAGACATCCATAACTGAAAAGAATACTATACATCGATACTGAAAAAAATTACACAATAGATTAATTTGATCTTTCAGTTTTCTTGTATATTCACACATCTCCCCACATCTATATATACTTATTACACAATTCTTGAACAGTGTTTGAATTGCATCATTCTCGTCCAAACCTGCTTTTCATCCTTGCCAATTACTTCTGACAGCCTCATCCATACTGCTTCATGAAAATCAAATTTAGTCCATTCTATTGCTCTTAAATATCCTGCGAGAGTCTGACAATAATGAATCTTCGTTTTCCTAGACCTGGACCACAAATGACTTGCAAAATAAACTAAAAGTGTAGAATCTGCATTTTCAACTCTTTTTCCCGTTGTCTCTTTTTGAATGAAAACGAAGGCAATTTCCATCATCATTGTGGGCCTCCAGAAATTCATTCTAGCGTTATTAGGCAGATGTACTTCCCCAGATATGAATGGAGGCACTGCCGGTGGGCAATTAATTAATCATTCCCAATCATTGTTTCAGTGTGCAGTGTATGTGTGAAGGGAAGACTCCTGCAGCGATGGTTAGCTCCGTCTTGACCCTTTGCTTCTAACATTGGTCCCGTACATTACACACTCAGTCCGCCCAACAGACAGGCACCATGGAAGCTGTTGGTACAATCAGTTCCAAGGTGTCACCTGTGCAGGAGCCTCTGAGGGAAAACTAAAGGGAGATCCTTAACTGCAATCGCAGAATTTGGTGGCATAAGTAATTATTTTGAGAGTTAATACTGCAAATTCCATTACTGGTTCTTGAACAGCGTTTAACAGCTACTAATTCCATTTGGGGAAAACTTTCCTTTACATCGACACTTCTTAATTACTTGCTGTATAAAATCACTTGCTCAAAGGTAAATACTTGTCTAGCATTATGACTTCTAAGAAATCTTTTGAAAAACATGTATTTCAGAATGGCATATCTCATAGTCCCAAAGGAGATTTGGAGTTCTCATTTTTAATCAAAGGAAGGGGTATTAAGTTCTAAAAATATAAAGGAGAGAACCACCACTCCACAACATAGATTTTCCTGTACTGACCAACCATTACATGTTGCTGACATGTTAATTTTATTAGTAATCACTGAGGTCTCTGTGCAAACTTCCTTTGTTCTGAATCTCTGGAATCACTGCTGAAGGAATTCAAATGTTACTCCGACAGTAGTGTCAGAGGCAGGTCAAGCCTATTGCAGAGTTAAAAGAAACGCCTTCAAATAGTGAGAACGAACAATGTACAAAGAGACCATGTGCCAATCTGCATTTTAGGCGTTCTTTATATTATTTGTATAATTCTCAGAACAACCAGCTTTTCCTGGGGAACTTTATCTGTCTTTGTGATTGGCATGTTCATGTGGATTGAATCCTACAGAAGGGTTCTTTACTGGTATATCCTAGTCCTTCATTAGAAAGTCTTTTGAAGTATAGCAATCATATAAGCCTGAGGGCACCAGAGCCGAATTTAGATAATTATCCATTAACGACTTTCTGGGCTATTCAGGATGTCATGTGTCCTCTTAGGGTTTGAGATGGGACTCGGGTCTTCTGATGAGTAATTAGTGCCTGCAGGTCCAGGCTTGTGTTAAGTCCTCTTGACTATGAGGGAGGAAGCTGTGTCCACAAAACCTCCCGATATCTAACTAGCCACCTAACAGGCATCATTGCATATTATCCATTGGGACTAGCCGCCTTCCCCTTAATTTTGTTGATGTTTATATATGATAGACTAGAACACAATTTAATGAAACTGGAGTGGTGTAGCACAAAGGATTTTCAGGCAATTTTGATTATAGTCATTACTTCAACAAACAAATGTAGAAATTTCCATATATCCAGGGGTACCTGTGCTCATCTGTGATTGAAAATCGATGTGATACATGCCTTTAACCCTGATGCTCAGGAGGATGAGCCAGTCGGATCAATAAGTTGGAGGTCAGTCTGCACTGCATAGCAAAATCTTTAAATAAATAACTCAGAAAATCAAGTGTTCCTTAAGGTCCATTAATTGTTGACCTTAAGATATAATAACTTTCTAACTAGATAGAATATTAAGGACTGGACAGAGATGCATTTATTTGAATTTGCCATGTTAAGCTGACAGAACCAGAAAACTATTTTGGAAATAAGTGTCTTTTTCTTTTAAATAAAAGCATATAGTTTGGCATATTAAGAGCACATCCAGTCTTATAACGGAACCCAAGCTTGGTTTCCAACACCCACATGGTGTCTTTCAACATTGTAAGTCTAGTTCCAGGGTATCTGATGCCATCTTCTGATCTCTGTGGGCTCCTGCATGCATATGGTGTGCACATGCTCATGAGTGCATACTTGAATATATAGACACAATTTAATAGATATAATTATGCATATAATATTGTTACATAATCATATACAGTTACATATAATACGTTACTATATAAGTGCATATTAATAAATATAATACATTATAAATAATATATTAAGATATATTAAATGTTTTATTTTCTTTAAACTGCCTAGAAAAGGTCTTGGAATATTTTCTCAATGTAGTTATTACCATGAAAAAGATATGATATATTATATATATAAAAATACATGATTAATACATTATATTATATGTGTAAGATTATATATAATATATAAAATATATATCATGTGAAATATATGTATATAAGTCTACATTATATAAATATATCATGTATAATTATATGTAAAATGTTTACTCAAGTATATACTCATATAAATAAAACACATAATTTAAAATTTTTATAGTCCCATAAAATACTCTAGTCTCTACAACTTGATACATCTTTTAAGTTTCAAAATGTAGAAATTAGAAGCTGGTTAGAAGGGAATGATGGCATTATACATTTTAATGCATGAAGCATGTTTATTTTATGAGAAGTTTTAAAGATAGCTTGATAAAGCTTATTAACAAACTTTCATTTTCACTTGTTATATTGACAAATTGATTGATACGATCCTCTTTTTCTAGTAGGAAACATGTTCTTCCTATACACTGAATGAACTTAATTCAACCATTCTGGGAGTCTGGACTCAGGACCACATATTTTAGGAAATATATGATATGCTTTATGTGCTTTGCCCTGCCTAGAAAAACATCTTGGAATATTTTTCAAATGTATTATTTCTATGAAAAAAGATTGTAACTTATTTGTAAACAGAAACTGCTCATTCATTCCTGGATGCCCAGACTCAAATAATCACACAGAAACTGTATTAATTACAACACTGTTTGGCCAATGACTCAGGTATATTTCTAGCTAGCTCTTAAATCTTGAATTAACCTATTCCTATTAATCTGTGCCACGAGGCTGTGGCTTACTGGAAAGATTTCAGGTCCTTCTCCTTCAGCAGCTACATGGCGTCTCTCTGACTCCACCTCCTCTCTCTCTATATCTCTATTTGGATTTTTGGCCCAACTTTAATCTGCTAAGCCATTGGCCAAAACAGCTTTATTTATTAACCAATAAAAGCAACACATATACAAAAGGACACCCACATCACTTATTTTTATTGTTTTCCCTACGGTGACTGTTACATAACTTAAAAAACAGAGCTTAAAATTTAATTTTTAAGTAAAATGCTTGTAACTTTTCAAAACTACCAAAAATCTACCAGATCCCTGTTGTGTCTCCTGTAATCCTTAAATCACTGACATAAAGAGCAAGCCCGAGAAGTCACCCAGATTGTAAGATTTCTGGGCAAATGCAGAGAGTGAGCATTGAGTGCATTCGTAGCTCCCCATAGTGTCTGAGCTCTGTGTATGTCCTTTGACCCCGGTTGAGCCTTTCTCTATTTTCATGTTGAACTCACCAAGTGATACACCTGGTCAATCAATAGAAGGAGTCTCAGTGCATTCTGCCACAGCAAAACACCAAACATCAAAGACCCAAATGCAGACACTTGTTTCTCACAGGTTGGAAGGTTGAGAAGTCCAAGGTCAAGTTCCTCAATTTGGATTTGTTTTTTCATGAGGATTCTCTTCTTGGCTTGCAAACATGGGACACCCTTCTCACATGATGGAGAGAGGAGCTATGGCCTCTCTTTCTTTACAAGGGTCCCGAGTCATTCGTGGGGGCTCTACCTTGTAGTAGTTGTTGTTGTTTGTTTATTTTCTCTTTTGCACTTTTAGGGGCCTGCTACCCAGCTTCCAAATACATACACAGAGGCTTATTATTACTTAAGAATGCCTGGTCTTATCCTGACTTATTTCTAGCCATCTCATTCCTAGGCAGCTTTTGAAAAAATTATCCTGTCTATCTTTTGCCTCTGGGCTTTTATCTCTCTATTTCTATGTACCTTTCTTTACTTCTTACACCACAGCTTTCTGTGTAGCTAGGTGGCTGTCCCTTGGCGACCTCCTCTCCTTCTCCTTTTCTCATTCCTTGATCCTTTCCTCAAAGATTTTTTTCTATTTATCCTTGTTGCCTGCCAGCCCTGCCTATCCTTTCTCCTTCCTTGCTATTGGCCATTCAACTCTTTATTAGACCATCAGGTGTTTTAGACAGGCACAGTAACACAGCTTCACAGAGTTAAGCAAATATAGCATAGAGAAATACAACACATCCTTGCATCATTAAAACAAATGTTCCACAGCATAAACAAACAACACACCTTCAACTGATATTCCACAACACTACCCTTATGACCCCAACGAATTCTCACTATCTCCCAAAGGACCTACCTCTTACCATCATTTTGAACATAAGGCTTCAACATATGACTTGAGCAAGGACAGAATCACTTGCTTTGTAACACAAGATAAGTGAATGTCAGCAAAGGCCATTTTTAAGGCTTGGGTAGGCTCTTCGGCATGTTCCCTTTCAGTCTTCCAATATCTCTTCTGGATGAGCCTGCTGGAGGCTTGTAAGAGACAGGGGGAAGACAGTCATTCCTGCCACAGACATCTCAGTCCTGACTGTCATCTTAGGTCAGCTAAACCTTGGGCAAACTCTGACATTAGTACATTAGAGATTCCAAAGAAAAGCAGGTGAATCAAGTCTCCACAACTGAACCCCTGAATGTACTGACAAAATACTCACCCATGACCACTGTGTTGTGGAGTGTCATGCCAATGAAGCAATAGCTGATACTACACACCTCTTTGGGAGGCAGACAATTTCTCTTTGGGGTTAGACATTTTAAGCATGTGAATTGTTCAGATTCTGGGCTATAACTCAACAATTTAGCTTCTCTTAGATAATAATATCTATGACTGGCATGCCAGGATGGAATTTGGGTTTAAAGATCTAAGTTCTAATCCAAAATCAAGTTTAAACTGGTAAAACTTTTCACTTCCAAAATTAAGGTCATAGCACACACTCCAGGGTCAACTTAAAGGAACATTAGTACCACAATTTACAAGAAGAAGAAGAAGAAGAAGAAGAAGAAGAAGAAGAAGAAGAAGAAGAAGAAGAAGAAGAAGAAGAAGAAGAAGAAGAAGAAGAAGAAGAAGAAGAAGAAGAAGGTACTTCCAAGGAACTGATATTGTTTCCAACATAACAAAGGAAGTCGATGGCAGAGACTATCCTTTGATGGCAGCTTTCTCTGTGCAGAAATAGCCTCCAGCTGCTAGCCTGCTCAAATCAGCGGAGACAGCAAATGGGAGCTGAGTTCAGAGCAGAGAGGGAAGTGTGGGCTTTGTGTAAACAGACCCCGAGCAGGAAGAGGAGAAAGCCTGGTTACTGGTGACAGGCACTGAGATCTCCAACATGCTGTGCAATTTTGTCACTAGAAGGCTGAACCTAACTAAAACTCTGCACATGTAAATGTCTAAGAAGAGGTCCAACCTCCATGGATGACCGCTGTATGAAACCTTCCCTTGATGGCCTTTGCCATGCACCGAGTCCCACCCTGTCCTTAGAGTCTGATTTAGACCACTGGCATGACTATCTTGTTTGTTATTATTTATTTGTTGTTCTTTGTCAGTATTTTGAAAGAAAGTTTTTTTTTCTTTTTGTTTCCTGTCTTCTACAGAGGAGATGTTGACTTGGTTCTTCCCAAATGGAGAAATGCCAAGTTATTGCGTTTGAATATTGAGCTTTATACATATGTATTCAAGCGCACTTCAAACTCTGCTGTTTTAAATAAGCTATAGTGTTGTAGAAAGCTGCTTGTTTGTTTCTGGCTGCCCAGACTCCTGAAATAACCACACAGAAGCTATATTATTTACAATTCTGTTTGGCCAATAGATAAAGTGAATTTCAGGCTTATATCTTAAACTAACCCATCTCCGTTATTCTGTGTATCACCATATGTCTGGGACTTACTGGCAAAGTTTCGGCACATCTGTCTCTGGCGGTGGCTCCATGGCTTCTCACTGACTCATCCTTCTTTCTCCCAGCATTCAGTTTAGTTTTCCCCACCTAGTTCTGTTCTACCCTATCAGGCCAATCCAGTTTCTTTATTAACCAACAGCATACAGAGGGGAATCCAACATTACCATAATATTTCCAATTTTATGGAACCAATGGCATCCTTTGTTTTACTTCTGGAAATAAAAGACCATGCATTCTCTTGTCTATGTCTCATTCCAAAACGTGGCTTTTCTGTGACTACATAAAAAGGATGTTCTTTCTCCCAGGACTCTTACAAGGCACGAACTCCACTCACAAGCTCCCTGCCTAATGCTGAGTGTCTCCCAAATGTTTACTCCCCATCGCCTAGGGGATAAGAATAGATATCAACAAATGGATTGTAAAGAGATACTGAATTCGGTCTAAGCCAGCCTCCAGGCTGAAATATTTTGCTTCTATGGACTGAACTAAGAAAAATATTAACTTGGATAAAGGGATAAACATAGTTAATGTGTGTCAAGATCTTGCATTTCTTGTGATAAATGTAAAACTATTCCTTAATTTTTAAATCTGCTAGAATAGTACGTACATAAAATGTCTAGAGTGTAGATTTTTGAAAACTCAGAAAATAATGTGTATAACTTCTCTACCGATGGAAGGAACACAAAAAAGGAAAAGTTAAATTTAAAAAGCAAAAGAATAAAACACAATTTTAATGCAAATAAAAATGCAAAGAAGGAACAAACTTATCAAAGAACAAATAGAAAATGCACTGAAATGTACTTTGTATGTGGGAGGGATGCAAATTGTGGCCAAAGGGCAGATGACAGCATCTTATGTTTTCCTGAAATAACCACAGCAATATTCCTGGTCTAATGTGCTCTCCCAGAACTGCGGCAATCCCTTGCTAAGTAGAACGGGGATGAGGCTGCGTGGCTGGCTTGACAAACAGAATGTGGCAGGCATGGCAGAGAGTGACTCTCAATGATGAATCACAGAAGTTGACTCAGCGTACAGTTAGTTTTCTTCTCTCTGTAGGGACACTTATTACTGGAGTTAGGCTTCAAAGAAACTGAGAGCCGGTGAAATAGAGACAAATGAGAAAGTAAAGTGCTTGATGCTTAAACTGGAGAACATTAGTTGGCGATCTGAAGCATCTTCAGAAAAGTGTGGCCTGTTCCTCTCACCACAGGAGTTGGGGTGAAGGCAAGAAGACTCCTGGGACTTGCTCACCAGCCATCCAGCTGAAGAAGTAAACTCCTGACCCAGTTAGATACCTTTTCTACAGGGGTACATTCAATTACCAACCTGTGGTTTCCACATGTGCTTACATAAGCAAGTGTGTATGTACACATTACTGCATGCAAAACACACACACACACACATACCTGTATCAAATTGAGAGGCTAGACATGGTCCTGTGGATGACAGACCCTGCTAAACACTCAGCCTATGGTGTCAAGACAGGTATGTTAGTGATTAGGACTGCAGATGATTCTAGTCTTTGTGTCTTATTGTTCTCTATACAGAGCTTGTTCACTGGAGATACATCAAGAAATCTATGTCGCCAATAGCTGAAGTCACCGAGTTTTGCGTGATTTGTCACACAGCAGTAGACCTTCACTAAATCAGCTGCTCTTTGGTCTATAGAGAGGATAATGAGCTTCTTTTCCATTGGTTTCTTCAGACATGTGGGGATCCTCGACATTCTGCTGTCAATTCCTGGCCTATTAGCAGACACTTGAAGAAATTAAATGATTCAAGTAAGATTAACCATGCGAATAACACCCTATCCCCTGCCCTTAGATTACCAAAGTCTCCTGGTATGTCAGACTTTTCTGAAGTATGTAGCAGTGTTTTTCACTTGTCTTGCTCAGGGTAGTGTTCTGCAGAATCACTTCCCACTGGGACCTCGCTGCTTGATGTGTAGAAGAGTGAATGCATGCAGGGTTTCCTTCAGTCCAGGACCTTCTGTGGCACAGGTAGCTGTCTCTCGAGCACAGTCAATTATACACAACGCTAAACAGAGTGTCCCAAGGTCCCTGGATTAGGCTCGCGGTCTGACTGTCTAGTTTGCACTAGATGACACTAAGTTCCGTCCCCATCTTCCCAAGTCAATTCTACCCTTGGCAATTGTAGTTAAAAAGGAACTAAATACTTCATCAAAACTTGGTGGCATAATTAAGATACCAGAACAATTGACACCTCTTACCTGAGGGAAAATAATAACAGGCTTAAATGTCGAGGGCTAGAAAGATTAAGGTATTTGCTGTCCTAAGGAAAGACACATTTATTAAAACAACAAAAGAGGTGAAAAACATAGGGAGGAAAATGGATGGACTTGTATAGTTTTAGAATATACTATAAAAATGGATTTTTTTGAAAAATAGAGATTACAATCTTGAAGCAACAGTTTTCTTTGATGGAAGGAAACATTGCTGAGGTCTCTCTGCATTAGTTGTTCCCGGAAGACATTGATTATAATACAGCTTATTACAACTTTCAACACAGCTACTAGTGAAAGATGCAAAAAGAGTCCTGAGACAATTTCAAATATTAGAAAAACAATGTGGACCTCATTTTGCTATGAAATTCTACTTAACCCGCCGTGGCTCTCTAAGGAAACCTCAAGCACAAGCCTAAACACTTCTAGGTAACATAAGGAAGCTCATGATTGTTGAGAGGTGTGTTTGCAGAGCTTATTCTATTTAAAGCATGACGCATTCTACAGAACGTAAAGTAAGACCCCATTGCTGACAAAACCACACACTTTGAACACAAGTCTTGGAGGATGCAGCTAGGACCGACCTATAGCCCTGAGGTCCAGCACACATAGTATTGGAAGGTGCTGTGCAGGCTGCCAAGGGGGAAAAACATTCTACTAGGAACCGCAGCAATGACCAACAGGGCCAGAAATATTCAAGGTGCAAAGCGGCACATACATCTTAAAAGTAATCAACAATTGCTCAATCAAACTTGGGTTGTAAGCAATAGGAGGGAATTCATGCCTGATGCTGTAAACCCATCCAGTTTCCCATGGCCTGTGAGGCCATAGAGGAGAGCCTACTGCTTATCCTTTCCTATAATTTCTAACCACAGCCTTCTGAACGTACCCTTCTATCAACAGTAGGTATAGTATAGTATAGTATAGTATAGTATAGTATAGTATAGTATAGTATAGTATAGTATAGTATAGTATAGTATAGTATAGTATAGTATAGCTTTCATTCCGCATCAAATACACTCTTGTTACACAGCAGATGAAGACTACCACAACTTGTCAAAATGCAGAGAACAACTGACCGGAAGTGTTCATTCCCAATAGACAGTATCTACAACACAACCCCTATACCTGAGGCTTAGGGAACACCATAAACGAGAAAGCCAAAAGACTGGAAGAGCCAGCGGACCAGGCTGTATACTTCAAGATGCTGTCTTCTATGTGTGATGGGGAACTATATCTAAGAAATCTCAACAATATGGTCACCTAAACAAGACCCGCCTGATGACTCTGTCAGTTGATCTGCCAGTGTAGATGGGGGAATATGGCAAAGTCCCATCTCCAGGTGAAGAGCAAAGGTGACCAAGAAAAGGAAAACTAGTCTTCTCTAGTGCACAAAAGAGTTGGAAGGGAGACAGAATGGGTTGGAGATGACAAAAATGAACAACTCGAGTATGAAATACTCAAAAATAGTAAAATTTTCAAAAATGAATCAAGTAGTACTACCCGTTGTTTTAAATGTTTAAATGTCAGAGGTATACCCCTTACCATCAGGGCAGTCATTGTCTTTTAAGGAAGATAATCAACAGGCAAGGAGCATAGAGCAGCTAATGTAGAATGCACAGAGGAGAGGTCAGTCAGCTGGCCAGCTCATCAGAAGGCAGGAGGGCATGAAGCACAGGGTCCTCAGTCAAAAGCATTGCTAATGTAACAGAACCTGGGGTATTCAGGGTTTTTGGTGTGCAATTTGTTCACCACTAACTTAGAGTTTTCTATGGTTGCGAAGTGACACCATGACCATGGCAACTCTTATAAAGAAAACATTGAATTAGGCTGGCTTACAGTTTCAGAGGTTCAGTCCATAATCATCATGGTAGTATGCAGGCAGACATGGTGCTGGCTACATTTGATCAGAAGGTAACAGGAAGTTGACTGAGACATGGGGTGGTATCCTGCACATAGAAAACCTCTAAGCCTGACCCTACAGTGACCACTTCTTCTAATAAGGCCATACCTACTCCAACAAAGCCATACCTCCTAATAGTGCCACTCCCTATGAGATTATGGAGGCCAGTTACATTCAGACTACCACAACACCCATGCTGCTAAATGCAATGGCTAAGCACATGTTTCTGCCTCTGAAATTTAGATCCAAGAGATGTGAAGCTGCCCTCTTTTAAAACACGCATTTATGGGGTTCATTTATTTGAGGCTGTCATCTAGACTATCATCTATCAGGATTGCCTTTTGGGGCATGTACTGGGGACTGCAGGACAACAGCCAAAACTAGAAATGAAAATGCTTTAGTTATGTCACACACCACAGAGTCACCTGCTGTTTGGAGTCCAGACCTGAGGTCCCTGGTCCAGGAACCAAGCTCACAGGTCTCCTCTCAAGCTCTCAGATGATTCCAAGGCAGCTACTTTCCCCAATATTTGCTTAAAGTTCTACACAGGGAGACGAGGGACATCTCTTTTCTCATCAGAGAATCCTGGGAAGCCCTGCCTAATAAAATCCCTGTCTACCTTTGTCCTTAACGTGGCTACGTGGCATTGTTATGCCACAGAAAGTGGTTTCAGTATAATGGAATATATACAACAGTATATACAACAGTATAAAGATATATGTTCATACATAGCTGCAACAACACATATAACTTTATGGTTGGAAAACTCTAAACACATCCGAGAAAATCAAATAACACTTCTTTATGAACAAAATCACTCTGGAGAGAAACAAAGGAATATAACTCAGTGTCATCCATGAAGATGTGTACAGAAAGTGGGACAGTGCTGCTACTCAGGGGCAGGAGACTAGAAGGCTCAGCACCCCTACGTCAGCAGTTGTGCGGAAGTGCTACAAGAAGTTAGGACATGGACTCTGGCTGCCAAAATGCAAAGTGTACAATTTTCAGATCTGTGCTAAGAGAGACCCCCTTCTTGGGCACTGTTCTAAATAAAAAGTTAACACCACCCCATCCCCACTCCCCCCCAACATGAATGCACATGCCTCCGTTTTTAGGAAGATGATGAAGATTTTGTCTCTTCTTTTGTACTTTTAATGGATGGTTTTCTTTTGATACTCTGATCTTGGAAAGGTCTCCTTCCAAAGAAAGAACACAACAATTGGTTGTCCAGTGCCATAGTCAGACCTGAAAACTTGTGCATAAAGTAACATTATGTGAACTGAGCAGGTTTCATGTAGGAATATATATGTTTATACATATATGCATACTATAACAGTTAGTATAATAAGGTGCCATGAATTTGAAGGTGAGCAAGGAAGGGTAGATGGGAGGGCTTGGGAGGAGAAAGGGGGAGGAAGAGATATTGTAATTATAGTATAATTCTCCAAATTTAAAAAAAACAAGAAATTAATATAAAAATTGGTCTCTACAAAAGATATCCCAGACAAAGAAGAATTGAGGCCTGCTTCCTTCCTTCATGGTAGGCAGGAAATAGACAAAAGTAGGGCCCAGAAAAAAACTCTAACTTTGAAGGGCAGCCCTTCCAATAACCTGCTTCCTCCAGCTGGGCCCAGAGACCCAAATCTTCCAACCAGGCCCTCTTTCCAATGTTACTATACCTTCCAATAGCCAAATAAGATGTGGATCTACCAGTGATTAATTCCTGGATAAGATGAAAGCCATCATCCAATCATCTCCCAAATGCCCTATCTGTGTACAACTCAATGGTGGGACTTAAACCTTCAACAGAGGACCTTTGGTGGGTATTCATGCCCTAAACTGTAGCACAATTGATAGATCTATTATTAGCTCATGTTCAACTCTCCCCAGTCATAGATAGTACTTCTATTCACCAACATTTTATTTGTATTTCTTTTGATCCAAATCCCTTTCACAATTATTGTCACCTTGCTTTTGTCCTCCTTAGCAAACAGGAATAATAGGAAATTTTTGTTCTAAGTTCTTTAACGAAAGTCCTCCACCCATAACACTGCACATTCTAGATTTTCACAGAGAAATAAGCCCAGTAAAGGTCAATTCACATATAAAATTCCATAGTGTTTAATGACACCATATACTTGTTTAGAAAAATACATCAAGAAGGTAATAAAAAGGCATGGCAATATAAAAAAAGAAAAATAGAAGTGTTTTAAAATAAATTCCACATGTAAAGGAAAAATGACATTCCTTCAGAAATAAAATAGTGTATTAATAAAAAAATAAATAAAGGAAGAAATCTGAAAATGTGTGAGTGGAGATTAAAAAAATAATATTGTTAGATCAGACACAGATGAGATCAAGAGATAACAAGGGGTGGGTAAAGCTCACACCAAATGCTGTGTTTAATGGTGATCAGGCAGGAAATATAGGCAGCTAAGCAGCACCGTGGGTTTTAAAAAAAGACTAGAGTTGGGCGGTGGTGGTGCACGCCTTTAATCCTAGCACTCGGGAGGCAGAGGCAGGTGGATCTCTGTGGGTTCGAGGCCAGCCTGGTCTACAAGAGTTAGTTCCAGGACAGGCTCCAAAGCTACAGAGAAACTTTGTTTTGAAAAAAAAAGAAACAAAAAGAAAGAAAGAAAGAAAGAAAGAAAGAAAGAAAGAAAGAAAGAAAGAAAAAGACTCTATGCACCTGCAATCAATTTCTTAATAAACCATGACAGAACGAAGTCCAAAGCAGAGATACCCAAGTCTCCTGCAGGAATTTCAGAAAACCAAGCCTGGACAAAAGAGCCTGAATGGACCCAAAGGGAAAAGAGATTGCTTCCAAGGAAACAGATACAGTTTTAGAGAACACACTCAATAATAACTTTGCATAATAATATGTGAAGCTGGGAGCACCAGTAGAATTGGGAACACTTCTGGAGCATTATTGCTAAGAAGAGCAGGGGTGAAAATGGAAACCAACCCTTGCATCAAAAATCTGCTCTTTCTCCCTCTGAGCCCCACAAATAATCTTTTTGAAGAAGTCCTCTGAGGCTCATAATGATCACTGTGGTCAATCTTTATAAGGCCTGCCATTTTATAGGGTTGCAATAAGCAAATGAAAGTCTCTGAGCTCTGGAGCCACTTTCGTCTTTGTGTTTTACACAGTAAGAGAGATACTATTTGTATCCTACATAGTGCACAATGGATAGAGATTTATACTTAAGAAATAACTTGGTCTTCTGTCAGTAAACAGAACAATAGCATTGCAAGATATTAACCAAGCATACATTGATCTTGAATGTTCACATCAAATTTAAATCCCAGTAAGTCAACCATAGCATGATTTTGTTGCCAGCTTCAAATCACTGATCACTCACTCCCGTGAGGGAGAGATAATACAGCTTTTATCTTATGGGAAAATATTTGGCAATCGCATCTTGAACCTATTATAAATGTGCCCTAACATATATGGTCGCTCAAAACTGGAAGAGTTTATGGTGAGTCTAAGTCAAAGGAGTCTCTTCTCGGCAGGAGAACAGTAACTGATAGCTCCCACTATAGATAGCGCCCACTGATAGAAAGCTCCCCCTCTGCTGGCATTGTTGCGATAAATGACTCAGGCAAGAACAGCAAGTCAGTGCTGAATCTGTCTGCTGAAAAAGTGTCTGGGGAATACGATATATTTGCTCTCAAGGTGTCACCTTATGGAATATTTATTAGAGCGGGAGCAGGGAAGCTAATGCGTGATGTCATCTACAGGGAGGACACTCCCAGGGACAATACTTTAATATCACGGAGAAAGACATCAGGAGCCCCCTCACCGTGACACACAGAGAAACAAAGCTTTGTGAATGGTGGCATCTTGTTGGGAAGCTGAGCATGAATCTAGAGGCTGGATATAGAAACAAAGAATGGACCAGACAGATTCAACCTGAAGGGTATAGATCGGCAGATGCTATTGTGATTTTGGAAACAATATCATGAAGGACAAAGAAAAGAAATGCAGGGATTTCTCTGATCAAGAAAGAAAGACAAGGTGACAATGACAGATGACAGCTCAATGTTTGGTTCTGGATCATAGTGAAGACACCAAAACAGCTGTAAAGTATTATTAGAATGGCTCATGAATTCTGAATAATATGACCTATGTATATGTAATAAGCTAGGTATTTTAGAATAGTAGAAGGGCTTGGATCTTAACTGCCTGCCCCCCAAAGATTGTGCAGCAGGGCTCAGTGGTGGCGAAGGGAGTGGTGGGAAGTTATTGGATCATGAGAACTCTGATCCCTGGTGTGCACTAATTCATAATATATTCATATCTCAACGAGCTGTTGGGATGTGTGGAAATTTTAGGAGGTTCAGCTTAGATGGAGAAAGTAGTTCATGAGTTAGCTGCCTTAAAAGAGTGTATTTTGTCTCGGGGTCTCAACTTTTTCCCCTCCCTGTTTCTGGCCATCATGATGTAAGCAGCTAGGTTCCATGTTCTCCCCTGTCCTGACTCGGGTCCTCAGTACCACCCTAAAATAGACTGCACTTCGGGGGACACAAGCTAAAAAGAGCCTTTCCTACTTTTCAGTATTTTTCTCAAGTATTTTGTCACTGTATAGAAAAGTGACAATGAAGTGGTAAAACCCCAAAATATCAATAGTACAGAGGTGATACAGGCGCCCATGCTCCCTGTCAATAGAACACCCACAGGTGACCACAGTGATGCAGGTGCTGGTGCTCCCTGTCAATAGAACACCCACAGGTGACAGCAGCGATACAGGGGCTCCCTGTCAATAGAACACCCATAGGTGACAGCAGCGACACAGGTGCGAGTGCTCCCTGTCAATAGAACACCCATAGGTGACCACAGTGATACAGGAGCCGGTTCTTCCTTTCAGTGGAATATAAAATACCCACATAGGTACTAAAGCTTGAAGGTGGAGCGATAGTCTTCAGGGTTGAAAGGGAAGAATGCCTGCGCCTTAGCAAGTAAGCAGTGCCCATTGTACTTTCTCACTGCTGAACTTTATCCAAACACAAGTTGAGGGAATGTGACCGTGCACGTAAACCTTTTGTGTCTTGTACTATTTCTTATTTTTACAGTTTTGTAAACATTTTCAAAATGAATAGCTCTCCTAAAATATATATAGTAATATAATATAACATTATATAGTAATAATAATTATGTTCTTAGAACTGATCATTTGCTATGTCAGGTACCTCAGTAAACACCCTAAAGAATATAACATATTATCTTCCAACTATAATCATTCCTATCTTTCATGCTAAAAAGCTGGAATTTAGAGAGTAGATGACCACCTGCCCAGCATATCCGGTACATCACGTGACTCAGGAGGCAGTACTTCTGCTGGTATCATCTGCCAAGTATGATGCCATATGTGTGTGAACTGAAAGCTTGTGATGTGAACCTAGGAGAGGGGCAGAGCACTGAACTCAGAATCCACAGGAGGATAAAAGCTAGAGATAAATAAAACCATTTTCAAAAATGGTTAACAAAATTTTACAAAAAAATAAAATAAAACGAAACAAAAAACCCCATCATATTTCACATATATCCTAATATCCTACCATTTCTGAGAATCTTTGTCTCTGTTGCTCCTTGTGTCCTATTATAATTTATTTGCCCATCTTAATTAAAGTAGATTAAAAATAAAATGAGAATGAATCAGACTATTTTGTCCACGGGCATGAAGTCAAATTCCCTGAAGATCCTGTATTAGTTCTTGATTTTTCTGTGAATGGCTTTTTCTCTGCTTGAAGTGACAATACATACTCACACAATGCCTTAGAGCGATTCTGATAATTAAACCAGATAACCTTTGTGGTGCGCTATTAAGATTGCGTGAAATGATTTTTTTCTGGATAATAGTTTAGTTGCTGCAGATGGAATTGACAGAAGCAGAGAGCAACGTAGCAATTAGGATAAAGCACACAGAAGGCTTAATACCAAGTGTTGGAGGAAAAGCTATGAAAGCATTTGCTGTAGGAGAACTACACTGCAGCCAGAAAATATTTACTGATGGTGGAAAAGACTTCATCCTTATACGCTCAAAGAAAACCCCCAGAAAATTTCTTTAACCCTAAGAGAACATCATGTAATATATAGAACATTATTCATCCGATATACCTCAAAGGTGAACAACTTGACCGTTCATTTGTCTGTTCATGTATTGTCTTAGTGTTTCTGTTCTACCATGACCAAAAGCAACATGGGGAGGAAAAGATTTATTTCAACTCAACACTTCCACACAGTCCATCATCAAAGGAAGTCATGGCAAGAACTCAAGACTGGAATCTGGGGTCAGGAACTGAATCAGAAACCACGGAAGCACGATGCTCATTGGCTTGCTCCCCATGGCTTGTGCTGCCTGTTTTCCTATACACCCTCGAAGACCTGCTCAGGCTAGATTATGGGAGTGTTTGGGGCTTTAACCACTGAATCCTTAGTGGTTAAAGTAGTATAAGTTTAAAAGTCTTTCAGTCTCTAAAACCTTTATCACTAAAAGTCCAAGATCTCTTTAAAAATCCAAAGTCTCTTTAAAATAGTCCAAGTCTTTTAACTGTGGGTTCCTGTAATATCAAAAACAATATACTTCTTTCTCCAGGAGGGAAGAATTAGGAAATACTTACCATCCAAGCAAAACAAACGCAACTCCAGCATGTATGTATCATTACTTGGGGGCTTGGAGGTAGGAATTCATAAAGAGATACAGGGCGGTGGTGGCGCACGCCTTTAATCCCAGCACTCGGGAGGCAGAGGCAGTTGGATCTCTGGGAGTTCGAGGCCAGCCTGGTCTACAAGAGCTAGTTCCAGGACAGGAACCAAAAGCTCCAGAGAAACCCTGTCTTGAAAAATCAAAAAAAAATGTGTTTCATAAAGAGATACACACAATGGATGTCTGGCTTGTGAAGTTTCTGGGGCAAATAAAGATTCTATCAGAGACACTTGTATGATATTTTTAATTAAAGCTCTGGTTGGCTGGGGCTGAAGAATCAGCTGTAATTAAGTAGAAGCCACCATCGTTGAGATAAAACAATAGTCAATGTTTCCTCAGGGACAGGACACAGAAACTCTTGTCCAAAGACAGGCAAAGCTGCATGTACCATATGCTGGCAGCCCCACTTGGGAACGTGTGAGTTTCTCAGGTGGTTCAGGTTTTGGTGGTATGAAGGGGTCACGGAGAGCACCTGAGGCCTGGCACTGTGAGAGGCTAGGAGAGGCCTCTGGTAATGGTGACGCCTCATTTGCAGTGGATGCCACAGTATTGAAAGAACATGGAAAGAATTGGAGGCTTGGCACCATATGGCAGGGTCAGAGTCCTAGAACACAGCCCAGGAGAGGCTGATGGTGAAGATGCAGCCCAGCTTCAGAGAAGACCCCAGCATTTTGGAAGTGTCAGTGCCATGGGATGACCAGGAAGGACTGCAGTAGCTGTGCAGAGGAGCTGGCCTGAGAAGAGATGTATGTTTGCCGGGAATAGCAGACCTGGGGAAGTAGAGCACCCTGGTCCTTTGAAGTCCAAAAGATCATGGGTGAGTCCAAGACATCAGGCAGTAGTAGCTTATTTACAGTGCTGGAGTTGCGTTTGTTTTGCTTGGATGGTGAGTATTTCCTAATTCTTCCCTCCTGGGGAAAGAAGTATTTAGTTTGTTTTTGATTTTACAGGAACCCACAGTTAAAAGACTTGGAATATTTTAGAGAGACTTTGGATTTTTAAAGAGATCTTGGACTTTTAGTGATAAAGGTTTTAGAACTGTAAGACTTTTAAAGTTATACTACACATATATTGTGATATTGATAGGAGATCTTGGGGTGAACAAGGAAGGAAGGGTTATGGTTTAATAAATAATGTGTTTTGTGTTGACAAGATTTCAGTTGGTTTTTGTCAACTTTATGCCAAATCTAGACAAACAGGGAAAGAGGAAATCTTAACTTATAAAGTGCCACCCTAAGACTGGCCTGTAGGGGACTCTGATAGTGAAGGAATTAAGACCAACAATTCATAAATAAGACCCCATGAAGCCAAATTCTTCTGTACATTAAGACCACCACCATTTGAACAAAGCAGCAACCTGAAAAAAAGGGGAAAAATTTCACCAATTTTATGTCAAACAGAGGTGTAGTGACTGGAATATATAAAGAAGTTTTAGAAACAAAATATCATGCAAACAACCCAATTTAAATTGGAATATAGATTTAAACAGAGTTCTCAAACGATGAAGCACAAATGGCTGAGACACGCTTTAAAAGCATTCAAATTTCTTAGCCGTTGGGTAATGCAAAATAAGACGACCACATTGAGATTTCATCTTAAACCAGCCAGAAGAGCCAAGGTCAATAAAACAAATGTCAGCTCATTCTGGCAAGGATGTTGTGAATTAGGAACACTTCCTCATCACTTGTGAAAACTTGTACAGCCCCTATAGAAATCCGCGTGGCGTTTCCTCGGGAAGCTGTGAGTAGACCCATGTCAAGGTCCAGCTATACCACGGATGGGCATATAGCCAAAGGACACTACATCCTGCCACAGAGATCCTTGCTCATCCGTGTTCGCTGCTGCACTGTTCATAATAGCCATCGACTGGAAACAAACTCACTGTCCATCAGTGACGGGAGAATAAAGGAAGTGCTGTGCATTTACACCATGGAATATTTTTCAGCTGTTAACAAAAATAAAAATTGAAGGCAAATGAACAGAGGTACAAAAATCATCCTGAGTGATGTGCCCAGACCCTAAAAGACAAATACTGTTTATTTTCTGTATAATGTTAGCTTTCAAGCCTTTGCTGTCTGTGCTACAGTCCAAAGAACCTCCGACGTTAGGGGGCTAATGAGAGGCTGGGAAGGAAGAGGGAGTCTCGCAAGGAATGGGAGTTAGAATGTAGTATTATAAAGGGATAAATGGGAAAATAAAAAAAGAAGATTAAGTAAAGATGGGGAAGGGAGGGCAAGTAAATAAGGCAGCATGGGGAGAGAAAAGCAAAGCTAAAGTCCTTTGGAAAAGCCACATGGAAAGACACTGCTGTAGAAGCTTGTGAAATAACAAAAGGATTTAAATGGAGGTACCACATCCTATGGGAGACACCACACTGAGTAGACGTGAAAATCTCCAGGGCAAGGAAAATTATACAATGGTAAGTCTCTGTATTTTGATATCCTTTTGTATTTTCTACTTTGCCTTCTCTCTGACATTCAGCAAAGGCTACATTTCCTCACTCTCCGTGTCGCCGGTGGGTAGAAACATGAATTTATTCCATTCTTGGGATTTTTCCAAAAGTACAACCAATAGACTGAGGTACATGAAGCAGACACACACCTAGGTTCAGTAGCTGCAAGAATAACTCTAAGATGGGGTTCTTAGAGCTTTTCTGACTACTTAATAGAGGCTGTGTCTTCAGAGTTGCCCAAGGTGCTGAAATCCATAGCATATCAAAAAAGAATAGAATTTCTTCACATAAATGGGAAAACAGGATTCTATTATTTCCTTCTATAGACCCAGAGAGCAGAATCCTCCGCCATTTGCCTATGAAATGGAGAAAAGGCACAAGTAGGTCTCAGAACTGAAAGACTGGAATAATGTAACACACAGAAGACGGCTTGAGAAAACACCACTGAAGAACATGAGTATAAGAAGCAAGCTCAGCTTAACGGTATTCGAGAAACATGAGCTGATTTGCTTTAAAGCTTTTAAAATGTGTGTGTGTGTGTGTGTGTGTGTGTGCACACGCGTGTGTGTGTAAGTCAGTATATTCACTTAAGTCTGGGCTACAGGGAATTCATCAGGCAAACACTCTTACCCACTGAGCCATCCTGCTAGCCCAGTGAGAACACTTTCTGTTACTCCAAAAGCAAACGTAAAATTAATGGAGGAATTTTTAGCATATGTTCTGAAGTGAGTAGAGCTGACCTGTCCAGTTCTGCCAAAGGCCATGAGATGGGGAGAAGGCCCTGAATCACACTGCAAGAATGATTTAGTAAATGTTACTTTTATTTCTTTCCTTTTATTTAAGATTCCTTTTTATTACATTTAACCATACATATATGTGGGTGGGTGGGTGTGTACGTGAGAAGAGTGTGTGCTCGTGAGAGCCGGTGGTTTAATAGGCCTGTGATTGTGAGAAGCTCAGCATGGGGACTGAGAACCGAACTTGGTTCCTCTGCCACAGCGGAAAACGCTCTTTACCACTGACTCCAGGGCTTTCGTTTCTGATAGAAACAGACACTAATTTCTCCTTTCTCTAGGATGTTTTCGTGTGTGAATTCATCCCTTATATTTTATGTGTGCTATGATGTAATTGCTTGGTTTCCTTATGAATTACATACACATATAGTTTTAAGTCCTCTGTGTATATGTCTAGCAGACTGTTGGTTCAGTGGGAAACTCCGTGTAACCTTTTAGGGAACTGTCCTTCAGATTCTAGACTGCCAGCTTCATTTACTATTCTTTTTTATTATTTTTTTATTAAAAATTTCCGCCTCCTCCCTGCCTCCTATTTCCCTCCCCCTCCCCCCACTCCTCTCCTCTTCCTTCTCCAGTCCAAAGAGCAGTCTGGGTTCCCTGCCCTGTGGGAAGTCCAAGGTCCTCCCTTCTCCATCCAGGACTAGGAAGGTGAGCATCCAAACAGACTAGTCTCCCACAAAGCCAGTACATGCAGTAGGATCAAAACCCCGTGCCATTGTCCTTGGCTTCTCATCAGCCCTCATTGTCTGCCATGTTCAGAGAGTCCGGTTTTATCCCATGCTTTTTCAGTCCCAGTCCAGCTGGCCTTGGTGAGCTCCCATTAGATCAGCCCCACCATCTCAGTGGGTGCGGTCCTGACTTCCTTGCTCATGTTCTCCCTCCTTCTGCTCCTCATTTGGACCTTGAGAGCTCAGTCCAGTGCTCCAATGTGGGTCTCTGTCTCTATCTCCATCCATCGCCAGATGAAGGTTCTATGGTGATATGCAAGATATTCATCAGTATGGCAATAGGATCAGTAGTATCTATTTCAAATTTCATACATTCTCACCAACACTTGCTATTAACTGCTGCATTTCCTAGCTCCAGAGATGTGGTATAAAGAAATATCATGGTTTTGATTGTGTTCCCTAATTAGTGACATTAGTTGTATTTACATATTCTAATTGGTCATTCATATGACTGTTTTGGAACAAAAGGAGATTAGTATCACTCACCCGTATTTAATTGAGTTACTTGTCATTCATTACTGAGCTGTAAGACATCTTCACAGACTGTGGTTAAACGTCCTTATCCAATTAACATCCGATGGGGATTCTCCACTTTTTTGATTGATTCTTGGTACCACAAAAACGTTTAATTTTTTGATGTGCTAGTACTATACTTTTACTTGCCTTGCATGTTTTTGCTTGAAACCATTTCCAGTCTGAGGTCAGAAAGACTCACATCTGTGTTTCCATCATAGATTCTTACACAGCAGTACTAGCACGTAAGTCATTGGTCCCTTTCAATTAACTTTGTCCACAGTAAGAGGTGTCTAATGTTGTCACTTGGAAAGACACAGACTCTAGCACCAATTCTGTTTATTGAAGAGACCATTTCCCTGTTAGATTCTCTTAGGCCCCTCATCAAAATTTAAGTAACAAAAACTGATTTTAGGGATCTTATAGTGGTATATTATTTGTGTTTTAATAAATAAAACTCACCTGAGGATCAGAGGGCAAAGCAGTCATACTAGTCAGCCATACAGGCCAGGGAGTGGTGGCACACACCTTTAATCTCAGGACTTGGGAGGCAGAGGCAGACAGATCTATGTGAGTTCAAGGCCCCTCTGGGTTACACAAGATTGAATCTGTCTAAAAGAGAAACAGAGTTCACACAAAGGTGATCACATGTCTTTAATTCTAGTCCTAAAGAGATAGAGACAGGAGCGATATGGCTGAGAGGAGAGAGGAACATAAAAGGGAAGAGACAGGAACTCAGTGAGAGTGTGGAGTTTGAGGTTAGTTGTTGAAGGGAGCTGCTTGGCCCATTAGCTCTAGCCCTTACTGGCTATTCTCATATCCCGATCAACCCATCTCTAATAATCTGTGTAGCACCAGTCTTACCAGGAAAGATTCAGCATGTCTGACCTGGCGGCTGGCTTCATTGCGTCTGCCCTGGGGAGCAGCAGCATGGCGTCTGCCTCACTTCCTCTTCCTCCCAGCATTCTGTTCTGTTTACTCCACCCACCTACGTTCTAACCTATGAGGCCAAGCAGTTTCTTTATTAATTAACCAATGACCTTCCCACATCAGTTAGTGGAGAGCTTTTCAGGATTGCCCCTTTGTTTGTCTGAGCCTCAGTAGAGGTAAGATCTCTCTAGTTGCTTGGCTGCTTTGCTTTTCTGATCTTCTGCTTGAACCCGAATAACAGTATCTGGGTTTCTATTATTCATGCTATAGGGTCTGAATTTCCCATTGATTGGTATACCAATCCATATCTGTTTTGTACTTCTACAACTTGTGCTAGGCATGGCCTTTGGAGCGTCTGCATGTTTCAGATGAGCAGAATACAGCAGAAGTTCTGACCTTTTCTGGGGTTTTAACAAGTCATTAGTTCACATCCATGCGTGGTAACTTTCAGTCATCTTGAAGAAGGCGACTAAAAAGAAACATCCGAGCCTTTTAGCTCTGACATGCCGCTATTGCCACCAGAGAACCCACAAACAGCCTAACTCAAGGTCAGACGAGAAACCTGCGCAGTGTTTGGGGACTTGTTTTCCTCTTATGTAACCTTTCTTGCCTGTAACACTCTTCTGTGTTCTTGTCAACTCCATTCCTGGATGTAGGTGACAAAGTTAAATTTATAAGAATGGCAACTATGCTTTTTTTATAAAAAAAAAAAACTGAAAAAAACCTATTGTGATATTTTAGTTTTTATAGTCTGTATTACATAAGTTAAAAAATAGGAATGTAACAACGTGATAATGGTATCAAAACAAGTGGACTATGGATGGCATTATATTAACATATTTACTGTGTACAAGTGTGGTCCCATTCTCTCTATACATGGTATCATTTTACCTTTGCCCAGAAATGAAGAGGGTGCAACATTATCATGGCTATTATAAGAAGAGAATATCAGAACACCAATAGAGAAATACTCGAACCAAATTCACAGAGGTAGAAAGTTTTGACATCAGGATTTAAACTCAGACATGGTAAATTCCAGAACCCACGGCTCACTCAGGAAACAACGAGAATCAAGGAGAGCAGCAGTGCGGCTTTATAGGAGAGAAGACGAAAATGCCCCTGGATGTTTGATGATCATTCTGGCACGTGGTGATTCATGCAGCACACTGCACAAATCAAGGACTACCAGCTATACCAAGCAGCTAGGTCTAAAACGCTTGAGCTATTTCCTTCACAATAGCTCTCTATGTACTTGCAAATACTTATCACGTGCATCTCAAAATCCAATGTAGCAACTCTGAGATAAGAATCTAAAGTATTCTTCACCTTATTCAGGTGAGCAGACTCTCATCATGAAGTCTCCACACTGACTTGTCTATTGGTACCGTCCTTGTTCAGCTCGTGTTTGGGCAGTCACGTTGGTGGGGTGAAGCGTGATTACTAAAGACTCAGAGAGAGAAATTGGGGCTCAACCTGAAGATCTGAAAAGCAAAACAGCCAGCCACTGGCTCTTACCTCTACCTCAGTCCAAAAGGGCGATCTTGCCTCCAGGAATCTCAGAATGAGACTCTGTCTGAGAGCTGTCTCCTCCTGTCTTATATTCCTCTCTACAGATGGAATTAAAGGTGTGCACCACTACTGCCTGGTTTCTATAGCAATTAGTGTGTCTACTGGGATTAAAGGTGTGTGTCACTACTGCCTGGTCTGTAAGGCTGACCAGTGGGGCTGTTTTACTCTCTGATCTTTAGGCAAACTTTATTCATTAAAAAACAAGTGAAATATCACGACATTGAGGCTTTATGGGTATAGCTTCAGCCATTACTAGGAGACACAATCTCATAGCAAACTTTCTGATCTTCTGCCACTTCTCATTTTCCTACCACCCCTTTGGCATCTTAGGAATATGAGTAGGAGAAACAGTCTACCCTGTGGAAAAGCACGCCAATTGATTGTCCAATACCAAATAGGCCTGAAAACATGCATCCAGTAACACTATATGGAGTGAGTAGAAAAAAGGGGTCATTAATTTGAAAGAGAGCAAAGAAGGGTAAGATGGGAGGGTTTGGAGGGAGGAAAGGGAAGGGAGGAACATTATAATTTTATTATAATCTCAAAATTAAATGAATGAACTTAAAGAGTTGTCTCCATGCCTAATACAATCAGGCTCATATGTCACAGTCCACATCATGTCCTGATATCTGTGACCTTAGTTGATTTGCAAGTCCTTTTTTATAGGAGGGCTCACTTGTTGTGATGTCCACTTCAATGGATTGTGACAACTTAACTAGTCACATGCCTGCCACCCTAGTATTGTGCAGAAAACTGCCAGTCAGGTTCCCCAGTGACTCTGATTTGCCCAGAAGAAAGAGGACTCTTGGGACACAAGGCTTTCAGTTCAAAAATGAAACAGTCATGAAATATGAAGACGACTTGCCAGTCAATTACTCTTATCCTCCTTCTGCCATCCTAAAGTTTTCTTCTGAAACTCCAGTCAGTCTTTCCCCAGGCAACACTGTGTGATCACATCCCTCTTTTCTAATCTAAGCTCTTCGTTTCTTTCTAGAATGTCTTATGACAGCTTCATGTCCATCTCTATTTCCTATGCTCTCTGATGGATTGAAGAAAAGTTATTGGAGTTGGGTGGTGGTGGTGCACGTCTTTAATCCCAGGGCTCAGAAAGCAGAGGCAGGAGGATTTCTGTGAGTTCGAGGCCAACTGGCTCTACAAAGTCAGCTCCAGGACAGCCAGGGCTGTTATATGGAGAAAGTCTGTCTTGAAAAACCAAACCAAACCAAACCAACCAACCAACCAACCAACCAAACAAGAAACAAACAAACAAACAAACAAAAAACAGAGGTTATCAGTTTGCATTTATTCTGTGTTTTTCCTTGTTGGAGTGGTGAGAATACTGCCCTCTCCAATGATGTCTATTTGTGAATTTAAATAAGTCAGCTAATTTTTGAAGGGAAGAAACAAAAATCTTGAACAACGTCCTAATAATCAAATGGTAGCATAAAAGTATATGTTTGTTATGTAAAAAGAGTAGATTAAATGCATGTAATGGTCAGACTTTTCCCAAAGATGGTTGCAGGAAAGGTCCAGGGAAGGGATAGACCATAACAAAACAAATACGTGAAAACGTTCAAAATTGCAGAGAACAGCAAATGCAGGGCTAAACAACTACTTACACTGTATGAAAACAATAGTCCTTTTATGGCCATCTGGGGTAAAAAAAGAAATCGTTTTAAGTAGTTCTCTGCTGGCTGTGATTGTACGCTGGTATCACCAATTAAAGACCAACATCTCATAGAAAGCAAATGATTGGCACCATAATTCTTTTTACAGTGCTGTGAGGAGTGAACGCTTGGCAACTCTTGTTTCCTAACGGACTCATCTTCTAACAGCAATAATAAAATTATTACTCTGCAACCTTGTAAATGATTTCAAGTTACTAAAAGGAAAAGGCATCAAGCCTCACCGGCGCACAGCCAGGGAGTTCCAGCGTTAACAGAAGTCAGGTGTGAGCACGTGGGGCCTGTCTTCACACCAGTAGAAGTGAATATTGTCCTCTGTACACTCCATCCTCCTTGCAGGCTTAATAACATAAAAGTAAAATTTGTTCCTCCCAAAATATTTCATTTCATTTCTTTATTCTCGTGTTTAAAACTCCCTTATTGGACATAATAAGGGTAATATTCTATTAGTGTTTAAAGGAACAGATTGTATTCTGAATAATATTAAGAAAGAGAAGTGACAATACTGTATATCATAAACCTCTAAGTAACCTCCAGAAATCAACATGGACAGACAAACACACACACACACACACACACACACACACACACACACTTCTTTAACAATGCAACAAATATACAAAAACGTACAAAAACCTAAAATTGGGACATCTCTCTCCACCATCTTTGGATGCTTAAAGTCTAAGACACATGTAAGAGACTAGCACAAGACTGTAAATAATGTGTACTGTGTACATACACAGTCATTCATCCAAAGCAAATACAGAACTGTAGATTTCATAGAATTTATTTGATAAATATTTGACTGCCAGAATCAGCATAAAACCAGGCCCAAGTGGCTTTAGAAGCTGCTAACCTAGAAAGATGTTTACGAGTTAGAGAAGCGAAACCAAGCTGGTATATTGAAAGCATGTGGGTCACGCCCACTTGGCTCACCCTCAGAACCCAGCTGTGCTAGCATGAATATTCCATGTATTCTTTGTTAACCACCTATTCTTTTCTTTACTGTTAAAATGACCTGAGATAATTGAATTGTATAAAGAGAGGTTTATTTTAGTTTGGTTTTAGAAGTCTACGGCCAGGAAGAATTGGCCCTGCAGCTTTGAGTTCACTGAAAGGCAGAGGAACCTGGTTGGAATACATGCAAGCCTGGTGCTGCTCATCTCTTGGTTAGGAAGCAAATGATGAAGAGGAGCACAGAGGGGTCCCCGACACCCTTCAACAGTATGTCCCCAGTAGCCTAAAGTCCTCCCATAGGCCCTACTTCCTAAGGTTTCTATACTTCCCATGAGTGCCAGGCCAAGGATCAATCCTTTAATACCTGGAGACTTAAAAGACACCCAATTGTCAAACTATATAGCATGTTATTAAACGCTTTAAGGCCCACTATAAGACAGAAGGTTCTTACCCTGACACCCATTTTTCCTTTTATTCTCAGCATTACCTATGATGCTAAGTCTTCATATGGCTGCCTGGAAGCAGGGACTGTATTCCATGTCCTCCCTTACTGCTCTTCGTGGCTCTGTATGGACAAATTCTGGTCAGTGAATCAAGTCAAAGAGTGGAACTTTCAGGAAGATCATTAAAGGGGATAAGACATAGTTTCTCTGCCTCTTGCCCCTTTTTGTTGCTTACAGAATAGAAGCAAAGATATGATACAGCTCTCCTCTCTGAAGGAAGAGATCTGCCTGAGCAACTAGAACAGAATCAGACCCAAAAATAAGACTCTAAGACACTGATGAGACAGCAAATACAGTGCTAGCCCAGATAGTCTACCTCCAAGGTGATTTCATGTAAATGAGAATTAGCATATGTTTTCTAAAGACAACTCTTATCTTGGGATGAAACCAATCCTAAGAAATATTCTAAAGTTGTTTTGGATTATTATCATGTTATTTTGTTTGTTTATGTATAGTGTTTGTATGAATATATTATCTGTGTGAAGTAAATTTTCATTTACCATATTATATCTACAAGGCATTCTGAATATGTCTACGGTTTTGAACGAGTCTGTAACCAAATGACTCTTAAGAGAACCGACCTGTGCCAGTTACTTGAAAAGCCTTGAGCTTGTGAGATAACAATTGCACTCTTGAATCCACTTACACATGAATTGCAGCTTCTCCTCCCCTGGCTACACTATGGGTTTCCATGTTGACAGCCAACCCCAGAACCATGTGAATGGTTTTCTCCATGAAACCTTTTTGATAGATGTCAGGGTTGATCTCGTTTCTCTGGTTCAACCTTGACAGATACAGGAATGAAAATGGAACAAAAGGATGATGGGAGGGGGAAGCAAATTCTTTGAAGAAATTAAGCAATTAAGCTATGATCTTTCATTTATATTTATGTCAAAACTCCAAATAAGAAATATTTGTATCTTTTTGCTTCCTTAGGTACACCTTGGGAAATTTCCCTTTGACCAAACAGTCACACTGTGGTTTTTTGTTTTCCCAGTCCTCTTTCTGAGATGACATTATACCACATTTTAATTGAATTTGTTTTATTCAAATTTCCCAATTATAACCAAAGCCAGTCAGAAAAGTCCATTTTAATCTATGAAAGAGTATTTGTGACAGACCATATGCCTGCTTTTTGATCCTGCTACCCCATAAATTTAAACTAGTTTCTGTTTGCTTGCTTGTTTATTTATTTATCTTTTAAGTCTGTTAATGATCTGTGATTCCCATCTATGTGATTGGTCATTTTCATTATTTCCTGACATTTTCCCAGGAATCATGATTGTCTCTATTTCTATTCTTTGTTCTAATGGTAAGAGAATAGTTTGCATATTTTTAGTCTTGAGGTTGGAAAACTGAAGTTTTGTGTATATTGTTTATCTGGGAATCGCTGGTTACACTCACCTGCTAGGATCTAGGTTGTTCTGTTATTTTAACTAGTTAGCGACAGGATGAGCTTCACTGGAATGAGAGCTTTTCTATGGATAGAATTTTCCAGGAGTGAGTTTTGAATAAGTATGAATGGAAATACTTTAGGCAAAAAAAAATGTTCATAGTCAAGCCATTGCAGAACATAGTCATTGTAGAACTAACTCCTCAAACGCTTAACAAGCTGAAATGTACTGTGAATGACCAAAAGACATGCAGCATTAATGACCAGAAGACATGCAGCATGAATGACCAGAAAACATGCACCATGAATGACCAGAAAGCATGCACCATGAATGACCAGAAGACATGCACCATTAATGACCAAAAGACATGCACCATGAATGACCTGAAGACATGAACCATGAATGACCTGAAGACATGCACCATGAACGACCTGAAGACATGCAGCATTAATGACCTGAAGACATGCACCATGAATGACCTGAAGACATGCACCATGAATGACCTGAAGACATGCACCATGAATGACCTGAAGACATGCACCATGAATGACCTGAAGACATGCACCATGAATGACCTGAAGACATGCACCATGAATGACCTGAAGACATGAACCATGAATGACTTGAAGACATGCACCATGAATGACCTGGAGACATGCACCATGAATGACCTGCAGACACGCACCATGAATGACCTGAAGACACGCACCATGAATGACCTGAAGACATGCACCATGAATGACCTGAAGACATGCACCATGAATGACCTGAAGGCATGAACCATGAATGACTTGAAGACATGAACCATGAATGACTTGAAGACATGCACCATGAATGACCTGAAGACATGCAAACAACATGAATGACCAGAAGATATACACCTCAAATGACCAGAAAGAAGGCAGCATATAGCATTTCACATTTTACAGGACTCAGATGTGATCAATTTTCCCCAGGTTAGCTATTGGTAGTATGTTGTCAAGTGGAACCGTCTTTCTTCCAGGGCTTGACTCCCACCAGTATCTGAACTACTAAGCTAGCGATCATCTCACGGAGTTACTTTAAGTAATGTAAGAGAAATACTATCTATCCACGTACTGAGCATTGACAGTTCACGAGACAACATTTAGAATGTGACATTGAACATATTTGATGATAGATATCACATCCTACCTCTGTGAAACAAGCTGGAGGTTTGAGGGATTTTGCTCCTGCTTCTAAACACAAGTAATTCTTCCCTTCTGTGCTCCCCAACACCCACAGAGTGTTGTGACCGTCATTAATTTTTCACTTCGCACTTGACTTCTCACACATGGGCAGAAATCTCCCACGTTTTAAAATACCATTTGTGTTATAGTCTATACAGCTGAAAATTTCCTGCAAGACCTTGCTCCTGACTTTTAAAATTTGATAGTTCTACATTAGCACTAAGAACATGGGCCACAGATTGGAGCATCTTTGTACATCTCTACGGGACACAGTGATAAACTGTTCCAAGTTAACACTACTCTTAGCATTTATGTGACTAGTCACATGGTCCGTGTCTTTCTCTCCCATTTGATCTCTCAGGCAACATCTTTAGGAAACATTTTCTATTTGCTGTGAAGACTATGTAAGTTAAAGATGTATCTGTCAAATAATATTGGTGCACACACATTTAGCACACCAGCCTGGAATAGCAGTGCTTGAGAATATACAGGTGATCATTTTTCACTGTTAGAATCTTTAAAAGTCGTCCATAGAGAAAGTAAAGGGAGCAGTGTTGTGACAAGAAAATCTTAGATAGATTCAGAAAGGAATTAAAGAAGAATTGGATGATACAGTTTAAAAATTTTCCTATAAAACATTGTTTTCCCCTTTATTCACTCATAGATTTTAATGAGCTACTTACTACCTACATTTTCAAAACAATACAAATTTCAATTTTCAATATTCTGAAGCCAAAACATTGGAATATGGGTCATGTAGCTTAAACACAAATATTGATGTTGAAAAGATTAAGTTTGATTTTTTTAAAGTCTAAAAGTGGATTAACTTATTTAGATAACTTTCCTGGTTTCTCATAAAATAGCTATTAATACTCATTAAGGCAGAATGCTCCTCTAAAAAGAAATATAAACCATTTGCAAGCTATCTTACATTGTCTCCTTAATTTTCTATTTTTTCTGAGTAATGGATTACAAAAATAATTACATGACATTTAAAATATAAAAGAACATTTTTCTTTAAAAAAATCAGTGAACAAAAGCATTCTTCTTCTTTTTTCCTTCTTCCATTATTGCCTTAGTTTCTTCCTTCATGTGAGTACTTACTCCTTTTTAAAAGACAGGCATCCTATATTTCTCAGCAGATGTGTAAAACACATAAGGCTCTCACCCACATTTACCCCAAGAGCAATCGAGGTGTCAAAAGAACAAAGCGTAGGCAGCTAACAGAATGCATGAAGTCCCCAGTGGGTCCCATCACTTTTAAATAGTCCCTTAGAAGCTCTCTTCCTTACATCCTTCCTGCCACAGTAGCAGATGCTCCTGTCGGCTTCACTCAAACTTAAGGGAGGAATCATGTCACCCTTCCCCAGGGTCTGCGTGCCCGGCTCTCTCCAGCTTTCTCATTTTCTCACATTGTCGAAAGACACTGAGCATAGAGGACAAAGGAGGAAGATCACAGGGTGTGGAAGAGGAGACTGGGAGATGCCTGGGACAGTATGACTCGTCAATCATCACCTTCAATGTAGGGTATTTGAAATCTATTTTGTATATCCAGGAACTGTTTGAGAATTATCTCCCTCCGTTAACTCACCGCCATCTTGTCTTCACTCTTTTCATGGCTGAGATTCATGAGAATTCCCATTTTAATACTGTAGGCATACCATGAAATATTTTTTCTAATTTACCGGCCACATTTTAATCGAATATGATTTGCTTTACTCACTTGCTTACTTGGATCATAGTCACTTAAGAAATTCTCATTTTTCTCCATTACCTAGCTGTCTGGGGTTTGTGTTTTCTGTTTCCAAGCTGAAAGGCAAACTCTCATGTGTTCAAGTCTGTTGCCTTTCTCTACCTTGCTATTATCTTAGAGTTTCAGTCCCTGGCTTGCTTATAATGATGTCAGTTTATGGTTTTTCCAGCACTCCCAATGCACTTGAAATGACGGGAAACACCGTTCAAGTAGAGTTTTCATAGGGCATGAACAGAGGATGTAATTTTCTCTATTTTTATCTACTTTTGCTATGAATAAGTAAGACAATTTTAGAATATTTATTTAGTTCTTATGCTCTTAAAAATGCCTAAACTACTTAAGAATTACTTTTCCTAAATGTTTGAATGAATTTATTTGTAGAGCAATTCTAGCATTCCAAAGGCTACTCGGAGAGTATAGCTTTTATGACTTCCCTTCTTCTTACTAATTGCCCCTCCCATTAAAAAAACAACAAGGATCTCGGCACCAGAAGAACCTTCTCGGGGTGAGTGCCTCTCTGACCCGCGGCCGAAGCGGGCCAGGGATCTGTTTCCTGCAGGCCCTATACTCCTGCATACCGCCTCTCTCTTCATACCTAACCCAGCGGGTACCCAGAACCCTCCCTCACTTCTCTCTCCCTGCCATCTCTGGGCAAATAACATCACCCAGCTCAGCCCGTTTGGGCGCTGGGGCAGTATCCAGAGGGCAGCCGGGCGGGCGCGAATTCCTTTGTCCTCAGTGGCCTGCCTGCACCGTGCAGGCAGCTAGGGGCGTTGTTTACAAGCTACCCAACCAGCAAGGAGTGCAGATCTCGGCACCAGAAGAACCTTCTCGGGGTGAGTGCCTCTCTGACCCGCGGCCGAAGCGGGCCAGGGATCTGTTTCCTGCAGGCCCTATACTCCTGCATACCGCCTCTCTCTTCATACCTAACCCAGCGGGTACCCAGAACCCTCCCTCACTTCTCTCTCCCTGCCATCTCTGGGCAAATAACAGCACCCAGCTCAGCCCGTTTGGGCGCTGGGGCAGTATCCAGAGGGCAGCCGGGCGGGCGAATTCCTTTGTCCTCAGTGGCCTGCCTGCACCGTGCAGCCAGCTAGGGGCGTTGTTTACAAGCTACCCAACCAGCAAGGAGTGCTGATCTCGGAACCAGAAGAACCTTCTCGGGGTGAGTGCCTCTCTGACCCAGCGGCCGAAACGGGCCAGGGAACTGTTTCCTGCAGGCCCTATACTCCTGCATACCGCCTCTCTCTTCATACCTAACCCAGCGGGTACCCAGAACCCTCCCTCACTTCTCTCTCCCTGCCATCTCTGGGCAAATAACATCACCCAGCTCAGCCCGTTTGGGCGCTGGGGCAGTATCCAGAGGGCAGCCGGGCGGGCGCGAATTCCTCTGGCCTCAGTAGCCTGCCTGCACTTGCAGGTAGGCACCTAGTTTACAAGCTTCCCAACCAGCAAGGAGAGCTGATCCTGGCTCCAGGAGATCCATCACTGGGGCACCTAGAGAGCCATCACGAGAGAGTCCCAACACAGGGAAGTAACATCAGTGGGCAAGGAGACCTGATCCTGTAAAAGAAGATCCTTAGGGGAGCATTTGGAGGAAGAGATGGGCAGGCGCCAATGCAGGAATTCACCCAACAATCTGAAAAACAGCGTGAAACCACCTGAACCCAGGGACCCCACATCAGGAGGACATGAACACCTTAATCAAGAAGAAGGAGAAAAAATGGAATCTTTGAAAGTGATTGACATCCTTAAACAGCATGTAAAAAACGCCCTCATGGAAATGGATGAGAAGTATAACAGAAAGTTTGAAGAATTTAATAAATCAGTGAATGATACCCTCATAGAGATAGATGAGAAGTATAACAGAAAGTTTGAAGAATTGAATAAATCAGTGAATGACACCCTAGGAAACCAAGGAAAAACAATCAAACAGATAATGGAATCAGTTCAAGACCTGAAAACTGAAATGGAGACAAGGAAGAAAACACAAACAGAGGGCCGTCTGGACATTGAAAATCTAGGTAAACGAATAGAAACTACAGAAACGAGTATAACCAACAGAATACAAGAGATTGAAGAAAGAATCTCAGACGCTGAAGATACCATAGAGAAAATAAACGCACTGATCAATGAAAACAGCAAATCCAACAAGCTCTCATCACAAAACATTCAGGAAATCTGGGACACAATAAAAAGACCAAACCTAAGAATAATTGGAGTCGAAGAAGGAGAAGAAGTGCAGCTCAACGGTCCAGAAAATATATTTAATAAAATTATAGAAGAAAACTTTCCCAATCTAAAGAAAGATATACCTATGAAGATCCAAGAAGCTTACAGAACACCAAATAGGCTGGATCAAAAAAGAACATCCCCTCGCCATATAATAATCAAAACACAAAGCATACAGAATAAAGAAAGAATATTAAGAGCTGCAAAGGAAAAAGGCCAAGTTACTTATAAAGGCAAACCCATCAGACTTACACCTGACTTCTCTTTGGAAACCATGAAAGCCAGAAGGTCCTGGATAGATGTACTGCAGAATCTAAGAGACCATGGATGCAAGCCCAGACTACTATACCCAGCCAAACTTTCGTTCACTATAAATGGAGAAAACAAAATTTTTCAAGATAAAAACAAATTTAAACAGTATGTAGCCACAAATCCAGCCTTACAGAAAGTAATAGAAGGAAAATCACAAACCAAGGAGTCCATCAAGGCTCACAATAACTCAGATATCTAGAGTCCCTTCACCAACACATCTCAAAGAAGGGAAACACACAAACTCTACTACTAGAAAAATGACCGGAATGAACAACCACTGGACATTAATATCACTTAATGTCAATGGACTCAACTCATCTATAAAAAGGCACAGGCTAAGAGATTGGATACGGAAACAGGATCCAACACTCTGCTGTCTACAAGAAACACACCTCAGACACAAAGACAGGCAACTACTCAGAGTAAAGGGCTGGGAAAAGGCTTATCAAGCAAATGGACCTAAGAAACAAGCAGGGGTGGCCATACTAATTTCTAACAAAGTTGATTTCAAACTTAAATCAATCAGAAGAGATGGAGAGGGACATTTTATACTCATAACAGGAACAATTCATCAGGAGGAAGTCTCAATCCTGAATATCTATGCCCCTAATGTAAAAGCACCCACGTACGTAAAAGAAACATTACTAAAACTCAAGGCTGCCATCAAACCGCACACACTAATAGTAGGAGACTTCAACACTCCTCTCTCACCAATGGACAGGTCAATCAGACTGAAACCTAACAGAGAAATAAGAGAATTAATGGAGGTAATGAATCAAATGGACTTAACAGACATCTATAGAACATTCCACCCAAAAAGAAAAGAATATACCTTCTTCTCTGCAGCTCATGGAACCTTCTCGAAAATTGACCACATACTCGGTAACAAAGCAAACTTCCACAGGTACAAAAAAATATGCATAACCTCCTGCGTCTTATCAGATCACCATGGATTAAAGTTAGAATTCAACAACAAAGCTACACCCAGAAAGCCTACAAACTCATGGAAACTGAACAGTCAACTACTGAACCACACATGGATCAAGGAAGAAATAAAGAAAGAGATTAAAGTCTTCCTTGAATTCAATGAAAATAAAGAAACAACCTACTCAAACTTATGGGACACTATGAAAGCAGTCCTGAGAGGAAAGTTCATAGCACTAAGTGCCCACTTAAAGAAAACAGAGAAAGCACACATTGGAGACTTAACAACCCACCTGAAAGCTCTAGAAAAAAAAGAAGCAGACTCTCCTAAGAGGAGTAGAAGACTGGAAATAATCAAACTGAGGGCAGAAATCAATAAAATAGAAACACAGAAAACTATCCAAAGAATCAATGAAACAAAAGCTGGTTCCTGGAGAAAATCAACAAGATCGATAAACCCCTATCCAAACTAATCAAACGGCAGAGAGAGAATATACAAATTAATAAGATCAGAAATGAAAAGGGTGACATAACAACAGACACAGAGGAAATTCAGAGAATATTGAGATCGTACTACAAAAGCCTGTATGCCACAAAACTGGAAAATGTGGAAGAAATGGACACTTTTTTAGATAAATACCATATACCAAAGCTAAACCAAGACCAGGTGAAAGATCTAAATAGACCTGTTAGTCGTGAAGAATTAGAAACTGTTATCAAAAACCTCCCTACCAAAAAAAGCCCAGGTCCAGATGGTTTCAATGCGGAATTCTACCAGAACTTCCAAGAAGACCTAATACCTATACTCCTTAAGGTATTTCACAATATAGAAACAGAAGAGTCGTTGCCAAATTCCTTTTATGAAGCTACAGTTACTCTGATACCAAAACCACACAAAGACTCAACCAAGAAAGAGAATTACAGGCCAATCTCGCTCATGAACATCGACGCAAAAATCCTCAACAAAATACTGGCAAACCGAATCCAAGAACACATTAGAAAAATTATCCATTATGACCAAGTAGGCTTCATCCCAGGGATGCAGGGCTGGTTCAACATACGAAAATCTATCAATGTAATCCATCATATAAATAAACTGAAAGAAAAAAACCATATGATCATTTCATTAGATGCAGAAAAAGCATTTGACAAAATTCAACATCCCTTTATGATAAAAGTCTTGGAGAGATTAGGGATACAAGGGACATACCTAAATATAATAAAAGCTATTTACACCAAGCCGACAGCTAACATCAAATTAAATGGAGAGAAACTCAAAGCCATCCCACTGAAATCTGGAACAAGACAAGGCTGTCCACTCTCTCCATACCTCTTCAATATAGTGCTTGAAGTGTTAGCGATAGCAATAAGACAACACAAGGGGATCAAGGGGATTCGAATGGGCAAGGAAGAAGTTAAACTTTCGTTATTTGCAGATGATATGATAGTGTACATAAGCGACCCCAAAAACTCCACCAAAGAACTCCTACAGCTGATAAACACCTTTAGTAATGTGGCCGGATACAAGATCAACTCCAAAAAATCAGTTGCCCTCCTTTACACAAAGGATATGGAAACAGAGAGGGAAATCAGAGAAGCATCACCTTTCACGATAGCCACAAACAGCATAAAATATCTTGGGGTAACGCTAACCAAGGAAGTGAAAGATTTATTTGACAAGAACTTTAAGGCATTGAAGAAAGAAATTGAAGAGGATACCAGAAAATGGAAGGACCTCCCCTGCTCTTGGATTGGGAGGATCAACATAGTAAAAATGGCAATTCTACCAAAAGCAATCTATAGATTCAATGCAATTCCCATCAAAATCCCATCAAAGTTCTTCACAGATCTTGAGAGGACAATAATCAACTTTATATGGAAAAACAAAAAACCCAGGATAGCCAAAACAATCTTATACAATAAAGGAACTTCTGGAGGCATTACCATCCCTGACTTCAAACTCTATTACAGAGCTACAGTAATGAAAACAGTCTGGTACTGGCATAAAAACAGAGAACTCGATCAATGGAATCGTACAGAAGACCCGGATCTTAACCCACAAACCTATAAACACCTCATTTTTGATAAAGGAGCTAAAAACATACATTGGAAGAAAGAAAGCATCTTCAACAAATGGTGCTGGCACAATTGGATTTCAACCTGTAGAAAAATGAAAATAGACCCATATCTATCACCATGCACAAGACTCAAGTCCAAATGGATCAAAGACCTCAATATCAATCTTTACACACTGAACCTGATAGAAGAGAAAGTGGGAAGTACCCTACAACAGTTGGGCACAGGAGATCGCTTCCTATGTTTAACCCCAGAAGCACAGACATTAAGGGAAACACTGAACAAATGGGACCTCCTGAAACTGAGAAGCTTCTGTAAAGCAAAGGATACTGTCACTAAGACAAAAAGGCAACCTACTGATTGGGAGAAGATCTTCACCAACCCAGCAACAGACAAGGGCCTGATCTCCAAAATATATAAAGAACTTAAGAAACTAAACTTTAAAATGCTAAATAACCCAATTAAAAATTGGGGCACTGAGCTGAACAGAGAATTCTCAACAGAAGAATTCCAAATGGCCAAAAGACACTTAAGGTCATGCTCAACTTCCTTAGCGATCAGGGAAATGCAAATCAAAACAACATTGAGATATCATCTTACGCCTGTCAGAATGGCTAAAATCAAAAACACCAATGATAGTCTTTGCTGGAGAGGTTGTGGAGGAAGGGGTACCCTCATCCATTGTTGGTGGGAATGCAATCTTGTGCAACCACTGTGGAAATCAGTGTGGCGGTTTCTCAGGAAAGTCGGGATCAACCTACCTCTGGACCCAGCAATACCACTCTTGGGAATATACCCAAGAGATACCCTATCACATGACAAAAGCATTTGTTCAACTATGTTCATAGCAGCATTGTTTGTTATAGCCAGAACCTGGAAACAACCTAGATGTCCCTCAGTGGAAGAATGGATGAAGAAAGTGTGGAATATTTACATACTAGAGTACTACTCAGCAGTAAAAAACAATGACTTCTCGAATTTTGCATGCAAATGGATGGAAATAGAAAACACTATCCTGAGTGAGGTATCCCAGACCCAAAAAGAGGAACATGGGATGTACTCACTCATAATTGGTTTCTAGCCACAAATTGTGGTCATTGAGTCTATATTCTGTGATACTAAAGAAGCTAAATAAGAAGGTGAACCCAATGAGGGCTGCTGAAAAGCCAAGGTCAATGGCACAGGGTTTTGATCCTACTTCATGTTCTGGCTTGGTGGGAGCCTAGCCAGTTCGGATGTTCACCTTCCTAGACCAGGATTGAGGGGGGAGGACTTGGTACTTCCCACAGGGCAGGGAACCCTGACTGCACTTCGGTCTGGATAAGGAGGGAGAGGAGGGGGAGGCGGGGAGGAGTGGGAGGAGGGGGAGGGAAATGGGAGGCGGGGAGGAGGCAGAAATTTCTCTTTTTTTCCAATATTAAAAAAAAAACTAAAAAAAAAAAAAAGGATAGCTTACAAACTCTTGGTTGGATGTCCAATGGTTAAAGCTCTAGTGATAATATTCTTATAGGAGACCTTGAGCTGCTAGGTAAAATTCTTACAAAAAACAGTTTCCAATAGAGAGCTTAAAACAGCTGCCTAACAGGTACTCAAGCAGGTAAAATATAAATCAACAGATAAAGTATACAATAATCAACAAATACAGTATATTAATTATAATTCAGATATGGCAAGTGTGTATATTAAATGTAAAACTTATTCTACAACAGTTTTATAAAACATGAGGCTTATGGCTAAATCTTATCAGTTTTGCTTGTTAAGATATTAAGTTCTTAATTTAAACCAGTAGCCTGTCTGATATAAAAGGACAGGATAGAATCTGGATAATGGTTTAACAAAATTCTGACTAGGTTCAAGGTTTCTTATACTAAACAGTAGACTCATTGATAATTTTTAAGATTGATTCCTGGATATTTGCCTTTGCTAAATTCAAAGGCCAAAAACAATGGTCTTTTCCCAGATCATTGCTACAATTTATGCACCTGTATTTTGCTAAAGCTATAGCAAAAAATCCCTTAAAGGATTTTATGCTAAATTTTACAATTGGCTCTTCCAATGGAGGAACTGCATATATGGCTAATTATAATAAAAATTATGGAGCATAACAAGGCTCCTTCAAAGCAACTCATACAAGTTGACAGCAGATCCTGATGCAAACGGATCTGGCTTGTTGACACCAAGCTGACCTTTGCTAAGACAAGGTGAAAAGCCCTTGCAATGCAGCATGAAAAAACCCGACCTATATATATTTGGGGTCGAGGATGTGTTTGTGCTTTTTTCACAGAAAGAAAATGAATTCTGAACGTGATGTCGAGGCTGCGGACACAGAAGAGATCCAGACTTCCAGAGGTGATTGAGGAGAGATCTTTGGTCCGGTCTTCCCTACCCCCATGGAAAGGAGTGCCTGCTGACAAAACCAGCTACACCACTCTGCATGGTGTCACCCAGCCCCCAGAATCCAGGGAGACCCGGCTGACATAAGGGCCAGGATGTGCTCCATGTACCTGAAACCAGCTCGCCTCACCCTGGCTACCCCACCTGTCCAGGAGCACAAATGCTAAACTGCTTCTGCAGCTTGAACTCTGGTCTGCTTTGGAGCTGAGTTGCAGACTAAACATCAGACTGCTTTAAACCTTGGGACACAGAACTCATGTTAATTAAAATATTAACCTCTCTTCACTTAAGAAGGGGGGAAAATTGGGGGTTCCTGTGACTGTTGCCCAGAGGCTGGAACTGGCGATATATGATAACAACAATGTAGGTCATTGTACTCCCACTGAATTTGAGCTAATGATACTTGTAACTGCTTATAGATAATGGGTAAAGTCTGACACATGTTGTAAAGTGTTTGGTTTTAATGCATAGGTTTAAAAATTTTGGATTTTGAGCCCTTTTACACTGCCCTAATTTTTTGGCAGGCAGCACACGTAACTTTATGTGGAGTAGGCACTTAGGAATGTGGTCATTCCATAGGCCAGACTAAAAGGTGAATACTGGGTGGGGAAAAAGCCCTTTCTTCTTATCTGGAGATGGAGTTACTGGTGCCAAAACTATATCATTATATCTTTTGTTTGAGGAGCTCTTCAGAGTCTTTTCATTAATGACAGACGCAGGGACCCAATGACGGGAGTTAATGTGGATCCTCACCTGAAGAGCACACCATACAGAGGTTGTAGAAACCGGCTCAACATGGCATGGTTCAGGTATGAGGGTGCTCTCCACATGGCCTAAGACAGGGTACCCTGTGATCTGCTTACTTTAATCCTGCTAGATGCCTTTTACTTGAGGAGCTCCAAGGACGGGCGACTTATGGCAGGATAATCCCCCAACCTAAGGCAGGGCCCTGGGAACCCTAGGAAGGGTAAGGGAAAAAAAAAAAAGGCCTGGTCCCTACTTGACCTAGTAGTCATCGGGCACCCCTCTGTTCCCAGGAGAGAGGGATCACTTCACCACCCGAGAGGAGGGTCTCTCTCTGTCTCAGTCCCTTCTCCTTTGCTCTGACACCATGGTTGACTCTGACTGGTGCTTCCACTTGATAGCTGCCTGCCTTTGTATGGGAGGGGGAGGGGATCTGTTGGGAGCTGTTTCCCCCTAGAGATCATTGCAGGAACCATCGCCCTGGGGAGACTATGGGGAACCCCACACCCATGGTTGTACTGGGATTGGTTCTGTTGCCCCACACCCAGTTGAAGCTGTTAATGGAGAAAAATAAAATAAATAAAAAAAAAAAAAAAAAAAAAAAAAGAAGCAAACTTCAATAAAACTAGTGAACAAGATACCGAATAGTTCTGGTAAAGCCTAACCTGTATATAGTTACTTTTAGTACAAACAAATTAAATTTGTCAATTAAAAATAATAAAACCATCAAAGGTATACATTAAAAAAAAAAAAAAAAAAAAAACAACAAAAACTACGACCTTATAATTAATTTAAAATGGACCAGGAAACTGTAGAAAAGAAGGGAGAAAAATTTAACCAGGATAAAGACAGCACTTTAAAACCCAGCCAAGTATCAGGATAGAGGAGGCATCTGTCTGTCCTTGGAGGTTCTCATGAACAGAACGGTTCTCTCTCTCCACTGCCACATCAACAGTTCACTGCTTTGTCTTTCCAGTGTGTACCCTCATAGCCAAGAAGTTAAAAAAATAGGCAAGCCTCATTTGAACCACTAAGTTAAAAGTATCTTTGGTTCAGTAGCTCAACCTGACTATCCCAGAGCAAGCATCCCACACACTACGAAGCCTTCCAAAATGCTCAGCTCAAAGCAATTTGACTTGCCATTCACAACAGCTCTGTTCATTCACTGTGCCCTACCAAGTTCCTATCCCATCTGAAAATCAGAGCAACTCAGCCATGCAAATTAGCACAAAAGTAGCTATTTACTAAATAGATCCCTGGTGGTTTTAAAGAGCACAGATAGCTTCTAAAACTACCTAACCAAGCCTATTCAAAGTTTAAGCCCTGGAAGGGCTCGCTATAGACTAGTCCTTTCCAGTTTTAAAATTTTAAGAATAGTTATGTAAGTAGCTGGGCAAGAATGACAAGGAATTTTCAATCAACTTGTTCAATTTAATGAATGTTAATTGGATAATCAGTGTGGAGGTGGCGCTGACTTAGCCCACCTCTCCTGTCTAGGGAAATAAGCATTTTCATTCTGGGGCTAGATTACAAAATGGAGAATTGTAGGATGTGTGCAGACAGGAAATAGAAGGCATCTTGGGATACTTACTCTCCATGCTCACTCTTGAATGAAAGGGAAGACTTAGGAAAAGCCCAGAAGACCAGCTCCTGGCGTCATCATAGTACAAGGGTTTATTCTGTGTCTCCCAATAATGATGCTTCGGGACTATCGTAGTGACTGCTTAGGTTATGACATTTATCAAAGATATTCTTCTACTGTCTTCATAGAGATTCTCACAAAAATCTGGTAAGATAAAATAATTTCTCTGTATCATTTTATGAATTTACTTAATTTATTACACACCTAGAAACAGTTTGCACTTATAAATTTCAGCATCCAATTGCTCCAGGCAAGTGGAAGAATCTCACTCTACAAGTGAAAAATTTAGACAAGTTGCCTGATGAGTTATGAATATGTGGAGACGGTGAAGTAGGTGATTTGAAATGGAGATAGTCCCAGAAAAATCTGCCTAGAAAATCATTGCAATTTCCAACTTGTGCTAGTGTCGAGACACTCTGTTTAAAATCTAGCTAAAATAAGAGAAGCTACTCTTGAATTAAAATTAATGCAGGTATTGCTTATTGTCATTTAATTCTAGAATGTTCCCCGGTAGCTGTATTTTGTGAGACATTTTACAAAGATAAGTGGTTGATTTCTTGCTTCAGTAAGATCAGTGTTATTCTTTCAAACAAATGTAATCGATGCTACATTAAATAAGTTCCCCGGAGAGATAGTGGGTATTTTAGGACAACGGATGTCATGAAGCGCCTTCAGAAGGATGGTTTTGTCCGCCATGAGCTTCTGTGGTGACACTAGGTGATTCTATAGTCTCACCCAGGACAGCAGCACTTTGTAAAACATGCCAGAGAAATACCTCGAACAGAATTCTGCCAGAGCGTTTTTTCTAGTTAATGAATGGGTGCTGATTAAGAACATACGCAAATCTAAACTTCGCTTTCTGAGGGGAAAAGAAAATGTCCTAATACAAATCAGAGACTGTAACAAGAACAAGAAGATACTCCCAGAGAGAGCCTGGCTTGAGCAGAACTATTCCCTGGGTCCTGGCAGGTTAATGCTGATCATCTCTGTGAGGGAGTGAGGGGCAGGAATGAGAGACAACCATGAGGCTGTCTTTACTAGTGTGACTGTGTGGGAAAGATTCTCTTACTGATATAGGCTTTTATTTGGTACCGCGATGATGTTATGAGTCTTTTAAGCATTTTTGGCAGTTTTGCTTAAGTATGTTATTCATACATATGATGTGTTTTAACTCCCCTGCCCACTCTTCCAGTTCTTTCTGAATGGCCCACCAACACCACTTTCCCCTCTCAACCTCAGGTGCTCTCTCTTTATCTCTAAACCAACTCCATCCTCTTAGTGGTTCCTGTCTATGCTATGTGTAAGATACAGGAGCAAGGAAAGTTTCTCCCTGAAGACAACTGACTCTCTCTTCCCCAGTAGCTATTATTTCCAATAGCTTTTCCGTTAGGATTAGTACTTCATGAGAACTCTCTCATCCATGCTGGGATATAGGCTGGCTTGGTATTGTGTGGCTATTCCTCAAGCCATCATAGCTTGTTATTTTTATTATTTATTTATATTCATTATTTATTTGTTTTTATCATTTATTTACAAATAAATATATTTGTTCAAGTATTCTCTCATTTCTAGATGATACTGGACACTGTTTGGGTACAGATATGCACTGACTCTGGCTCCTAAAATCTTCACACCTTCCTTCCAAGGTATATATGAGTGCAGGTGTCTGTGGAGGCCAGGGTCGTCTGATCCTCCTGGGCCTAGAGTTGCAAGCAGCCACCAAATCTATGTGCTGGAAAATAAACTTGGGTCTTCTACAAGAGCAGCAAATGCTCTTAAACCATGGAGCTATTATTCCATCCCAAATAAAGCCATTTATTTATTCCGAGACAGGGTCTCACTGCATAGCCATGGTTGGCCTGGAACTTGCTATGTAGACTAGACTGTCCCCAAGCTCGCAAAGATCAACTTGTCCCCATCTCTCTGTTGCTGTGATTAAATGCCGGTGCCATCATGCCCAGCTCATGTGCAAAGTTTGCATGGACATCTTTGCACACAATTCATGTGTGTGTTGTTGTTGTTGTGCACACATATATGTGAGGTTATGCACATCAATAAAGAGGCCAAAGGGACAGTTTGAGTGTCCATCGCTCTCCAGTTCTTTAAGACAGGGTCTCTCACTGAATCTGTAAGTGGACAAGCAAGTCCCAGCAATCCTCCTGCTCCTACCCACCGAAATAGTAGGATATTAGTTGCAGGAAGCGATGCTCAAGTTTTTAGGGTTTCAAACTCAGGTCTTCCTGCTTGTACATGGAAGGCTCTTTCCCACTAACTCGTTCTATAAACCCCTCTTCACATCTCTGGGGTAGATGTGTCCAAGTATAGTTACAGGCACATAAGGTAACTCTACAATCAACATTCAAAGAATTTCTGGATCATTTCCAAAAGGAGCCACAGCATTTTATGACTCATTAGCAACATAGGCGGGTTGAATTTTGGGGAGTCGTCATTAATACTTATTTCAACCTGTCATTTTTTATTATTCAATTCATCCTAACACATGTGACTAGAAGCTCATTGTTGTATTGACAGCATTTCCCTGGTGATGAATGACATTGATTATCTTTTCATACAGATCATGGTCATCTATAGTGTATGCTTAACATTCTTTGCTCAGTTTTCATTGGCATGATTTTCTTTTTATTGCCTGCAGAATCCTACAATGCCCTCTGCTCTCCTTTATTCCATGGCTTCTTGTCCTACCCTCCCCCCCCCCCGCAAAAAAAGTCCTTGAATCAGAAGTAAAGGCCATTTTAGAACTTTTGCTTTCATGCGCTAAACTTCTGCCTTTCTGGGAGCATCAGAGATTTTATTGCCTTCCTCTAGGCTCCATGTCATGACTAAATAAACCCGACACAATTCTCTTCTGCACTAGTAGTTAGAGTTTTCCAAGCAGAACTGTTTTTATGGATCCCTACGGGGCAGCTAACAGAGCATTGCAATGAGTTGGAGAGCTAGGTGAGTTCCTAAAGAGATTACAAAATTTTAGTATTTCTTCCACATCCTTCCAATGACGATACAATTCTCACACTGGCTTTAGAAGTTTGCCTGGTAGGTTTTGTGTTCAGACAGATTGCAAACTTTACACACTTGTTTTAATAATAGGTGAGCATTCATTATTCTGTGATTTCTGTGTGCTTGGCACATTTGTAGGACATTTTATGTGCTAAATATATCATTCAAGAATATAAGAAATTGACAAAACTATCGGTAATTATATAATCTAAAATATTATGCTCAGTATTTGCTTAGTCAATAACAAAATAAATAAGAAAATGTAAGCAAGAACATATGAGTAAAATAATCAAAGAAATATGCAAAATTAGCAATTATTCCAGAGTTGTCTCTTTGAGTACCGATGAGGAAGCATAGAGCATTCCATTTCAAGGTCTCGGGGTAGGGCTCAGATGTACAGAAGCTGCCTAGCATGCAAAAAAACAAAAACAAAAACAAAAAAAACAACCAACCAACCAAACAAAAACCCTACTGGATCTGGTCCTCAGCCATGCAAAACAAAATAGCAGAATTGTTCTTCCTACCAAGAGGACATTTTAGCTGGGTATGACTGTGCGGCCTAAGGTCTCGACACTTGGGAAGGTATGACAGAAGAATCACAGTCTCAAGGCCAGAATGTTCCAGGCTAGCTCCAGCTGCATAGCAAGACCCCATCTCAGTGTACATGTGTGCATGTGCATGTATGTATGTATGTATGTATAAATTTTTCCATATAGAAGGCTGATAATAATTTTGCTTACAACCCCAAAATCCATTCATTTCTTTTAAGACAGAATTACAGATACCGCATCGGGGATAACGGGGAAGCGTTGTATAAAGTCAGAACCCCATTATCCCATGCTCCTCTCCTCTGACTCCCTGAATTACAGCCATCATAATCCAATATTTAGAGAAATGCATGAAGCTGTTTTATACAAAAACCCTCACCCATTTTCTTTACAGGAATTGAAATAAGTTTCTGTTTTTTTTTGTTTGTTTGTTTGTTTTTTGGTTTTTCGAGACAGGGTTTCTCTGTGGCTTTGGAGTCTGTCCTGGAACTAGCTCTTGGAGACCAGGCTGGTCTCGAACTCACAGAGATTCGCCTGCCTCTATCTCCCAAGTGCTGGGATTAAAGGCGTGCGCCACCACCGCCCGGCTAAGTTTCTGTTTTTATTTGAAGGCATGAGCACTGAGAAACCTAGAGACAGACACTCACTAATCCCAAAGAAACTTTCCCAATAATTCTTCCAGGGAAGCCTGTAGCAAGAAAGAGCTTTAGCAATCTCCTTAAGTTTTGCCCCAAGTCTCTCCTGATCTCTAGTTAACTGAGCTAGAACATGTGGACTGCACTTGTGGATTAACTGACCTCTGAATTTCCTAAAATAAAATCCCTGAGAGTTATGGGAGATAGACAACCCAAGATTGAGAACAGGTCAATGTGATTTTCTAAGGGCTTCTCTGGGTGAGCCAGGCAAGCAGACGATGAGTAGAAAATAAGAGAACTAATTTTCAGATTTTAGGAAGGAAGGAAAGAATTTAGTGTTTACACTTCCTCTTTAAAAAGTCACTTGTTTCCACCCATACCCATCCATCTCTACCTGCACAGGGTCACAAACGATTAGCCATGTGTCGTGCTAAAATTCAGTACACTTCAAGGGCTGGGTATGTTGTAGCTCAGAACATTTGCCCAATGCATGCAAACCATTGAGTTTAATCTCGAGAATTTCAGGAAAACAAAAAAAGTATTATTTCTAGAAGGGAGCTCAATGAATCTTTCAGATAAAAGAAGTTTGAATATGGCGGCAGTGACAAGGCCCAGGGACAGTCTTGTCTGAGCCTGAATATGGCAGCAATGATAAGACCCAGAGACAGTCTTGTCTGAGCCCCAGTGACCATATTTTTCTAAATGAGTCATATGTTCTTAACTTTTACAAAAAAAAAAGAGTGAAAGTAAGAAAGAGAAAAATTGTCTTTAGTATGATTGGACTAAATATATAGTTTATAAAATGCATAAAGAAATAATTGAGTGTGAGGAGAAATGAATGACAGGGGACAGCAAATGGTAGCTCTGGGCAGCCTTAACTCTGAAGAGGACAGGGAGAGCCTAGCCTGGTGGGTTTCAGTATAGATATTTCAATTCAATCTGTTTGTTACAAATTGCCTCCACTTATTCCACTTTCCTCTAATGACCCCTGGTAATAACCCCATGTCTCTAAAATTTCTCTGGGGAATGCTAAAATTTCAAGTCATGGCTGGCGCTATTTTGAAAATAGACTTGTCAACAGCTTTATCTCATCACATTTGACTCAGTCCTCAGAATTTCCTCGTCAAGCATTCCTAAAGCGTTGGAGCAGTTGGTGGCGATGCACCTGACGATTTAGCTGACCGCCAGTTAAAGCTCCCAATCTCATTCTGCAATGACTTCCAACCGGGTCTGTTGCAGAGCAGCCTGACGACCCCGTGGTGCTCTGCACCTTCTGCTGCTCCCACACAGTGTGCAGCTCAGCACCCCCATTCTTTCCTGCCCTCTAAGTACAATCCATTCCCACCCACCCTTCGCTGTCCTCATGCACCCAGTCCGTCCTCCCTCCATCCCTCACGTTACATTTGTTACGGGCATTTTAAGATTAGGCTTTTGATGTGGGTATTTTTTCGGCTACCAGGGATTGCTCATAGCTTTAGAAGAAGGTCAAGGCTCTCTAAATATCGTTCTTCTTTGAGTGTTCCCAAGAGCTCTTGCTACTGCTGGGAACACTGTGTGACCACTGCCCCACTCCATGTTCTTGGATGAATTAGTTCAGTTCTGTTTACTTGTCAGCTCAATGCCAGCTCTTCTGGGAACCCATCTCACACTCCCTGACCTTGGGGAGCAGTCCTATGTGTGACCCAGTCAGATTCTTGGTTCCCAAGAGCAGTGTGGTCACATGGTGTGCTTCTGATGTGTTTGTCATTGCCCCCAGGAGCAGATGCCATGATGGAAGGGATCCTGTCTTCAGTGTCCTGTACGTGATTCCTAATAATTAATGAAGAAATTACTTTACTTCTGGTTATTTTAATTTTTCCTCTATAATTAATAACAATTGATTTCTCTCTAGGATGACAGAGTAATTCCCATTTTACAAAAATCCTTCATATATTTGAAAGTCATTACTACTTCCTATCTTTACATCCTCTATAATCTGTGTTAAACTTTGACAATTTTTAATTGTGTCATAGGAAATGTATATGTGAATTTGAGAGAAAACGTATTCTTCTGTGCACATGACATTAGAAAAATTAACACACACATACAGTAAATGAAGCATTTATATGTGATACAAGCAATGTCAAGGTGTGAGGCCCAAGTGTAGGACAAAATGGGTTTGCAGTTCATTACCGTGAGGGACCATGTATCAGAGAAATTAAAGGGCATAATCACAACATTTTTAATTCTGTAGAGTACTACAGCATACCATTTATTACTGTCATGAATAGTCCAGGGTGGAGAATAACCTTCATGTATATTTGTAGATGATAAATTCTGCCGATTGATGAATTAATGCTCTTAGCACCATTCTAGAAAAATTATGGAACAAAAAGCCAGGAAGTTTTGCCTTTGGGGAGATTTCTCCATATGGAAAAATAAACAAAAAAGAAAGGCATTTCTCTTTTGAAAAAAATAGCAAAGACAGGCTTGCCCATGTTGTTTTGTGAAAAGAATTTGTATAACTTCAGTGGAGAAAATGTTTCTTTTCCTGACTGACTCATTTTATTTCTTATTTTTTATCTTGATGTCAAATGTTAATACATGATTGATTACATATAAATATGCTGTTTCTATATACTATTTGTAATACTCTATGTTGTACTACGAATGTACTATTTTGTTTATTCACTGTTGACTTCTGCTTTATGTAACTATGCATTTGACAAGAGTCCTATCTTCATTAAAGTGTGTGGTGGCAACTTTCAAAGGAAACAATACAAAATCCTGTAGCTGGTCCCTGGAAACTTCTAACTGGAAAGATATTGGGCCAGAGAGGATGTTATTTCAGTGCCTGGGGGTCCTAAGAAGGAACCAGATGCTACTGCTCAAGGTCACAAAAATGTATATTATATCTTCTGCTTTCTATTCGGATGTTTAGTTAAATTTACTTGCCTTGCAAGTAGCAAGCTGGGTTCAGTTAGAGATATTCTCTTAATTAAAGTACTATAGGAGGCAAATTTATTTGGAATAGTTTTCCTTTTCTTATTACATATAATGTTCCATAATCACTTCAGTCTTTTGTTATTTCTAGAAAAATCTTTCACTGAGCACTCTATAGCCACTGGATATGTTATACTACAGAGCTAACTTAGTTTCTTTATTTCCTCTTGTGCAAATCTGTCAGGGAGGAAAGGAAATTATTATGTGGTTCATTCGAGGATCATAACATTCCAATGAGACGTGACATTATTGCTTTGTCATCTTCAGCTTCCTTATATTTGCTACTGAACAAACAAAATTACACCGCGTTTATCATTTGATGCCAGAAAGTTGGTGGACACATCTTAAAAAGCACTGTGCTTTAGACACATAAATATGTGAGTGGGATCTAACTTAATTCCACTTATTTTTTCCCTCTCTTTAAAAAAGTTATTACGTTTCATTCTTTGACAATTTCACAAGTGTGTAATGTATTCAGGTTGCTTTCCCCCCACCTTTTCTTAGCTCGCTCCCTACCCTGAACATTCCCCTTCCCTACTAATGTTGTTTCCACCTTAATGTCTTTTGGTTTTGGTTTTGCCCTTCTAGATTTGTTCAGGACTTTTTGTGTGGCCATGGAATTAGAACTATCTGCTGGGGCACTTTGACACACAACTGAGGAATCTGACTCTTCCTCTCCCAGATTCTATCTATAACCTATAGTTCAGTATCAAGGTTTGGGGCCCCATGAGTCTATCCCCTACTCAAGACTGACTGTCAAAAGGGGCCTGTCTTGAAGAGGCCCAATGCAAGTAATTGCAATTCCTATGAGTTCACAATTGCATCCGCTGTGTTTTGTTGAGAGAAGAGGATTTTACTGCCCTTCTCTCTCTTCTGGGTCTTACATTCTTTCCATCCCCTCTTCTGCAATGTTTCCTGAGTCTTCCTTTGAGAAGGTGAGTTCTCATCTCTCACTTATTCTTAGAATTTGGGGGGCAGCCACAAGCCTCTGCATTCACTGCAAATAGAAGCTTCTCTGATTGGGCTTGAGAATAGCCTTTGTCTAAGAGTATAAACTTACATACTTAGAAAGTAGTTTGACAGTCTATATATTTAGCTATCATCAGTACTAATTATCCTTAATGTACCAGTGACTTCCTGAGGCAAGAATTTCTTAACCAGGCTTACAGCACCAGGATGAGATCCCTTTGCTGGACCAGGTGTCACATTCAATCAGCGAGCACTTGGTTATCTCTATGACAGTGATGCCACTTTTGCACATGTGGGCCCATGGAGTTCAGTGATGAATAAGATAGTGATGTCATTCCCATCTCAGCAGTCTGCATAACACCTTAAAGTACTCTGAAATCTACCATCAGGAAGGAGATTCTGAGCTCAAGTCCAGCTTGAGTTTTCTATATCTTGCAGGCATGGTGCGTGGTGTCTTAGGCAATAAAGTCTTATCATTCCATTCTGGTGGACAACCAAGAAGAGAGGCAGCAGTCTGTTGTGGGAAATGCTCTTGGAACTCCTTGACTAAACTCCTACAGAGGTATCCCACACAGGTAAAACGATTTTTGTTTAGCATTTCTGCTTCTGGAAGCAGCAACATTATGTCGCCATATGGGGTATTTCTCTTCAAACTTTTCTTAACAATTTTTAATTTGGTTCAGAAGGAAGATAGTAGGTTGCTATGTGGCCTTATCATACCTCCTTCATTTTAATTTACCTTCTTTCCCTTGTCACCCATCATTTCTGTCTCCTAACCATTCCCTTTCTAAACAATATAATCTTCTCTATGGATGTAAGTTTCTATCCCACCTGATCCCACAGCCATTCTGTACCAAAGAAACACACAGAGGCCTACATTAATTATAAACTGGTTGGCCTATTAGCTCAGGTTCATTATTAACTAGCTCTTACAAATTAAATTAGCCCATAATTCTCCTTCATGTCTAGTCACGTAGCTTGGTACCTTTTAACAGTGAGGCATTCTCATCTTGCTTCCTCTGCATCTGACTGGTGACTCTGCCTTTCCTCTTCCCAGAATTTTTAGTACAGTTGCTCCACCTATACTGCCTGCCTGGCTACTGGCCAATCAGTGTTTTATAAAATTAATATGAGTGACAAATCTTTACAGTGTACAAAAGCATTATCCCATAGCACTTCTCTACTTTAAACTTACTTACACTCAACTCTCAGTCTCCTATAAAGCTTAATTTTCGATTTCTATTTTCATTCACAATTAGCTCATGTACTACAGACCTCAAATACATATTATGTTCTTAAAACTAATCAAGACTCACTGATAGTTTTCTCACTGGAGTTATAACAGAATTTTTATGTTATTTCAAGAGAGCCTTCTCTTCTTACATCTATTTTTAAGTTTCTTAACATTTTCACATTAAAACGTAAAATTCTACCTCTGAAACGTTTGGTTGTTCTTTTGTGCTAGTATTCTGGAAATAAAAAAAATATAATCTGTCCTTTGTCCATGAGCCCAGTTGTCATTTCCAACCAGGTATGATTTGGTGCCTCACCGTGTAGGGACGATTCCTCACAGGGGCTTTAGAGGAAGCTGTGTTGTTGTGTGGCGTCCCTGAAAATCACGAGGTTAAGATGCTCAAAGACTCAGAGTGGAGAGTCCATCCTGGTATTATCACAGAGTGGAGCTGCTAGGCAGAGTGTGGGCTGCAAACCTGCAGGTGCAGAGGAGCAGAGCACAGCTGAGCCAGTTGCCACCACTCTTCACCCACATCTGTGTTGTTCTTCAGTGTGATGACAGCAGAGCATCTCACTGCCCTCTGGGGGAGCAGTCACAGGATGCTCAAGCTCTGCTCCAGCTGTCTGTGCGCTCTGAGATGCTTGTAACCCTCTATTCCACATGGCCCGATTTTACAGTGATGTGACCATAGAACTCAACCAAAGAGTCACACTGGGTTTTTTTCTGTTGCTCATCCATTCATATATGCATTTTACCTGCGTCTGTAATACTCTCAGATAACTCGTCTCCATGATCTGCTTCTTCACTTCTTTCATAGTCTGTCACCTGTATCCTCTTTGGCACATACACCTCTTTGGCAGGGCAGCATCACTACTGCTAGAGAAAAACCATCCAGGGTTCTAAGTCATGTATTCTTCACTGAGATGGAATATTCAAGAACATGCTTTTTGTTTTATCCCTGACACTTTAATCTGGAGTTAACTTTGGAAAAACTGAGACATGCTGCAATACTCAAGGAGATTTCACAAGGACATACATGAAAAATAAATACAGAATTCCTAAGAACTTGGTTTCTTGTATGACTCAGAAACACTTTATAACAACTAAACACTGATAAAAGAACTTCTTATGAGAAGCAGACAATGGACGGTTGCCTCAGTGTGCTGTCAATCTCTAATGACTGACAGCAGACAGGCTGCCTCACTGTGATGTCAGTGTCTCTAATGATTGACAGTGGGCAGGCTGTCTCACTGTGATGTCAGTGTCTCTAATGATTGACAGTGGGCAGGCTGTCTCACTGTGATGTCAGTGTCTCTAATGATTGACAGTGGGCAGGCTGCCTCACTGTGATGTCAGTGTCTCTAATGATTGACAGCAGACAGGCTGCCTCACTGTGATGTCAGTGTCTCTAATGACTGACAGTGGATGGCTACCTCAGTGTGCTGTCAATGTTTATTATAAAAAGAGACTGCTCTTTCATTCCCAGCCACCCAGACCCAAATAATGACACAGAAACCATCTTAATTACAACAGTGGCCAATAGCTTAGGTGTATTCCTAACTAGCTCTTACATTTTAAATTAACCATTTTTATTAATCTATGTATTACCATGAGGTTGTGGCCTACCAGTAAGGTTCCAACGTCCTTTTCCTTCAGCAGCTACATGCTGTCTCACCCAGCATTCAGTTTAGTTTCACCACCTAGCTCTATTCTGCCCTGCCATAGGCCAAACCAGCTTCTTTAATAAACAATGGTAATAAAATAGATTCACAGCATACAGAGGGGAATCCCACATCAGTTTCTAATGACTGACAGTGGACAGGCTGCCTCAGTGTGCTGTCAATGTTTCCAATGCCTTTCCTTTACACGGTCCCAGCATCTACTCCAAACTCAGGTGAAGAACGATTAATAAAGGCATGATCAATAAAAATTCAGGGTCAGAAATTGGGGTTCAAGCTGAAGATCTGAAAAGCAAAACAGCCAGCCCTTGGCTCTTACCTTGACCTCAGTCTGGAAATGGATCCTGCCTCCAGGAATGTCAGCTGGAGACTGCATGTCTAGAGCTGTCTCCTCGCATTTTACAATCCTCTCTAGGGCTGGGATAAAGGTGTGACCCACCGTCATTAAAGGCATGCACCATCCAGTTTCTATGACAACTAGTGTGGCTACTGGGACTAAAGGGTGTGTGTCTTCATGACTACTGTTTTACTCTCAGATCTTCAGGCAGTCTTTATTTATTTAAAATACAGCTGAAATGCCACTACACTCAGGGACAGTTTCCACTCACGCTGAACATCTGCACTGAGCCCCAGGACACTTAGGTACCTTTATTCAAACTGTCAAAATGTTTTTTTCTTTTGGAATCAAGCAAAGATGTGAGACCTTCAATAAGGATGGGTTAATAATTCCTTCTCCGCTGAGGAAAGTGAAGTGTGATTTAGTGAAGTTGTTTTTGTACCTCATTGTGCTTCAGGGTGTCTTTGAAAACACTGCACAGAATATGGATGCATGGAGCTGGGCACTTTGCTTCTGACTTGGTCAGTAATGTATGGGAGTCTGAAACCTTGGGTTTTAAAACTAATATTTTAAAAAGACAAATGGTTTGCAGCAGGAAAATTGACCCAATTCTGTTCTGTTATTTCCTTTCAGGGCTTTCTCTAACTTTCTGAGACATGCTTCATTTTATCATTTTCATTATATTTTAGAAACAGAGCCTCACTAAGTGTCACAGGCTGGCCTTGAACTTGCTATGTAGACCACTTAGGGCTGGGGATCATGGCTTCCCTTTCTCAGCCTCCTAGTACTGGAACTGTAGGTATAAACTATCATATGGGCTCTTGGTTCATGATTTGTGACTGCTGATGGATCTACTTGGCAAAATGTCCATCTAGTGTGTAAGCGGTCTTGGTTTGAGTCCTAGGACTTTAGACACTCGTCATGGTCACACATACCTGTAATACCAACACTAGAGAAGTGGAAGAAGAGAGATAAGACATTCAAAAGAGCTGTGTCCACTATACAGAGTTGTATGTTGACATGCTAACCTTACCACTGTAGCCAGCTTTCTACTATTAACAACAAATCGCCTGAGATAATCAAATTAAAAAGAGGAAAAGATTACTTTGGTTGAAAGCTCTAGAGGTTCTGGTTCTGTTGCTTTGGGCTTATGGAGAGGTGATAAACATTAGACTGGATTATTATGAGTTAACTCCTTCAACCCAGAGTGCCTAGAAAGCAAAGAAAAGAGAGACTGGAACATCAGTATTCCCTTTAAGCGGACAATGTCCCTGACAATGTTCTCCTGATAGCTCCAGGATTCAAAAGTTCTGAATAACACCATGGGTCGCAGGTCTCTAAGCCTGGGTAATGTTTATCCAAGTGTAGCAGCCAGTGATAGCTTAAGGAATTAAGTGTTTGGTAGAGATCATATAGCATAGTATTCTCATGAATGGGACAGTGTCCTAGCAAAAGAAGTCACAAAAGAGCCACCTCACTCACGAACTGTGTGGAGACACACAATGAATCGGGAGACATCATCAGACACAGTTCTGCTGGCATTATGACCTCAGAAATCAGCCCCTCACTCTGTGAGAAGTAAGTTTCTGTTGTTTGGGCTGTCCAATCAACGGTACTTTGTGATCAAGGTATGAACTAACATGGACTATTCATTCAACTGGTGTCTTTTACTTAATGCTGTGTCTTTAAAATTTGTTCACGCATTTCTGAATTATGCTTGTGATGCTATATAACATACCGGATTTGAATATGGGGCATAGTATTTTATTTTTTCTATTATTGCTGAACACTTGACTCTTTCTCATTGAACCCATTCTGAAGTCTTTTACTCTGGAGTCTTTGGGTATAATCTGTTATTTACAAGTAAATGTTTTGGGGTTACAAAATTATCAGTGGAAAAAGTCATATGGGCTATTCAGAGTCAGCCAGCACTGTTAAGCTTTTAAAGAGGTTTTACAAGACTGCGTCTCTTCCATAATACATAAAAGTCATAACTGCTCCATTTCTTTGCCAACCCTTGGTATTGCCACCAGACCAGGGTGGTGGGTTCATACTGGCATCACAGCCATGCCATAGTCATTGTTACTGTGTATATGGACTTCCCCGAAATGAAGAGATCTGATACTTTAGCATGTAGGAAGAGGGGCCCCCTTGTTTGTCCTGGCTGCCCAGAACTGAAATAATCACACAAAAACCATATTATTTAAATCACTGCATGGCCCATGAGCTCTAACTTCTTATTGGCTAACTCTTACATCTTAATTTAACCCAATTTGTTAACCTGTGCATCACCATGAGGTCATGGCTTACCAGCAAAGTTTCAGCACATCTGTCTCCAGTGGTGACATGGCATCCCTCTCTAACTCTGCCCTTCTTCCTCCCAGCATACCACATAACTTTCCCTGCCTACCTAAGTTCTGCCCTATCAACAGAGCCAAGGTGGTTTCTTTATTCATTAATGGTAATCACAGCACACAGAGGGGACTCCCACACCACTAGCATCTCTGTATATTCATAAGCACACTGTGAAGATGGATTGCTGTGATTGGTTTAATAGAAAGCTGAACAGCCAATAGCTAGGCAAGAGAGATTGGCAGGACTTCCAGGCAGAGAGAGAGAACACTGGGAAAAAGAATGCAGAGTCACCAGATGCTGAGGGAGCAGGATGGGCAGTACACAATAAAGATAAGTGAACCATGTAAAAGAATGTACATTAAAAGATATGGGTTAATTTAAGTTATGAAAACTAGTTAGGGACATGCCTAAGCTTAAGACCAACCTTTCATAATTAATAATATCTCCATGTCATTTTTCTGTGAGCTGGTAACCCCCCCAAAGTCCATCTACACATCTCTACTGGAAGTCATTCTTACTTAATTCTTACTTGGGTGATGAGCTATTTGTATGAGACAAGATTGTCTTTGTTTTCTTATTGAATTTGGGAATATTTTCATGTTCTTAGTGTTGTCTCATTCTTAGTTATATATTAAAATAGATTTTCACAAGCTGTATATTTCTGCTTTCTTCTTATGGGATTATAGTTTAAAATTTAATATAGTAAAATCAATTTTTCTGTTGTGGTTAATACTTTCTGAGTCTTATTTAAATATTTCCTGCTTAGAGATGATAAAGCCATTCTATGTCATATTCCAGTGGCTTTATTGTTTTGATATTTATATTCAAGCCAGCTATCAACATGAACTGCTTTGTGTGTAGGCAAGGAGAGTGGTAAGAATTGCTTCATTATTTTAGCGTGGAGAGCAATATCGCTCAAACATTTTCCCAAGACCCCTTCACTTTGTATTGTTTCTTTGTCTTAAGCCAAATGTCCTTATGTGTTCATGCCTGCTTCTACTGTTTCTCTACTGATGCATCTGTCTTGTTTGCTATATTAAGATTACATTTTTACTTCCATAATTTAGTGCTATATCTCGGTGTCAGAGTTTGTAGAGTTTCTCCCATCAGCTCTTAGGAGAGTTTGTCTGTTTGTTACTATTTTATGGTATCATAATGCTTCAATCACATTTCAGGGTAAGCTCAAAGTTCACTCAAAACAAAACAAAATAGAACAGATCAAGTATTTTTTTAAGAAGTTCAAATTTGATTAAATTGGATAGAATCTGTACGTTGACCATCAAAGATTTGACCACACCTCCATGGCTCATCATTCTCCCTATTTCTTTGAGTATTTCTTGTGTGTGTGTGTGTGTGTGTGTGTGTGTGTGTGTACATGTATGTAGTGCATTAGCCTGTGTGTGATGCCAGAGCTTGGCTTGTGTCCCTTGTTCTCCACTGCACTTCCTGATAAAGTGTCTTCCACTGACATGAACTTGTTGGTGCAGACGACTGTCTTTACTAAGGCCCCATAACCTGTCTGCTCCCTGCTCCTCATCACTAATATCGCAAACCTGTGTCTCCTTTCTGGGCAGATGGTGGGTGGTGGGACCCAAATTCAGGTCCTCAGGCTCTCAGAGCAACTGTTTTACTGACTGAGAAGTTTACCCAGCCCTGCATATTTTATTCATGACTATTTTTTTTTTAAATCTAGTACCTTCCATTCTTTTAGGGCATTTACTATGATGTGTTTATATCTAGATTCTTCACACTTTCTAAATATACTAAGTGTTTGTGTGTGTGTGTGTGTGTGTACACACAAATATGTATGTATGTATATGTACGTCTTAGACGCAGCAATGGCCTCAACATAGTGACATTTCAATTTCTTCCTTTTAAATCCTTAAAACTTTGTTTCTCTCTTTATTGTTGTCCTGGCCCAAACCACCAGATAAAACTGAAAATACTGGACATGGCAGGATTTTACTTTTTACCTAATCTCAAGAGAAATTTTTGGTATTTTCCAAGAAGATATTATGCTTTTATATTAGTTATTTTATTTATCCATTTTGTGTATTTATTTGTGGTGTGTGTATGTGTGTGTGTGTGCGTGCGTGTGTGCATGTGTGTGATGCACATTCCTGTGTGTGCGAGGAGGTAGGTGTGATTGTGCCACAGGGCATGAGTAGAGATCAGAGGACAACCTTGAATGCTGGTTCTTATCTTCCCTGTTTGAGACATCATTTCTTTCTTGTTATCCCATTGTGTACACCAGGCTCTCTGGTTCAGAATTTTTTTAAATTGATTTTTGTTGAGCTCTACATTTTTCTCTGCCCCTCTCCCTGACTCTCTTCTCCCCTTAAACCCTCCCCCAAGGAACCCATGCTCCCCCCCCCAAAAAAAGGAGATCTTGCCTTTTTCTACCACCCATGTAGATTAGATCTATGTACGTCTCTCTTAGGGTCCTCATTGTTGTCCAGGTTCTCTGGGATATTGATTTGTGGGCTGGTTTTATTTGCTTTATATTTAAAAACCACTTCTGAGTGAGTACATGTGATAGTTGTCTTTCTGGGTCTGGGTTACCTCACTCAAAGTGAGCTCCATCCATTTGCCTGCAAAATTCAATATGTTATTTTTTTTTCTGCTGTGTAGCACTCCATTGTGTAAATGTACCACATTTTCCTTATCCATTCCTCAGTCAAGGGGCATTTAGGTTGTTTCCAGGTTCTGGTTATGAAAACAGAGCTGTTATGAACATAGTTGAGCACATGTCCTTGTGGCACCATTGAGCATCCTTTGGATATATACCCAAAAGTGGTATTACCAGGTCTGGGGAAGGTTGTTTCCTAATTTTCTGAGAAATCTCCACACTGACATCCAAAAGGGTTTTACCAGCTTGCATTCCCACCAGCAATGCAGAAGTGTTCCCTTTACACCATAACCTCTCCAGCATAGGTTGTCATCAGTGTTTTTGATCTTGGTCATTCTTACAGGCATAAGATGGGATCTCAGGGTTGTTTTGATTTGCATTTCTCTGATGACTAAGGATGTTGAACATTTCCTTAAGTGTCTTTCAGTCATTTAAACTTCCTCTATTGAGAGTTCTCTGTTTAGATCTGTACTCCATTTTTATTGGATTATTTGTTCTTTTGATAACCAATTTTTTGAATTCTTTGTATATTTTGGAGATCAGACCTCTGTCTGATATGGGGTTAGTGAAGATCTTTTCCCATTCTGTAGGCTGTCATTTTATCTTGTTGACCATGTCCTTTGCTTTACAGAAGCTTTTAAGTTTTAGGAGATCCCATTTATTAATTGTTTTTCTCAGTGTCTGTGCTGCTGGGCTTATATTTAGGAAATGGTCTCCTGTGCCAATGCATTCAAGTATACTTCCCATTTTCTCTTCTATAAGGTTCAGTGTGGCTGGTTTTATGTTGATGTCTTTGATCCATTTGGACATGAGTTTTGTGCATGGTGTTAGATATGGGTCTATTTTTCATTCCTCTACATGTTGATATCCAGTTATGCCAGCACCATTTGTTAAATATGCTTTCTTTTTTTCCAATTGATACTTTTTGCTTCTTTGAAAAAAATCAGGTGTTCGACGGTGCGTGGATTAATATCCAGGTCTTTAATTCAGTTTCATTGGTCCTTCTGTCTTTATGCCAATACCAGGAAAAAAAAAAGCAGGACAGCCAAAAAATCCTGCAATCCGACACAATAAAATAACTTCTAGAGGCATCACAATCCCTGACTTCAAACTCTACTATAGAGCTACAATATTGGTCCAGGAATTTCTTAAGGTTCTCCTGTCCCTGCATCCCATCTTCAGATAGAAGCAATGAGGCTATCACAGAGGCCTGTTCTGTGCGTCTGGCTTCTTATGTAGGCCCTGGGACATTTGACCTTATGTCCTCACAGTTGCATAGCCAGGACTTTTCCCCGCTGAGCCATTTCCCCTTTCTAAGACATTATAGTCTGATAGCTAAAGATTAATTTAAAAGGTACAATAACTGATTTGCAGGCTTATTTTTATGTATTAAGTATGAGTATTACACCTAGCATTTAGTTCATGTAGTTGAAAAAATGGCAGCTTATTCAATATTCAACCATCAGTTTGGAAAGGAGAGGTTTTGAGATCATAAGTACCACTTGTAAGTAATTATAAGCATCCACACAGATCACCAAAGACGGTCTTTTCTGCAGTCAGAGAGGAAAACAAGCTTTGGAGAATGCAGAATTATTAGCTTTGTAGATGCTCACAGAAGATAGAAATTTTAGAATAAAGTACTTTGTTAAAATGCCCCATGCTGTACATACTTGATCACTTTTTCTATGACTAAATGGTTTAAAAAGCAAAAAATGAAGGAAGAATAAGAAAGAAAACATAAGTATAGCCTCATAGTGGCCAAAATGTGTGAATCTAGTAGTTATTTGTGATATACCCAAGCCATTTTCAAAACAGATGGCATTGGAATGATGGTCTCCTGCTCTAGTGGCCCCTGCCCAACCCCAACGTGTCTGTAGAGGTGAGAATTAAGGAGCCAGGGTAGGACTGTGGATGCAGGCTGTATGGCAGAGCCTGGGCTTCTCCCACGCAATCACTTTGTTCTTCCTGGGGACTCTTTGATTTGCCAGGACAATGAGAAGAAGGCAGGAGATGACCTAGTTGGAGTAAGGGAAGCAGAAGAAAGTTCCTAGCAGGGAACAAAAATTATGAAGTCTTTTTTTCCTTCCTGTAGAGGTGATCTAGGGACAGGAATGCTTGTTGTATTAAGAGTGGGCAGGTATTCAAAAGAAAGTAGGGGATATGGAGTTAGAGGTTTCTATTCCAGGCTAGACGTGAGGTTCCTGGTTTCTCTTTTGTGTCTGTTCTTCCTTTTGTAGCTGGCAGATTGCAGAAGCGACACTGGCTTCAAACATCCACTCCCTTCTTGAATCTCTCTGCCGTTAACATTTCTTTAAAGACTTGCATTTCTCATGTTCTAAGAAATTCTGAAAGGGAACTATGAGTGTCTGCCTCAACTGTGTCATTAGTGACTCTGTCACACGAAGCCGTCACACATGGAACCTTCAGTAGAGACTAAACCTAAGCTTATGAAAGAAACAACGTTTATTAACACATGCAGAGGGGATCTACTCCATGCACATGGATATGTGTAAGGTCAAACATAAAACCAATAATGTACACATTTCTCAAATCAGACCTGGCCTTACTGCTGTATTTCTGTCTCTCTGCCTCTCAGTCCCTTAAACACAGCACCCCCGAATCACAGTACAACAAGCATTCAGTCTCCCAAGGCGCAGTCCTTCCCCACTTTTCCTTATTTCTGCTCCATCATTTGAGATCATCACCTGAAATTCATGTCTGATTCTGGCTGCTCATGTAAAACCTTCCAGGTATCATTGATTTTCCCCTCTATAGTTTAATATCCCCTTCCCCAGCACATCTCACATTTACGAAGCATTTCTGTCTTGCCTTCATAGAGCCCGTCTCCTGGTTTACTGGTTTTCAATAATCCCTTCTCTCGCCTAATCAACTGCGCGTACACTTACAAGTTATTTCTACTAAAACCCATTATCATCACTTTCTTTCAGTCACCTCCTACCCCTCATTACATGGCTGAAAATGGTAGGTCAGTCAGCCAAATATCAGAGACACGGTGAACTAGACAGCCTTTGTCTTCTAGAACCCTGCAGTCCAACTGAAGAGGTTGATTAAATAGGTCACTGACACAAAGCATACTTAAGTCTGTGGCATGAGTAAGCCTAGAACCCCGGGGTCCTTTATGAACTCCTATCAGCGGAAATAATCAAGGGCTCTCTCCAACGTACAAAAGAAATCCATACACCAGAGAACTCAACTGTCAAAACCACAATTTTGGAGTCAAGTTTTCAATATTAAAATTAAGATACCTGAAAAAAATATTTTTGTTTGTCTGTGCTAAGGTCTCTCCTTGTAGCCCAGGCTGGCCTCACATTCATGGTCTTCCTGCCTCTGTCCTCAGAGTGAGGAGATCACATGTATTTGTCACGGTATCTGGCAAATGATATGCTGTTATTTAAATTAGTGATACTATAAAAGGAGGCCACGTTTTAAAATATCATCCTAAAATTTTCTGTTAAGAGATAAATATTGACAGTTTGCATGTATCTTGTCAGGTCATTTTCTATAACTAGTTCATATCCCCCATGTATGAATATGAGTATCAGCATACTTCATTTTCTAAATACTACATTATAGTCATCTTTCCAAGTAAGCAAACATAAATTTACATCACATTTTATTTTTTCTGTTGCTGTCAAGGACAAATTTTATTATGTAATAGTTTGCATAGAGAAAAATACAAAAATCTTAATGTACTTGGTGATAATCCAGTGCTAGTTACAACTAGCACCTTGGCCTCTATCAAGGTAGAAATAGCCCTCATTTTCCTACCCATGAAATTCCCAGTCAACAAACTTCTCTCGTGGATTCTGCCTCTATTCCACCGTCATTTACCATAGATTAGTAAATCCAACTAACAAACATGCCACCTTCTACGCCGCTCACCTGTCTAGCTCTTCACTGACAGATTCTAAGGCATTTCACACCACCTGTGACTTCAACAGAGTAGAATAGAACTGGGTAGAGTTTGTCCTTTTAAAGAGGAAACTGGATCTTCTTGTTGACTTGCCTCTCCTTGTTTTAACACATAGTGGAGTGCAGCTGCTTGCCCCGTCCTTGGAGAAGCACCAAGAATGAGTCTCAACCTGACCTAATAAAAGGAAGCTACTTTTAGAAAACGATCAACAGTTTGGGAAGCATAAATAATAGGTCTGCGAGTTTTGTTAGTATAAGGGAGAAATTGTACGGGCAGAAAAACGTCTCTTGAAATCTGCAAGGAAAATGTTCATCTGGATTTCAAGGCTGTCAGAGAATTCAAGAGGGCAAGCACAAGCTACCAAGCCTGCCAGGTACCTGGTGGCTACCCCAGGAGAGGCGTTTCTCTGAGATGAATAGGGTGAGTGGAGCAAGGCCCTGGCCTGTGAGAGCCACAGTGCCTGCTGGGAGGTTCTGGAAAGCAAAGCATCTATGAGGGCCTGACATGTATTCCTTTCTAATGGCCATATATATTTATTTCATTTTTAATTGTAATATGTCATATATAACTTGCTGGCATATCACAACGCTTTCCTTCAGTAGGGATGTCATGAATTGCTTCAAGGTCAAGAACGAATCTGATGTGTCTGTCTGTCGACACACAAAAATAAAAAGATGGGCTAAGAGAAAACAATTCCATGGATGGGCCTGGGATCAGTCTGTGTCATCGAGGGGTCATCAGTTTCCGCAATGGAGGTGGGAGAGGAGACTCAGGCAATGACCTTCAGGCAGGAGCAGCCTACAAAGTGTGAGGACCAGCCTGGAGAAAGCCCAGGTAGCTGGAGATCTCCAAGTACCCGGGAAGCAATGAGAACTTGAGATCCGTGTGTATTGCACCCTGGCTGGGGCACTGGTGGAACGCATGAGTGTCTGATCACCATGAGTGGGGTGGGATGTTATTGATGGGAGCTAGGCATGATGTAGGTGGGTCTTCTATCTGTCTGTTGCTTTCATTGGTTAATTAATAAAGAAAACTGCTTAGCCTGATAGGTCAGAACATAGGTAGGCGGGAAAGATAGAAGAGAATGCTGGGAGGAAAAAGGCAGTGAGGCAGATGCCATAGCTCTCCTCTCCGAGATGGACGTAGGTTAGAATCTTCCCAGTAAGCCACCACCTCGTGGTGATACACACATTAATAGAAATGGGTTAATCAAGATATGAGAGTTAGCCAAGAAGAGGCTAGATATAATGGACCAGGCAATGTTTGAATGAATACAGTTTCCATGTAATTATTTTGGGGCTAAGATAACCGTGTGGGAGCCAGGCGGGACGAAAAGCAGGCCTGCTCGCCTCATCACTACATAGGCGGGAGAAGTTCATGATCTCATTTCTAAGAGGAGCATGGGGAAGACAGACCAAAACGGAGTCAGTGCAGGTAGACAGGAATAATCCAGGAAGGGGGTGATGGAGACTTGGTCCTGGGACGAGGAAACGGAGTGAGGGTTGTTGACGGTAAAGAGAGTTTAAGGATGGAGGAGTAATTCCTCCTCCATCTGTAAAGACAGTCCACAACTCTAACCTAAGGTTGCAGGAAGTCCAGAGTCCTCACTACTAGTACAACACCTCAGGCTGAGGGACTGCCAGGCACTGGACAAGCAAGGCCCTGTGAAAGGGCTCATTTAGTCCCTTGTCACTCTGACGTAGCTGTTGTCAGATCCATTTATTAAAAAATTATGGAATTTTTTAATTCCATAATTATTTGCTTTAGGTGTCTGCTCTAGGATCACATGAAAAAAGATCTTCAGGGATACAGTGGAGTCACTGATAAAGGATGTGGTCCAGGGATACACTGGTGTCACTGATAAAGGACCTGGTCCAGGGATACACTGGTGTCACTGATAAAGGATCTGGTCCAGCTGGCTACCCATATGCTTGAGAATTTATTTAAATATTGATTTTCTGGTCTTCCATTGTTGTTTTTATTCATCTACAAAGCAAGGTCATTGCAGTCCCTTAGTTATAGACTTGTAGCTTTTGGTCAAATTCTTCTAGATGTAGACACTTCTTTTCATCATCTGCTAGATGCCCTCGATAAGAGTGTCTTCTTACATTCTCATCTCTTCCCCTCTGCAGCCCTCAAAGCTCTAACTTTTAAGTAGTTATATTCTGAATGTGGAAGTTTAATGGAAAGAGAAAGAGATGCCAGTTTCTATTTCTTTAAAAAACTATTTTTATACAGCTCATGGCTGTATAAATGGCCTCTGGCTCTGACAGTGTAGAACTCATATTAGGCAAGTTCCTGCAGCTTTGGTAAGTCTGCAAATGTCTAAAGTCATCTCAAAGATGATGCGCATGATCGCTGGTGGAATTTATACTGTGACTGAAGGCAAATATCTGTTGCCTGTTTAGAAATAGTTTGTGTGCACTCATGTGTCGATGTGTGCATGTGCATGTGTGTGCATTTGCATGTTGTGTGTGTTCATTACATGCTCATAAATCTTACATGTTTCACATATATGATTTACATATGATAATATTTTCAAAATCAAATTACTTTCTGAGGAAAAAAAAGATTGAAAGCCCAAACCGTACAATTTTTGGCATGCCGTTCAATTGATACTTTTCTTCTCCCATAGGGCACACAAAATGACCTTAATCAGACTGCTCCAGGATACTGTGGATGCTGAGGTCACGGTTTTAATCTACAGAGATCATTCTATTCAACTAAGCCAAAGAAAATTTCTTGAAGGAGCCTTTTAGCATTAAAGAATTGGTAGAGGAGCAAATAGCAGGATCTGAAGGGAGTCAGGGCTGTTTTTTATGAAAATAGAACTAGAGGTAACAAGAACGAAATTAACTTTTCTACAGAAAATGCATACAAATAAGCAGAATATACAGAAGTCTTATTTCTAAGACCTTGGACACTAGACACCAAGGATACAGAATTCCAAAGAATGGAAGAGATAGAGAGCAGGAGCCTTATGACACTACTACCTTACATTTCGAAGGCATGTTTAATTTTTAGTTATTAGTTCCCAACATTTTAGAAATAAAACAATTTTTTTAATAATTATTTAAACTTTATTATTAAATAGTACACTAATTTATAAACCACATAAGAGACATTGCTTGACACAGTATCATTAATGTCCCCAGAGAGTGTATCAGAGGATCTAGATATATATATAGGTCCAATTTTATGATAAGGCAGCTTAAAATAATATCTAAACAGAGTTTAAAGCATTATATGTGAATATTTCAAAGAAAGAAAGGTTCCAAATTAATAATTTGAAATAATTTGGGTTATGGAAGATAATCCCCACATTCTCATGATATTACTTATTTTTTTTGAGAAATTATAAACAGCAAGGGTTGAGTACTCAGCTCATAAGGAGAGGCATGTGATCTGTCACTATCAAATGGTAATTTCTTTTTTTTTATTGAAACATGTATTGGCTGTATTTATTTATTTATTTTTATTTTATTTTTCTCCATTAACAGCTTCAACTGGGTGTGGGGCAACAGGACCATTCCCAGCACAACCATGGGTGTGGGGTTCCCCGCAGTCTCCCCAGGGCGATGGTTCCTGCAATGATCTCTAGGGGGAAACGGCTCCCAACAGATCCCCTCCCCCCTCCCATACAAAGGCAGGCAGCTATCACATGGAGAGCACCAGTCACACGTAACTTTATGTGGAGTAGGCACTTGGGAAGGAGGACATACCATAGGCCAGACTAAAAGGTGAATACTGGGTTGGGAAAAAGCCCTTTCTTCTTGTCTGGAGATGGAGTTATTGGTGCCAAAATTATATCATTATATCTCTTGTTTGAGGAACTCCTCACAGTCTTTTCATTAATGATAGACGCAGGGGCCCAATGATGGGAGTTAGTGTGGATCCTCGCCTGAATAGCACACCATACAGAGGTTGTAGAAACCGGCTCAACATGGCATGGTACAGGTATGAGGGCGCTCTCCACATGGCCTAAGACAGGGTGCCCTGTGATCTGCTTACTTTAATCCTGCTAGATGCCTTTTATTTGAGGAGCTCCAAGGACGGGCGACTTATGGCAGGATAATCCCCCAACCTAAGGCAGGGCCCTGGGAACCCTAGGACGCCTAAGGGGGAAAGAAAAAAGGCCTGGTCCCCACTCGACCTAGGAGTCATCGAGCACCCTCTGTTCCCAGGAGAGGTGGATTGCTTCACCACTCGAGAGGAGGGTCTCTCCTTGTCTCAGTCCCTTCTCCTTTGGTCTGACACCATGGATGACTCTGACTGGTGCTCTCCATGTAATAAAACAATTTTTAAAAAAGCATTCTACAGAGTTCATGTGTGGCCCAAGTCTCAGAATGTGATGGAGGTGGGTCATTTGTTTATCTGTTGCTTTCATTGGTTAATTAATAAAGAAACTGCTTGGCCTTTCTTTATTAGGTAGGTGGAGTAAACAGATCAGAATGCTGGGAGGAAGAAGGCAGTGAGCCAGATGCCATGCCTCTCCTCTCCAGGCAGACACTATAGCTCTCCTCGCCAAGATGGATGCAGGTTAGGATCCTTCCTGGTGGGCCACCACCTCATGGTGCTACACAGATTGTTTGAGGTGGGTTAATCAAGATGTGAGAATTAGCCAGTAAGAGGCTGGAACTAATGGGCCAAGCAGTGTTTAAAAGAATACAGTTTCCATGTAATTATTTCGGGTAAAGCTAGCCGCACAGGAGCCAGGCGGTGGGAAGCAGTCTGCAGCTCCGTACTATAGGAATATATACAAACTGATTCTTTCCATAGAATAGTTAGTTAATATCTATTGGAAGTTAAACAACTACTTCACAGAGTGAATATTGGAACTATTCATATGAGAAAATAAATATAAAAGACAGGATGGCAAAATTCACAAAGCCTGGCATTTAATAGAATATTTTAATTCAATTCCCTTTTAGATACACCCTCATGGGCATAACCACAGTGTACCTCGCTATCTCCATCTTGTAGGGAATTCAAAATCCAGGCAAGTTGTCAATGAAGATTAAACATTATAAGAAACTAAAATTTGATGGAATATGTCAGATCTACCTTAAAAATGAATACAAGGATGAGAATCAAGAATCAGAAAACATGAGCCAAAGCCAGTGCCCGTGCTGTGGCCACTGCTGGACCTGCAGGCGCCTTGTCTGAGAGCCAGCATCCCAGACAGATCTGGTTCGCTCAGTTGGTGCCACGTGCTAATCCTGGTGCACCTTCGTTTTGACAGTGGCAGGTGAACACCCAGGAAGTTCTTACCTTTGGAACTGCACATGCTAGGGATAGCTTTCCTCTAAGGCTGTGTGTAAATGAAAGACACACAAGAGGAAAACAACCAGCAATCATACCTGCTCTAATGTCCGGAGTGGGGATTTTTGCAGTTCTCTGGGTGTTTATGGTGCGAACCCCTCAGGATGTTCTGGCATAGCAGAATCTTCTCAAAATATGCACCTTTCGGTTTGATTATTGAAGTTTTCACATACTTTACTGTTTACTAAGATTTTGTTTTATAGGGAATATCGATGAGGCAGCAAACTCTTCTATTTGTATGTTCGTTTGAACAAATATATCGATCCCTAAATACTGAAAAAAAAATACCCATAGATTTTAAGAGATGACAGTTTTAGTCTTCAATTCTTTTACCTGCCCCCTCCTCTCAGTGTGTACATGTGTGTATGTGTGTGTGTGTGCATGTGTGTGTATGTATGTACCTTTGTGTGTGCCCAAGTGTGTGCAGGTGCACTTATGTGTATACTTGGAGGGAAATGCATTAACATGTGTGCACTGTGCATCGGGATGCTAGATGTGAACCTTGAATGTTGTGCTTCAAGGGACTTTACACTGACTTTTGCCACAGGGTTTCTCACTGGTACCTGGAGGTTACTAATTCGGCTACGATAGCTGACCAGGGAAATTTAGGGATCCATTGGTCTCTGACTCCTAGGGGTAGAGCTCATATCATATCATAGTCCCTGGCTCTTTAGGTAGATACTGAGGACCAAATTGAAATTTTTCACGCTAAAAATTTTACCCAAGTTGCCTCTCTTTCCAGGTCCTGTTCACTGATTTTAAATGAAGTATCTGTGTATTTGTTCTTTTCAATCAAATAGCACTCATTATATATTTAAATTGAATAATAAATTATTGGTATCCAATGTATGCCTGATTGATATAGTTTTACTATTGAACTACAAACTTAAAAAACAAAGACTAAAGTTCACATACTGATGAGCACTCAGTTAAACTACTTTTCTTTGTGGAATGGAGACACAACACTCTTCCCTTAGAAATATTAACCCTCAGTTTTCCCATGTTCCTGCCAGGTGTAGAAAATGGGGCAGCCAACAGGAGTCTGCAAGGTTGAAGGTCTATGTGAGAAGCCATTTCCCATGGGATTCTTTCTCTTTCTTGTAGATCATTACACAGGAAACTTCAATTTTCTGTCTCTTTATTTCCCCAGTTACAGAGAAGAAAGAGTCATTTCTCCTGTGAACATGGGAATAAAGACTTAATGACCAGGTTTAATGATTTCATTTAATTTAAACTATAGCTGTCACCTGATATAGTGTAATTTACAAAATGTGTGTGGTTTATAAGGCTGTCCGAATACAGATGCCGAAGCAGTAGAAGCAGCTAGTATATGTTATGACTCTGGAGTTTCTTATGTAAAAGGTTTTTGGAAATGTCACCCAGCATCATAGAAAAGCAAATGAAATGATTTTAGGTTCAGTTTGGACAATTATTTTTAAAACACATGGTAAAGAAAACTGAATGCAATTATTAAGGAACCAACTCAATAATTAAATCCTAAAATTAGTCTCTAAACTATACATCGCTACAAGCCAAGCAAACGGCCCTTAGTCTATCTGTGTATAGCTGCCTTAATAAAGATTTGGTGGATATTCTCTCCTCTTTGTTTAACAAACCATGTGTCTCGTCCTGCCTGGATATCTTTTGCTTGTGTCTAATAAAAGATGTTAGAGCTTAACTCATTATTATAAACTTAAATTATAATTCTAGGTCTGTTGCTAATTACATGTGTCACACTAGTCACATGTCTTAATCCTTCAACATCTCAGTGTCTTTATCTACAAAATGAGGAAAAGAAGAGAAGATGAGCAGGACACATACCACCACTGACCCTGCTTACACTCCTTGCAGACATTAGTAATCAAACAGGAGAACTTTTCCTGTTAAATCCACATACTACGTCAGAAACCTTTCCATCACAGCCATGCCCCTGCATGAGATTTCCCTTGTTTTCTTTCTTATTCTCTTTTAAATACCACTTTAAATACTCCTATGACTCATGTAAGCATGACCAGCTCTGTGGCATACTGCAACAACTATCCTCACACAGTGCAACAGTTATGCCTTTTTACAGATAAGCCAATTGAGAGCCCCGAATTCGCATGTCATAATCAATAGATCTGAAATCCAAAAGTCTTATGTGTTTCCTTCTCTTTGCTACTTAGCCTTTGCATAGTCTAGTCTAATTCAGCACATATAACATGGTTAGAATTTAAGATGTGCTACCACCATTTGACAAGAGAGGTGCCCTCTGTCGTTGAGGATAGTTTGTCTTGGTGTTTGTTCTCAGATTCATTCATTCTCAGCCCTGAGTCCAGTGCCCAGCTTACAATAGACACTTCGTCAAGATTGATTAGACAAATGCTCCAACTCTATAGCCATAATGACTATTTTTAATAAAACTATCTTTTCGATTCTTTATGTTATATAAATTTTTTTCTGTGACATTCACATGGATTACTCTCCAGTCAACATCTTATTTTTTTTCTATCTGACATGCTGTCCAATGGTCTATCTCCAGTCTTCATTGGTTTGGTATTTTATTCTCAGAGTAACTGCTAAGATCCTGTGCGGAGGAGTGCAAACCCAGCAAACCCTTAATTGTGGGTATAGGAATGTCCATTTATCACACAGGCTGATTTGTACCATGCTAGAAAGAATGCAACACTGGGAACAACCTCAATTGATTAAGGGACAGATGCTTTAGAATGCAATGAGTGTACACTTACAATGACCTAAATTGTTATTGAATAAAAAGAAGGTGAATAAAAATATTGAATAAAAATAAAGGCAAATGCCTGAACAGACCCTCACAGTGACAATGCACAACACACTGGTGAGAGAGTATAGTGAAGTCTTTAGAAGCGGAGTGTAGACAATTCAGAATTGATGGTGTGCTCCAACTTCTTCTTTGGGCTCTAATGGAATAACTTATACATAATATGTAATAACTAATCCATAATACTTGTCTGAATTAAAATGATAACATGAAAGCTAAAAATAGCTAGGTAATCAAATAGTTGGTATATGTTTATATTATTAAAATGACAAGTATATTTGGGGCGTATTCTTACAAGGCCCTTGGCATCAAAGTTTAGTAACTATGACTTCTGAAATGATTGTACTTTATACAAATATCTTGAAATGAGGGATGAAGGCTTTGGGTAGCTTCAAATAAAAAAATAAAAGTTTAATGTTATAAACACGGGGGTTAGGAAAAGAAGTCGGGCACAAAGGCAAGAAAGCTATCCACCTCCATGAAGGCCTCCAAAAGGAACTCCACAGATCAAGAAGGGGAAGGGGCCCCATGGGGACTCCCCGCTGGTGCTAATGTGGTCCTTTGTGGTTGGTACAATGCCTTCCAGTGCACCTGCGGCCACTTCCCACCACTCCCATTGGGTAATTCTGTATAGTTCCAGGAGAGCAGTCTGTGAACATACTGAGTTGCAAGAAAAGGAGACTACAACGAGACGAAGACAGTGCTGTTGTATTAAGAAAAGTCCGCGTTTATTTTCCTTAAAATAACAAGTATTGGGGGTACCGTAGGATGGAGAAGTGGGAGCTGCTCTTTGAACTCCACTGAAAAGGTGTGGCCAGCAGCGGCAGATGTGAGCGGCTCACACAACACGATGCCTTGTCTTTAGTGACAGCAGTGGTTTCCAGCAGAGCCAAAAACAAGCTGTTGTCTTGCATACTGCCAAGCTACCTCGGAAAATATCCTTACTCTAGGTAGCCTGCGACCCATTCAGCCTTCTCATACTATTTCTGGAATAACTCCGATATCTTTCTAAAGAGACCAAATGGCACCCAAACTGTTCCTCCTCATTTCTGATATACTCAGTAGTGCCCCTCCCCATTCTACGTGGAAACTCTGACCATAGTGTGACGGTATTTAGAGAAAGGCTTACAGTTTTGAGGAGTAATTAGGTTTATACAGATCCCAAGAGGAGGGAGACACTGGAGGATACTCTCTTTGTCCATTTCCCAGAAGCGAGAAATAGCCACATAAGTAGGTGGCTGCGGGGCTGGGGAAGTGGTTCAGCTGACAACATGCTTCCTGTATGTTGTGCAGTCACAAGCATGGGAACCCGAGCTCAGATCCGTGGCACTGAAGTATAAAACCCGCAGGTGACACCATACATCTGTAGTATTAGAACTGCACACACAAGGAGTACAAAGAAAGGAAGGTCCTGGGGCTTGACAGCCCACCAGTCCAGCCAATGAAGAGCTTTAGAACTCAAAATCTAGGTTCAGTGAGAGACCCTGCCTCCAAAACCAAGGAAGCTGGAGAGGAATGGAGAAATACAGGTAACGCTGACCATTGGCATCCACATGTGCTCTCTCTCTCTCTCTCTCTCTCTCTCTCTCTCTCTCTCTCTCTCTCTCTCTCTCTCTCTCTTTGTTGTTTAATCTGTGCTAACCTAGTCATAATAGCCCAAGCTAACTCAAACAACCCGTGCCCCCATGTCATCAAAACATTCTAAGAGAGGCAGTGTGTTTTATAAGATATGTTGATTTTATATTTAGGGAATCAGATTTTACAAGCTCTGCCAAGAATAAGTCGTATGGACTTGGCAGACACACTTAGCTACACTTAACTTCCCTCACAAAATGAGGGGTTTAGTTTGACAATCTGAAAGAGTAGTTCCAACGCCCCCACCACACACGCACACACACACACACACACACACACATCTGACACTATGTGAATCTTGTGCAATTGCTTGAGAGCTCCTGGAGACATCTGAAACAAGAAAAAAAGGAAAAGGATGTTCAGAGTATACGGTCATAATTTGGTGCCATTATCCCCCCGTATAAATGATAGCAAAACAGAGGCTGACAAATTAGTTCTCTTCTTGTGCAGCTGCTGACCTCTGAGACAAAACATCACACCAGAAGTCAGCCAGGCCCCGAGTAAATGTCACTTGTTCCTAAGGAGGGGGTGGCCACGTGGTAAGGACCACTGAATGCTAATATGCATGTCTCCTCTGCTGAGCTACTCCTAGCTGCGCTCCACCAGAGGAAGGATGGAGCCCCCTTTGCATGTTCTGTGTAGCATCAGGTACCTGGGCCTTGACCAGGACAATGCCTCCTTAGGGCTTTCCCATAGGGAAATAAAACAATTTTGCAAAACCTGAAAGCCAAGCGTCTCTGTCTTTTGCTGTCATCAGAGGTTTCAAACTCATCCGTGCAACCATATTTTATGGCATTATGAAAATTACTTCAATGCATTCAAAAAATCGGGCTCAGATTATTCTCAGTTTCCAAGGCTCTATTATTTAAGTCCTTGACTAAAATGAGTGCTATATAATGGCGGTGACAACAGTTGTACTAAAAAAGGGAGACTTTCCCTCACACAGCGGGTGAAGGGAGGCGATTGAAAAGACATCCCCTTCAACTTTCTCTCACCTTTGCCATGGAGCTTTGTTCTTCTTCATCTGCATTCAAACAGGATGGAGCTAATGTAGCAGGCACTCTGAAAGCCTAGACAAATGGGCATGACTGTGACAGATGAAGGCTCCCTTCCTTCAGGAGTTATTTCAACCAAAAATAACTCCAGTAACTTTCACTGATTGCCTGAGAAGCAATGAAAAACTCATCCAGGGAGCACTGTACTCATAACAAGCACAAGAGCTTTGCTTCTGAAACCATACTCTTAAAGCATTAGCAGCCGGTGAAAGGCTCAAAGAGACAGCAGGTAACAGCCATCAGTGGGCCCTAGAGAATGCATCAGTGCTAACTTTGCAAGGCCATTGTTAAAACTGTTTATTTAATTGCTAGAAAAATGCCCAAAGCGTATCCCCTTTAAACATTTATTTTAGAATTGGCTTCTTTAGAACTCAACTGTCTGGAGACTATGCAAGTGTTATATCAAGCTCCAGGAGTGGTTTTGCTCCTCTGAAACACTGAATAACGAATACAGATATAATTACTTGTCACAAGTGTGTGTGTGTGTGCGTGTGTGCACATGCATGTATATGTGTGTGGAAGGTTGTTATTGAATTCTAAAGGGCAGTGGTCAGAGATATTGCTCAACAGTTTTCAATGTACAGGACAGGCCCAGAGCAAAATATTACCCTGCCCTCGAAGTCAACACTGCAGAGACTGAGATCCTGACTTAAAGAACAGGTTCTAAGGCACAATGGGAAGAATATTTAATCTGTCTTCTCTAGAAGTCATTTTCAATGATTAAGAAAAATATGATTAACAATATTAAAGAAATTTCATTTTAGTGCTAAAATGAGATCCACTGTTTAGATTTAAAAGACAAAGTATATTATAGTCTAAAGTATTATATATATGTATATATAATTGTTAAAAGGGACAGAAAGAAATATAATACCACTCTTATTTATAGGAACTTAAATCATTCCTATGTTCTAGAGAGCTGATGAGAAATCATGAGTTTGAAAACGTAGTTTTTCTTTGAAGCCGAGGAATAATGTTTATATTCTAGTGGGTTAAAGTCTGGACTAAGTGTAAGATGTTACCCCTGTTTTCACGGGGCTCATGATGTGGGTTGGAGGACGTGCTTATGGATAATCTATCACCATTTCAACATTTGTTAAATGAATGCTTATGGTCTGTCTCCCATGCATCAGCCTGGGGATACCAGTGAACACACAGCAATTGCTCATCCTATTGTGATAAGATGCGATTTAGAGTCAAGATGAGAAGGCAGGTGGGCTCCAGAGCTACCCTCAGAGAAGTCTGTAACTGTGAGCACGGAATGTGTAAGTCAGGATCCTTAATATCGTCTGCAGGGCCGTTCAGAGGATAAGGCGAAGGACAGGTGGAATCCGAATAGAGAAGTGGCTCCAACAAGGTGCTCTTAGTGTCCTCTTTCCCTCACACCATTTTAAGAGTCAGAAAAAACCAAGCCAGCATTAATCATGGGAAAGGAGATTTTTTTTACTTCCCCCTGATTCTCTCAGCATTACTCCCCCAGTTGGCTTTGTGCTACCATGGCAATCCCCAAACTGCAAAACAGACGCTGAATTACTCTTCCTCTGGCTTCCATCCATTTGCTTAGGAGTCTAGAGATGTCTATATAAATGAGAGAGCCAACTGCGAACAAAAAACTGACTAGGAAATAATTTAAAAGAGAAGGACCTTTTGTTTTCAGTAAGTTTATAAACCAGAGATCTGGAACCTTCCCTAGGTATTCTCTGAAGGGACAAGGACATGGGTTGGCTTGCGTGTAGTAAGTTCCTACCCATGTCCCCCTACCACTCTGTTAGAAATGAATATTCTACGCCTGCTCCATTCTATGGTTTGGTTTTTAAATTTGACTGCCAGGTCACAGTTCATTCATCAAGTCCACGTGAGTAAATGGGATATTTTAGTAGCTCTTTCTCTGCCAATCATAAGAATAGTATCGTTCAGTGTGTGGTTTGTCCAAAGAACATAGATCATGCTTATGACACCAATAAGCTAAGGGACCTCAGCTTCCTTTTTGAATTTGTGTTCAATTAGCCCTGGGGAGTCCTTTTGGAAGATCACATTTTCTTAAAGTTCACAATACACATTCATCTTAAAAGTTGATTGGACCAGCAAGGCCCTAATGCTGGAATGGAGGCAATTCTGTACCTGCTGTGTTCTTAGTATCAACTTGGGATGGGAAGACAATTGGCTGATAGTGGCAGAATCCTGTCAGAGCGAAATGTAAGGAAATGTGCCGATTGCTAGTAACTCTACTGAGAAGAAAATTTTGATTAAGAAGTCAATAATTAAAATAATTCAGAAGTAGGCTTAGTTATTTTTTGATGTTTTTGTTTGTTTGTTTGTTTTTTAGCAAAACCTGGGCCAATGCTCCTCCTTGGTGTTAAGTAGAAGGACTAACTAATTCAATCTTCAATCCTCATTTTATTCCCACAGGAAACCATTACCACAGTAACATCACTACAGTGTTGCCCCAGGCAGAACGTTCACTTGACCCCCTTAAAAATGTTTTTAGTATTTTGAACATTTACTTGTGATAGCACTTATCCAGCAGTGGCACACATGAATCTTCTCTCTCTCTCTCTCTCTCTCTCTCTCTCTCTCTCTCTCTCTCTCTCTCTCTCTCTCTCTCTCTCTCTCTCTCTCTCCCCCTCCCTCTCCTCTCCCTCTCCCTCTCCCTCCCTCTCCCTCTCCCTCTCCCTCTCTCTCTCTCTCTCTCTCACACACACACACACACACACATAGCACCTGTAAGTAGGAGACTGCCTTCCACTCACCCAGATTAGCTGATACCTCCAGAAGTCCCCTGACATAGTCAAACCTGCATAAGATTTACATAGAACTTCATGGTACAGAGAAGGATATGCTGTTGTCTCAGGAAAGAGAGGAAATCTCGGGTTCAGAAAGCGACTCCCTTACAATGTAAAAGCGAGGAGGATGCTGTCACCCATATTTTGTGCCAGTTTCAGCTGATGTTGATTGTGATTGCCCTGGGTTCCAAGGCAATGAGAAAGGAGGTCATCGTGAACCTTGTGGTTACATGCCATGTGAAATAGACCAAAGGCCATTCAAGGAAAGATTTTGAAATATAATTGTGTGTGTGTGTGTGTGTGTGTGTGTGTGTGTGTGTGTGTGTGGCTATATGTACAAACTAGTGCTCACCAAATGTACTCTCACTGAACCATATCCCATCCCCTAATGTTCTGATATTTTATCAAAGGTCATAGTTCCCCAACTAATCTATGATTCTAACTAAAACCTACATAAAAAGTGATCACTGTACTGACAAACAGTTAATGCAGAGTTTTCAGGAAATAAAGACCTCACAGGTTTTGTTTGTGTGATTGCTTTTTTGTTGTTTTTGGTGGTGGTGGGTTTTCTTCTTGCTGCTGTTTGCTTGCTTGCTTGGTTTTTTTTTTTTTTTTTTTGACAGTCTCATTATGTAGTCACAGATGTCTTGATATTGCTACATATACCACACTGGCCTAGAACTCACAGTTTCTCCTACCTCTGCTTCCTGAATGCTGGGATTAGAGGCACATGCCGTCATTCCCAACCACCTTATAGTTTTATTTAGAGAAAGAGAAGGAATATTGCTTCTATATTCACTGAAAAGCAGTAAGAAATGGGTAAAAGCATAGTTGGTTTTCTTTGTTTGTTTTGATATATATATATATATATATATATATATATATATATATATATATATATATATATTAATTTCAGAAAAGCATCAGAAGAGACACCACTTAAGCATTTAGAATGTTCTCTACAAATAAACTGTTGGGAGGAGCCACTAACTATAACATAGCAGTGAATCATATTGGACTTTAAAACAATCTTGTGAAGGAATCGGTAGCTTTAAGAAATCAGAAATTTTAGGTTGGAGAGATGGCTCAGCTGTTAAGAGCAGTGATTGTTCGATTATAGGCAAAGGGGATCCAACACCCCCTTCTGGCCTCCACAAGCATTGCACACACATAGTACATAGACACACAGGCAGACAAAATATTCAACACCCAAAAAAAATGAGTAAGTTGGAAATTTCAGCTCCACAGAATGAAAGAATTTGCCCGGGATTACAAAGCTATTACTTAACTAACAAACCTAGGCAAATGATTGAACATTAAAAACAAAAGTTAACTGTCCCTGTGAACCACATGACTTACGATTTTCATTTTTGAGACTTCATCAGTTCCAGATTTGGCACATAACTCGAGAGATTCAATATATACTCCATTTCAGATTAATGTCTTTCAGCTTTGCTCATGCTGTAGTGTAAGTCAGAATTATATTTCTGTGGTTATGGCAAAATAATTTTCCCAATGTGTTTTGCTGTATTTGTTCACCCATTGTCTGAAAATGGACATCTGAGTTGCTTTCAAGATTTTGTTCTTCTAAGCAAAGCTGCCATAGACATGGACGTACAATATCTGTTGAAGTATCCACTTTCATTTTTTTGGAGATATGTATATCCAAAATGAAATTTCTAGCTGTAGATGCTAATTCTTTGTCTAATTTATCCTGTTTCCACAGTGACTGTACCATTTCGCATTTCCATTAGCAACACTCAGGGGTACGAGTTTCCCCCACATTCTTGCCAAGGATGTGGTTATTGCGTTATTTCTGGTTTAGTTTCTTGATAATAGTTATCTAATGAATATGAAGTGTCATCTTGCTGTGGTTTAGATTTGCATGCCCCTCATGGTCAGTGATGGCAACAAATATACTTCTGTGTGCTTACTGGTCATGTGCTTGCCTTCTTTGTAGAAATTCTTATTCCAGTTGTTTACCCATCTCTAAATTGGTCTATTTGTTGTGCTCCTGGGTTTTAGAAGCTCTTTACAGATTTTGTATGTCAGTATCTAATCAGGTACATTACTTGAAAATATTTTTATCATTGTGTAGGTTGCCTTGCACTCCCTTGACAGTGTCTTTTGATTTTTTTTCTTAATTTTCATGTCATGAATTTTTCTTTAATCTGTGCTTTTGGTGTCTTACCAAAAATTTTATTTAAAATTCTAGTATCAAATCTTTTCTTCTAACAGCTAAACTATATTTTAATTAGTTATTTTTCATGGTATTTTTCCTTTCTAATCCAAGAAGCAACAATCCTAATGGAATACAGATTTTAATTTGTACTCTAATAGTTCCACAGATACCAAATGAAATGAAGGTATTTATTCAGCCTAACAATAATTTCAGAACCACCCATGTTTGCTTTGGGGTGGGTTCCAGACAAAGTGTTTAAAGGTCTTGATGAAATCCACTCTCTATAGTAGACAACAAGTTTATGACATTTCTCACAGTCATGGGCAAATCTTTCCCCCAAATAAGTGTGCTCTGTCTGTGGCACGTGAACAATCCGTAGACTGTACCAGGCCACTGTGGATGAAGTGGCTGTGGGGAAATGAGCTCCATCTGTTGCCACAGAATATCCGAGAAGGCATTCATCACATTTATCTGTATTCAATGGATGTGGACACACTGGAACTAAATGATGGGGGTGACACTAGGGCATCCAACACCGATGTCTGCCAGGCCTCTTACAAAACTGCCTCGTGAGAGGCTGCCTGCATAGACTAAATTAAAAATGCCAATAAAACTTGGCTTTTTTTCAAGACCTTATTCTAGTTCTATTTATTGACAATAAAACAACTCGCATTTTAACTTTGGAAGGTATTAAGCCATAAGAGTAGCAACTAGAAAAGAGAGAAATTAGGCACTTGATATCATTGCCCTGATCAAGAATATTTTTATGCTTGAATGAAATTTTTCTGCATTTCATAATAACATATTGGTGCTCAGCTTCCAGGAAAACTGAATTGAGTTGAAATTTTGTTCTCCTAAACAGGGTCAGAACAACCAGAAAGAATGGAGTTACTCTCCTTCCAGACACTGTGAATTAAAAAGTAACTCGAGTTGGATCAAAGATTACAATGAAATAGTATTCTTAGAAGTAAATCCTAATGATCTTGAGTAAGAGAAAGGCTTCTTAGAAACAATAAAAAAAAGTACAGGGGACAAAAGGAGATAACGGGCAAACTGCCCTTCACTGAATAAAAATTATTCTTCCAATGGAATCATAAAGAAACAAGAGACAAAGCCCACAATGTTTGTAGGCTATAAATTAATAAAGCTTTGTATCCAGGACACATAAAGGACTCATTAACAATATGAGCATTAATGGCTCATTTTAAAATGAGGAAAGGACCTAGTTCTCAAAACAGATACATGTATCCCATACTCACAGCCATTTATGAGTGTTCATGAGGATGGGGACTATGAAGACTTGTGAAGCTCAACCTGAATGTAAGCTAATTCCCAACATGCTTTATAAAAAACATAAGTTGTAGCAGGAGCTCCCCATGCCAGTGAACAATGATTCTCCTGAAAGGTATGGGTTATTAAATGAAAATCTCCATGCCGGTGGTGGGATTCCTCCCTCTGGGTTATTGGTTGGAAGGGCCTCTCATATGTACCATAACACCTCTTTTGAATTTATTTTCTCATGGAAATGGTGGAATCTGCTCACTTCTTTTCCACATCACCTAGCAGACCGATACTGATTTCTTTAGTTGGAAAGAAACCCTTTGAGTGAAGGATAGAAAGTACATTTCCATATGGATACACAAACAACTGCATACACATTTATACACACAAATATATTTACACATATGGGATATTTATACTCCATAGATTGGAAAAGTCTTCCAGAGCTAGATCACCTAAACGCTGTTCCTTTCATTGTGTGACTGCATTTACCCTCGGCTGCCTATGCCCTTTCTGAAGCATCCTCACTGTCCTCCTCCTGTGTCCTCAATGTAGATCCTCACCGTCCTCCTCCTGTGTCCTCAATGTAGATCCTCACTGTTCTCCTCCTGTGTCCTCAATGTAGATCCTCACTGTCCTCTTCCTGTGTCCTTTCTGTAGATCCTCACCATCCTCCTCCTGTGTCCTCTCTGTAGATCCTCACTGTCCTCCTGTGTCCTCTCTGTAGATCCTCACTGTCCCCCTCCTGTGTCCTCTCTGTAGATACTCACTGTCCCCCTCCTGTGTCCTCTCTGTAGATCCTCACTGTCCTCCTCCTGTGTCCTCTCTGTAGATCCTCACTGTCCTCCTGTGTCCTCTCTGTAGATCCTCACTGTCCCCCTCCTGTGTCCTCTCTGTAGATCCTCACTGTCCCCCTCCTGTGTCCTCTCTGTAGATCCTCACTGTCCCCCTCCTGTGTCCTCTCTGTAGATCCTCACCGTCCCCCTCCTGTGTCCTCTCTGTAGACCCTCACCATCCTCCTCCTGTGTCCTCTCTGTAGATCCTCACTGTCCTCCTCCTGTGTCCTCTCTGGAGATACTCACTGTCCTCCTCCTATGTCCTTTTGGTCGCATTCTCAAAGGGAAAGTGGCCCCTGAGTTTCAGGCCCCTGGATGTTTGGTTCTGTAGAATGCTGAAATATGACTGAAAAGAGGAGCCTGCCTGGTTGCATTAGTTCTTATACTTGAATTTCAGTGGGAGTTCACTGGCTTTCCAAAAACTCATCCACAGAGGCAGGGAAAGGTTTTTTTTCTCTCTTTTAATGTAGATATGCAGGGTAGAAGGCACATTATTACTAGGAATACAAGGTCCTGCCTTTCCAAAGAACGGTCTTCATTCAGAGTTGCCATTCATCCAGTGTCTTTCTTTCTATATTATATGGAGTGCTCATCAAATGCCCCTCTTTCGAATACATGTCATCATGTACTCACTGTATAATTTTTTCAGACTGACTTTTGAACTTGCCTTTGAAAAGCATCGTCGAGATATTGTTTCTGTAATTGGGAAGCATTCGGCATGTGATTTTGAGCATGAACACACTGGAGAATCATGACTTACTCACCATGCTGTCCAGCGAATCTGGATGAGTGACCACAAGACCAATTATGAGACCCCAGAAGGAAATACTATGTTAAAAGCAATAAGAAGATCCCCAAGGCTTCCATCTCAAGTCCACTCTTCTTCGCCCACAGACAAATCTTCACTGAGATCATTTTCCTGAGAACATTTAATATGATATGATGTCAGTCTGCTTTTCTGTCATCACACTTCCCTGTTTATATTCTGGCATGAACCATGTTGACAGGTTATTATATTCTCATTATCAGAACAAGTCATTTCCCTGGTAATTTTTAATAGATCATATGTATATGTGTGTATACATATATTGTAAAATATACATACACACACATATATATACATAAATACATATTCACTATATATACATATATTCCGTAGAAGAGGACTGTACTATAGATTATTAGAATTACCAGATTCTATTTTATCATTCTTTAGTTTATCCCAATTGTAATCATTATTTTTCAAAACAGAGACCTTGATTAAATTCCCAAGTACTCTTTTTTTTAATGCTTGTTAGATCCTGATTCTTCAGAGCAAACCACAGCAGTGAATAACAAAGACCTGCCTCACACAGGATAGAGGAGAGCATGGACACTTACCAATATCCTCTGACATCCATAAATCTGCCCTGGAGCACACTTGCCTGAATTCATATATATGTACGAATATTCACATATACACACTATACATAAACAAACACAACACACACATAGGGAGAGACAGAGAGACAGGCACAACCACAGAGATAGCCAGAGAGACACATACACAGAGATTAAGGAAAAAAACCTCCAGTTGGAAAGGCAGCTAAAATGATACCATCAAATTATACATTGGCAATAAGAGACAAAACTTAGTTGCCAAGATACAAGAGGTTTGAAGTTTTATATATATATATATATATATATATATATATATATATATTAGAATATAGACTATTAATCTAACAGGGCTGAACTATGATGAGGTCAGATAAAACACTTTGAGATTAAAAAGCATTATCTAGACAACATTTTACAATGGGAAAGGGATAGCGTCAGCACACAAACACGTAAGTAACAAACACAAATGATTCACAATTCATAAAGCAAAAATGAGAGCACTGAAGAGAGACTTAGACAACTCAACAGGGAACACTGAAAATGCTCCAATTTTCTAGTCTAATGACCAAAATATTCACTAAACAGAGCAGCACCAAGAATATTAGAAACTATGACACAGAAGCCATATAACCTGAGGGGTAGCGATGGACTTCTGGGTAATCAGAATACAGTCTTCTTAAGAGTGCACAGAGAGTTAATCGAGGTAAAATGAGCATTAGCACATAAAGCCAATCTGATTAAATTTTATAAGGTTAAATCATTCAAGCAGATTACAATGGATTTAATTAGATTCCAAAAAGAGGAGGAAGCTTGAAAAACACATAGATGCTTTTAAGTTTGTGTCAAAATCCTCACATTGAAGATCACTTTAGAAGGATCTAGAATCATCTTGGAGCTGAGAGCCTCTGGCATGTCTGAGAGGGGTTTTTAGATTAGGTTGGGGTGGGAGGAAGCACATTAATTGTGGGTAGAACCTTCCATGGAATGGGATCCTTAAAAACAAAATAAGAGGAAATCCAGTCACTTTTCTACGCTCGGTGACTATGGGTACCATGTGACCAGCCGCCCCCTCTGTCTCCCGCCTCTGTGACTTTTCCTACCTTAGTGGACTGCTTCAACCCAAACAAATATTGTTCCCCCTTTTGTTGTGTTCATCAGGATATTTCAGGACAAGAGCAGGGAAAGCAATTAACACAGAAAATTTGTACGAAACAAAATAGGTTGTTGCTGCGATAAACTTGGCAGTGCCATGTGGTTCCTAAGCCTGTTGGAACTGGTTTACAATGTGCATGGGGAAGAGGTTGGACTCTAGCCTTGAATAGTACAAGCAGAATTTGGTGCTCCATTCCCCTGGGATTTGGAAGGCCAGGAGGCTGAGACAAAAGCATATAGAAGAGTCTAACTTAACGGTTCTATTGGAGAACAAGGAGTCAATTGGAAAGTGGGCTAGCATTCCACCCTGTCCTCAGAACTCGACAGAGGATGTAACTAAATGGAACAGACAGATGACATTTTAAGCCAGCATTGCAATCAATCTTCTCGGAGCTTTTATTTGAATCTCCAATGAGAGAGCAAAAAGATAAGAAAAATGCCAAGTTCAGCACAGAAATTTGTGTAGCAAGTTTAAAATAGCACATATGCAGGATGCAGAAGGCAAAGCATCAGCAGTCATTAAAGGGAAACCTCACTTTCCTCACTGGCACATAGGAAAGGTACCCTGAAGGCGAGACCCCGCACATCAAAGACTCTAACTTATAAAAATGCAAATGTACGCCAGAGGAGAAAGTCTGTGTTGAGAACACTCTTAAATGGGTTCCCTGCTGCAAAATAACTGCATAGGAAAAGTGATTTTGCTGACCAGCCAAGACATATAGAGGCTGACGTAACTGGGGCCTGAAGTGGGCCAGGCTCCGTTCTAGACTCATGGCAGAACTTGGCATTGTCTACGTAATTCTAATTTTGTAGGAATGAAATATGCAAGATTGAGAGTCACATCATCTTGATCCATGATGTCAGTGAGCTGCTGAAGCCAGGTAACATGTAGCATGGTCAGAGTTCCTGCAAGAAACCCCTGAGAAGCTGTTGCATGAAGGTGGGGCCTAAAGTGCAATAGAGACAGCAAGGTATTGGAAATGCCATGACCACAGGACAGCCACTAAGGAAAGGTGCAAGCACAGAGGAGAGCAGGCCTAACAGAAAAGTGTTCCATGATGCTAATATCAGAACTAGAGAAGAAAGCTACTGTAGCCTTCTGGAGCACAGATGGTCCAGTCATAACCCCAAGATGCCTGACATGGAGCTGCAGGATTTGAACTTGCACCTGTTGGATTTTGATCTTTCTTTGGTTTAATCGTTCCTTGGTATGCCTTGCTCCTTTTCTTTTAAGATGGGGCCATGTATATTGGAACTATGGGAGTTACAGAGGGTTGTCAACTGCCTTGTGGATGCTGAGACCTAACATGGGTCCTCCGGAGAAGCAGCCAGTGCTATTAACAATAGAGCCACTGCTTCAGCTCCAAAATCCTGACTTTTTAAATTATCTTGGAATGGTTAAAGACTATGGAGATTTTTGAAGTTGTACCGAATACACTTTTGCATTATGGAAGGGTCATAAGCCTACGGAAACAGAGGATGAAGGTATGGTTTAAAAGTAATATAGAGGGACATCATATTAAAAAGGGGTAAAGTTGTGATGGTTAAAATGATCAGAATGTGCTTCCCTGCTCCTATATTCACTCCTCCTCCATCCCAACTGTCCCAATCCCCCAAGCTTTCCCCATCCTCCCTTTCTCACTTCTCTCTCCCCATCTCCCCTTACTCCGGTCCCACCCCCACTCCCAAGCTCTCAATTTTTGCCTGGAAATCTTGTATACTCCAATATCCAGGAGGATAACTACATGTTTTTTGAGGGGCGGGGGGTACACTTTCCTATTTAGCTTCTCTAGGATCATGAATTATAGGCTCAATGTCCTTTATTTATGGCTAGAATCCACTAATGAGTGAGTACGTACCATATTCATTATTTTGGGTCTGGGTTACCTCACTCAGGATAGTGTTCTCAATTTCCATCCATTTGCATGCAAAATTCAAAATGTCATTGTATTTTTAACCGCTGAGTAGTACTCTAATGCATATATATTCCACACGTTCTTTATTCACTCTTCCATTGAGGGGCATCTAGGTTGTTTCCAGGTTCTGGCTATTACAAATAATGCTGCTATGAACATAGTTGAACAAATGTTTTTGTAGTATGATAGTGCATCTCTTGGGTATATTCCCAGGACTGGTATTGCTGGATCCTGGAGTCGTTTGATCCCGAATTTCCTGAGAAACCACCACACTGATTTCCAAAGCGGTTGCACAAGTTTGCATTCCCACCAGCAATGGATAAGTGTTCCCCTTACTCCACATCCTCTCCAGCAAAGGCTGTCATTGGTGTTTTTGATTTTAGCCATTCTGACAGGTGTAAGATGGTATCTCAAAGTTGTTTTGATTTGCATTTCCCTGATGACTAAGGAGGTTGAGCATGACCTTAAATGTCTTTTGGCCATTTGAACTTCATCAGTTGAGAATTCTCTGTTCAGATCAGTACCCTATTTTTTAATTGGATTAATTAGCGTTTTAATGTTTAGTTTCTTGAGTATTGTGGAGATCAGACTTTTGTCTGTTGCGGGGTTGGTGAAGATTTTCTCCCAATCAGTAGGTTGCTTTTTTATCTTAATGACAGTGTCCTTTGCTTTAAGGGAGCCATTTGAAGGTTGGCAAGAGACTGGACTCTAGAGGGGTTCCCAGGTGTCCAAGGAGATGTCCCCAGCTTGTTCCTTGAGCAGCTGAGGAGAGGGCGCCTGAACTGGCCCTATGCTATAGCCACACTGATAAATATCTTGCACATCACCATAGAACCTTCATCCAGCGATGGATAGAGATAGAGACAGGACCCACATTGGAGCACTGGACTGAGCTCCCAACGTCCAAATGAGGAGCAGAAGGAGAGAGAACATGAGCAAGGAAGTCAGGGCCGCAAGGGGTGAGCCCATCCACTGCAACGGTGGGGCCGATCTAATGGGAGCTCACCAAGGCCAGCTGGACTGGGACTGATGGAGCATGTGATCAAACTGGACTCTCTGAATGTGGCTGACATTGAGGGCTGACTGAGAAGCCAAGGACAAAGGCACTGGGTTTTGATTCTACTCCAAACCTTTGTGGGAACCTAGTTTGTTTGGATCCTCAACTTCCTAGACCAGGATGGAGGAGGGAGGACCTTGGACTTCCCACAGGGCAGGGAACCCTGACTGCTCTTTGGACTGGAGAGGGAGGGGGAGGGGGAATGGGGAAAAGGAGAGGGAAATGGGAGGAGGGGAGGAGGTGAAAATTTGTAATAATAATAATAATAAAATGATCAGAATGGCAGAATTTAAATCACCTTGGATACAAGCCTGGTCATGCCTAAATGGGATTGTCTAGACTTGGTAGCCTCTGGACATGCCTGCTAGGAATTGTCTAGACTAGTTTAATTGAGATCGGAAGGCCCACCCTAAATATGGGTGGACATTATTGGGATGGGGCTCCAGATTGAATAAAAAACATGAATTGAGCTGTTCTCTGCTCCTTGACTGCAAATGCAACGCGGCCTCCTTCATCCCTCTTCACCATGACATTCCCACCATGATGGGCTGCATCCACGCACTGGGAGCCAAAATTAGAGCATTTTATCCCAGAACAGGACAAATAGCTAAGATGCCAGGGACTTCAGATAAAGCAAACAAGCTACAGAAGGGGAGTGGGCTTGAGGTCCAGAGGGGAGGATGCTTGTCCTGCACGCATTCAGCCCTGGGCTCTGTTCCTCACCCCACATGAAGACAGGGGCATGCTGGTGAGATCTCAGCACTTCGGAAGCAGAGGCAGGAGAAGAGAAAACAGGAAACAGAAGTTACAGGAAATGAAATCATCCTTCTGTCAGAGTTTCCTAAGGCGAGGGATAAGAACTACACTGATGAAGTTCTGCATGAGCTAAGAGACGGAAACACTCAAGATTTTTTTTTACCTCCCTCTTTATCCAGTCTTTGTGACACTGAGATGCTCCATCAAGAAGTAGAATCCTTCTGCTTTGGAAAAGTAGACTTTTTGGTTTGCATTGGTCAACAGATACACAAATGGCCATGTATCTTAGAATGTAGAATTCAGATTACCTTGTCTGATTGGCCCTGTCTCACAGAGCCTTCACTGTTAGGTGAAAGGTTTATGTCTCCTGGAGTCTAGGAGTCCCTGCAAAGTAGAGAGCTGTTCTGGCTAAAGATATCCGAGACCGCCGGGGGGGGGGGGGCCCCCCCTCAAACCCCCCCCTGGGGGAGGGAGGAGGGGGGGGGTTTTTTGGAGTAGGGGGGGGGGTTTAAAAAGAGAGTTCTGGACAGACCAAAGGAAACCTGGTCTCGGAAAAAGAAAAAAAAACGGGCGGTGGTGGCACACGCCTTTAATCCCAGCACTCGGGAGGCAGAGGCAGGCAGATCTCTGCGAGTTCGAGGCCAGCCTGGTCTACAGAGATAGTTCCAGGACAGGCTCCAAAGCCACAGAGAAACCCTGTCTCGAAAAACCAAAAAAAAAAAAAAAAAAAAAAAAAGATATCCGAGACCAGTTCCAAACACGGGAGAGAGGCACACTAGAAGTCAGTGGGTATCCCAAGGACAGAGAAGGCACCCATGTCTGAAAACGAGTACTTCTGTGGATTCAGAAGACTTCTAAGTTCTCCTTTGTAGATTTCTAAGGAAGAAAGTGCACACTGTAAACTTGTGAGAGGGGCTAGGCCTATATTTTCTGTCTAAGCAGAAAATTGAAAACTATCAGATCTTCTCTTAGCTATGTGCCACACAGAACTGAAACAAAGAAGGGAACTAATGGGAAAACTGGCCATGCTGAGTGTATTTTACAGAAAATACAGAGGGTGGGAAAATGAATACAGTTTTCATCTCCAAGATGCTCTGCAGCGTGACTCTAATTGGTCTTAATAATAAAAACCTGAAGTCAGATATTAAGGTAAATGCTGAAAGATCAGAGAATTAAAGAAACTGGCCACTAAAGTTCTTACCTCTATGAAATCCTCAGACAAGAAAACAGACTGAGCTCCTGTCTCCTCCTGCCTTATATTCCCCTCTCAGCCATATCACTTTCTGTCTTCACCACCCGTGTCCTGGGATTAAAGGCTTGTGACCCCGAAATGCTGGGTTCAAAGGTGTGTGGCACTACTGCATGGCCTCTATGGTTAACTAGCAGCTAGCTCCACACTCTGATCTTCAGGCGAGCTTTATTTGAGCAAAATGTCACTACACTGCTCAATGCTATTTTTTAATATAAAATAAATCCTGAAAATTAAACTAAAGAATAAGAGTGTGTTGGTGAAACTCCTTTTAAAGTGCATTGAGAAAAGACTGTGAGGAGCTCCTCAAACAAAAGATATAATGATATAATTTTGGCACCAGTAACTCCACCTCCAGACAAGAAGAAAGGGCTTTTTCCCAACCAAGTATTCACCTTTTAGTCTGGCCTATGGTATGTCCTCCTTCCTAAGTGCCTACTCCACATAAAGTTACATGTGCTGCCTGCCAAAAATTAGGGCAGTGTAAAAGGGATCAAAATCTAAAATTTTTAACATATGCATTAAAACCGAACACTTTACAGCATGTGTCAAACTTTTCCCAACATCTATAAGCAGTTACAAATATCATTAGCTCAATTTCAGTAGGAGTACAATGACATACATTGTTGTTATCAAATACCACCAGTTCCAGTCTCTGAGCAACAGTGACAGGAACCTGATGTGGGAGTGTCATATATCAATCTGTTGATTTCATTGGCTAAGCAATAAATACACTGCTTGGTCCTGGTTGGTTAGAACATAGGTGGGTGGAGTAAACAGAAGAAAATGCGAGGAGGAACAGGAAGTGAGGGGAGAAAGCATGCAGCTCCGCTCAGTGCCAGACGCCTCAGAGAGAGAAACCATGCTCCTGTCTAGCGGGCAGACGGGATAGCTCTGCTCCCTAAGGCAGAGGGATGAAGCTCCAAACCAAGATGTATGTAGGCTAGAATCTTCCTGGTAAGCGCACCTCATGGTGCTACATAGATGATTAGAAATGGGTTAAGAGGTTGAAGCTAATGGGCCAAGCAGTGCTTAAAAGAATACAGTGTCCATGTAATTATTTCGGGTAAAGCTAGCCATTCAAGCGGCCGGGGTGTTGGGGACGCAGCCCCGCCGCTGCTATTTCAACAGGAACCCCCAATTTTTCCCCTTCTTAAGTGAAGAGAGGTTAATATTTTAATTAAAATGAGTTCTGTGTCCCAAAGATTAAAGCAGTCTGATGTTTAGTCTGCAACTCAGCTCCAAAGCAGACCAGAGTTCAAGCTGCAGAAGCAGTTTAGCATTTGTGCTCAATGACGGGAGTTAGTGTGGATCCTCGCCTGAATAGCACACCATTCAGAGGTTGTAGAAACCGGATCAACATGGCATGGTACAGGTATGAGGGCGCTCTCCACATGGCCTAAGACAGGGTGCCCTGTGATCTGTTTACTTTAATCCTGCTAGATGCCTTTTATTTGAGGAGCTCCAAGGACGGGCTACTTATGGCAGGATAATCCCCCAACCTAAGACAGGGCCCTGGGAAACCTAGGATGGGTAAGGGGGAAAGAAAAAAGGCCTGGTCCCCACTCGACCTAAGAATCATCAGGCACCCCTATGTTCCCAGGAGAGGTAAATTGCTTCTCCACTCGAGAGGAGGGTCTCTCCTTATCTCAGTCCCTTCTCCTTTAGATCTGACACCATGGTTGACTCTGACTGGTGCTCTCCACGTAATAACTACCTGCCTTTATATAAGAGAAAGGGGGATCTGTTGGGAGCTGTTTCCCCCTAAAAATCATTACAGGAACCATCACCCTGGCGAGTCTGCAGGGAACCCCACACCCATAATTGTGCTAAGAATAGTTCTATTGCCCCACACCCAATTAAAGCTGTTAATGGAGAAAAAATAAATAAATAAATAAAGTGCATTGAGAGAATTAAGTTTTCCTGGCCGACTTTCTTGGATGGACAAAGGAACTCTCAAGATTTTAGGGCATAATGTCACAGATGTCTAATACCAAAGGGGTAATAAGAAAATATTAAAGTTATTGAAAATATGGTATTTGAGGATGAATCTGCTATGCAGAATGTTCGTGGAAATTTTAAGTCAGTTGACAAAAGAGAAACTTTTTGAGATTCAAAGAAAAAGAGAATATTTAAATTACAGCAAAGCCCCTGGACTTTCAACTTCCTAAGATCAAAAACCAAGCTAAGAAAACTATTGAACAACCAAGCTAGAAAATTTTCAGAATTGGCCAAGAAGATTCAAGTAAATGGATATTCCAGAAGGAAATCTTGAAGATCTGAGTACACACCCATTAGTTAGACCGGTTTATTTTCTTAAGTGAATATTCATTTTCTTGAATCATCATTTTTGTGATCTAGCAGAGTAGGTAAATTATATGTTGCTGTGCTTTTTAAATGACTATGCTGAGGTATTGTCATAAAACCTTGTGGTTCATTCATTCATTGTTTTCCATTGCTATTGTTGGAATAGAGTAAAAGTCTACTGTGAATGTCTTCACTAAAAATGTGAACAGTGTTTTCCTGTTGAACAGCTATTAACAGAAGAAAGGATCCATCTTGATCTGGAGTTTGCATGTCCCAAGCTTCCTCTGTTCCCACTGAACCATACTGCCAATGAGTGAAAAAAAAAATGTCCTGTTCTTACCATTTGAACTGGAGAGGAGGAGGACGTTTTATTCTGCTGTTTCTGACACAAGTATGGAGGCACACAGATATGAGCCGTTCCACCTTGACTAAAAGTCAGAGAGGTCGAGCTCATTTTTACTCTTTCAAAGTTGTTGACAACAGGCGTGGCTCCAAACAAGAAACCCTGACTTAGGTTCTGGTTACTTGGTGTATTACACATTAAGATGACCCATTGAGGTGATCCGCTCCACCCTGACCATAGGTCAGAGAAGAATTCAAGCCTATTTCTGCTCCTTCATTTTAAAATAAGCTTTGACATAGGGAGTGGTTGCCTACAGGATACTTGGTCTAGGGTGTATTCTCTGCATATCCTGCCCAAAACATCAAATGTTTTACTTAGGAAATAGTGACTTGATGTCTCAAATATTAAAGCAAGTAACTGTTCTGGTTATCCTTTGTGTCATGCTAAAGTAGTCTTTTGCCTCCTCCCCCCTTTTGTATTGGGTTAAAAAGGTGCATGAAAATAAAATACCGGGAAATTCAGTATTCCCTGAGTTGCTCCTCCTAGTACTATCCTATGTCTCTGTGTTTGTTTCATATCTCTGTTCCTCCTCCCTGACATTTCTAATCCACACACTGTATGAACCCATCATAACTGGACCATGACAGAAGTCACCCCAAAGTATAACTTATGACAGATAGTAGCCCAACATAGTGGCTTACAACACATATGACTTTCCTACTTATGTATTCCATTACATATATATTTCATTACACACTTATATAGCTTATACATACAGTTATAGATTATATATTATATACACATATATTTAGTTGTATATTTTAAATTATGTTATTATGCATATTCTTTTTTTTATTTTTTGAGACAGGGTTTCTCTGCTTAAGAGCCTTGGCTGTCCTGGAACTAGCTCTGTATACCAGGCTGGCCTCAAGTTCACAGAGATCTCCCTGCCTCTCTCTCTCTTGAGTGCTGAAATTATTATACATATTCTTAGTGCTTCTAATAAAAATTAAAACTTAAGTCTCTTTTGGTAATTGCAAAGCACAACTATCAATGCCATGGAAGTCTCAGTGGGTCTTGGACTTGCATTGAAAATGTAACATACAAAAATTACTTTTTTCTTGTTCCTGCAAACACTTGTTTATGATATTGGTCTATGAAAAATAACCAACAAATATATATTAAATCTGTTAACAGAACTATATTACCGAATCAGTAGCAAAACACAGTGGAGCAAAAACTTGTTTCCTCTCATAATTAAAGTTACAAAGCGTTCAGAGTTATCTGAAGGCCTCCGTGTAATCAGAGCCTCTGTGGTAATAGCTGCATATTTTTATCTTTTGCTGGAAGTCTAATTGTTTGATTGATGGTTCAACGGAGTAAATTTAACAGATTCAGCTCTTCTTTTCTGGAGGATGACCAGACAAGTGCTGAAAGTACACACTCATATATTTTGGACTATTGCCCACAGTGACACTTAGAATTCGGATCAAAGAGCAATGGTTGTGTTTTTTTCAATTTATTTATTTATTTATTTAATTGAAAAAAAATTCCCCCTCCTCTCAGCCTCCCATTTCCCTCCCCCTCCTCCTCTCCTCTCCCCCCACTCCTCTCCCTCTCCAATCCGAAGAGCAGTCAGGGTTCCCTGCCCTGTGGAAAGTTCAAGGTCCTCCCCCCTCCATCCAGGTCTAGGAAGGTGAGCATCCAAACTTGCTAGGCTACCACAAAGCCAGTACATGCAGTAGGATCAAAACCCAGTGCCATTGTCCTTGGCTTCTCATCAGCCCTCATTGCCCACCATGTTCAGCGAGACCAGTTTTATCCCATATTTTTTCAGTCCCAGTCCAGCTGGCCTTGGTGAGCTTTCAATAAATCAGCCCCACTGTCTCAGTGGGTGGTTGCACCCCTCGCGGTCCTGACTTCCTTGCTCATGTTCTCCCTCCTTCTGCTCCTCATTGGGACCTTGGGAGCTCATTCCGGTGCTCCAATGTGGGTCTCTGTCTCTATCTCCATCCATCGCCAGATGAAGGTTCTGTGGTGATATGCAAGATATTCATCAGTATGGCTATAAGATACGGCCATTTCAGGTTCCCTATCCTCAGCTGCCCAAGGAACTAACTGAGGACATTGCCCTTTTTGTAGAAACCAGCATAGACCAGGAGAAGGGGCACTTACTCAACAGCAGAAATGACATCCCAATATGGGGCTGATGCTCTCTAGCTGTTTTTAAACTCTGTAAACTGCAGATTCCTGTAAGACTATACTGGTGTAACTGGAGGTTACTGTGGTGATTAAATATGTTGGTACCCATAAAAGATAACATCCAAGTTGCTATGGGAGTGGAAAATTATGGATTATCTTTGATTCGTTGTACCCAGGGATGCTCAGACTCAGTAGGTGGAGAACAGAAGAGAAACGAGGATAGGGAGAATGGAGGAGAAAGAGAGGAAGTCAGCTGTGTGGAAAGCCCTTAGGAGTTTCTCATGGAGAAGAGCATTTCCAGGTAGAACCTCAGTGGAAAAGGTGTGCAGGTCAGAACAATCAAAAGAATTCCTATTAGGTTTTCTCGTTTTCTCTTCCAGTGCTGACTATCAGATCCAAAGCCTCATGTGTGCCAGAAAATGTTCTACTGCTGTGTTCCAGTCCCAGACACTTCCTGAAAATAATAGCCTGATGCATTTTTTTTGTTTTCTGTGCAGCTTAATATAGCATTGCACTTGTATCTCAAATTCTCTAGACAAAGAAATATAAACTCATGTTTCATTTGAGAACCACCAATTCAAAGTTTTATCATATCTTAAACTTTTGGTTTTAAAAACCTAAAGATGAAAGAATGGGGTCAGCTGGGAATATAACAGATGCTATAGCCCAATGCCTCATGCTGTGGTTTGGATAATCATCTCCCCAGAGGCCATACATTAAACGTTTGGTATCCAGATCATAGTCTCACTGTGGAGGTGGTGTAGACTTCAAGACTGCAGCCTAGTGAGAGAGTGCCTAGTCACTGGGTTCATGCCTTTAAGGGACTGGACCAAGGACCCTTCTTCCTGCCTCATGTGTCCCAGCCTAAAGGGGAATAATCCCACCACATGCTACCACTATGGTGTCCAGTTTGACCACAGGCAAGAAAGGAATGAGACCAACCAAATATGGACTAAGCCAAAGCCATGAGTGGAAATAAACCTCTTCTCTTTATAAACTGATCACACCAAGTATTTGGAATGGTGACGCCAAAATCAGCTTACATCATCAGCTCATTCTAATAGATTTGTAACTCTAGCAACCCCACTGGGACAGAAATCAATCTCTTCATCCACACCATTCAGGAAATGCTGTTGCATTCAAATTTGATGTTGAATTTCCCAAATTTCTGCATGGCCTTGTCCCTTCTGACTGACTGACCTCCCTGGGGCCTGTGTTTATGCAAAACAACTTTGAGATTCTGTTCCCTTTGCCCATTGAGTCAATGAAGGTTTTTCTGTTCTTTAAGCAAAGGAGTTGAGCTGAGCACTGAGACATTCAGTTTGCATGTAAGAAAAACCTGATAATGTTTTTGCCCATACTGTTTCTATGTGACCACTCTATCTACCACACGAAAACAAAATTTAACTTCATAGGGAGGATGATTTAAACAGAGCGTGGTTAAGAAGGGGTGGTTCATCAGAGTTAGTACCTCTTGGAACCTCTTGAAAGGAATGGCTGGAAAAGACATCAAAGGCTTTGTAAGAGTCTGTAAGACTGTTTGAAAGGCAATCTAAATGTAGATGCATTAGCCTGCTCCTTCGATTCTATAATTACCTGACTGTTAATCTGAATTGCGCAACTAATTTTGATCAAAGCAGTACTGGGCCCCCTACACCAGTTATGATGCAAAAGAGATACACTACCATTTTAATTTTTTAAATTGACTTTTATTGAGCTCTACATTTTCTCTGCTCCCCTCCCTGCCTCTTACCTCCCCTTCAACCCTCTCCCAAAGTTCCAACTGTAACCGAAACATGAAGTAGGTACTGTAATGTGGAGAACACGGTGGGAAGTAGAATAAAAACCCTGTCTCTCCTCCCTGGAGATTAGAATAAATAATTGCCATCTGAATATTTGCTAGATACTTTGTATAAGAGTGTAGTGTTTTAAGAAATGCTGCAGAATTTGAAATAACCCCATCATGAGTGATAGAAAACATCCAATATAGATATATTTTCTCCATATGAAGCAAAATACTCTCTGTCACCTTGATTTTCCTCTTTCCTGCGGAGTACTAAAGTATACCTAAAAGTTCAGGCATGAAAGAAGACCAGTATTTTGTTGAGAAAACAAATTGTCAGCTAAGTATGCATGCAGCAGGCTTCTCTAGAGAAATGGAATGCGGCACCACCATTGGGTAGTATAAGGAATTGGTTCTCAACACCTTGGAAGCCATTAAGTCCCTATATCTATAAAGTGAGAGACAGGCTCGAGAGCTGAAACATAGATGTCTCACTTCCTGTATGAATCATGAAGGCCTTGATAAACCAGAAGAGTTCAGCAGAGCTCCACGCACAGGCAGGCATGGGGAGGTGCTAAGGGGAGGCTGCTTTCTGTGCAAACATAGGACCTGAGTTTGGATCCCTGGATTCCATGTGAAAAGTCAGATGTAGCCGTGCAGTGCTAGGAGCTGGAGAAGTGTATCCTAGGGGCTCACTGGCCAGTCAATCCAACCGATTGATGAGCTCCAGTTCCAGTGAGAGACCCTGCCTCAAACATGAGGTGAACAGAAATAGAGAGAAAGACTCAACATCAACCTCTGAGCTACCGGTAAAAAAAAAAAAAAAACCTTTGATTCCTAAATCCATTTATGGCAGCTTATAAATCTGAACTAAAAATTCCATGAACAGAAGCTCACAGTGAAGATCTGTGGGGTAGGCAAAACTTACCAGTCTGATTCATTCTCTCTCTCTCTCTCTCTCTCTCTCTCTCTCTCTCTCTCTCTCTCTCTCTCTCTCTCTCTCTCTCTCTCTCTCTCTCTCTTCATGAGTATCCAAAACAAACAATTGCTGTTGACTCTGTTCACATGTTCATACATGATGCCACTCTGCAACCTGCAGGGCAGAAGGTCTACGCCTTCTTATGCCAGCCAAGGGACAGGATACCACTTCACCCAAAGTGAGAGAAGCATGCTCAAAGAAAATTTAAATATCTGCTAAGACAATATCACCCCAATACAGATTTACATGCCATGCAGAACATCTTCATGTGGACATCAATAGGACTGTACAGTGTGCTCAGCGTGAGCCTTCCTTCCTCTTGTCTGGCTTTTTGTGCTGTTCTCTGCACTAATTTTCACTGCAATGTGTACTTGAAATCAAAGAGGTAATTCTCCACTGTACTTGTGCTGAACAGCTCCTGGAATGAATGAACTTGTCAGTGAATGATTTAATGAGCACCAAATAAACCTCTGGTTGCAGAGAAGCTTTGACTGTCATCAATTACGAACACTTTCTGGTTTGGAGACTGTTGAGTGTCTATGAGGAGAGAAAGGTGAGCACTGATGGGAGGAGGAAATGGCAGTAGAAAGACACAGAGAGGATGGGAGACAAAACTATTTGGGGACACAATTAGAACGTCTCTTAGAGGGGAAAGGGTCCAAGTAGGAATGAATTGGCTTGATTCAGTTCATTTTCAGGATGCTCAGGCCATCTATTTTTGCCTTCCTTGTCTGAGTTAAAATTATTCTACCATTTAGAACGCCTGAGTCTTTTGCTCCTGCAAACCTTTGCCCTGCTTCTTTTTTTATGAATGTCTTCACATAACGTTTTTCAATTCTTTATAAATTGGGTTTGGGATGAGGAACACTAGTTCAGAAAGCCTTCTGTCCTATGATGAGGATAACTTAAAAGTGTTTTGATATTTGTTTCTCTTTCATCTGAAGACAGAGCAATATACTGAATTTTCTGTTATGATTAAAATCATAGGTATAATGTTTTGATGTATATTTTGTTCATTTCTTGCAATATTTTGCTCTTTTATTCCCATAGACATCCCTGCAGAAATGTACTAAAATATTTTAAATGATTTTCTTTCTTTAGTTATTAAAAATTCAAGTACCTTTCTAATAATTATCTTTATTGAAATACAATCATAAAAGCTGTTTGCTTAAAACCCATTTAGACTTAAAATTACCAAGGTTTCTACCGGATAAGAACTTCCAGGAAATCTCATGGACTTGGGATGTCAGTATTAATTCTGATTTGCCAACATGCAAATACATGATATCTTGGTCACTTTGAGTATCATGGAGATGCAACTACTTGCATTTGTGAGTTGAATTCGATTAATTTTCATGTTTATGGTGCATACTGTTGGCTATTTTAGCATTTGTATGTATTTAGAAATAAAAGTTAAGGATGAGGATACCATAGGTCCTGTTTTCAAAGGACCTGTTTCCTGTCCAGTCCTTTAAAACATCTAGGTAAATATGAACGTATACAGTATAGTAGAGGTAGACTTTTGATTGACTTCCAGTAGCATTAAAATATCAGTACAAAACCAGCAAAACTTGATACTGATGGCTTCACTGGGGAAAAACTCGAAGAACAACCATATTCTAGAAAGCCGCTGCTTGGCATGGTAACTACTATGCATTTGACAATTGCCAAAAAGTGAATCTCAGTGTTTTTGCCACTGAAGAGTGTACATTTTGAGAAGGTTTATTGACTTCATCCTTTTAAAGGTACATATATATCAAAGCACCGTGTAAGTCTAGGCTTACAGCCAAAGCACCATAAGTCTAGTCAACTTTTCGTGGTAAATTGGATAGTGCTATGACGAGAAGAATTATGGTTTTTAAAGACAAACTACTTTTAAAAATTATTTATTGTTATTATACATATGTGTGCCCCTCAAAAGTGTGAGCCCATTTAGTTTAAACTGAAAAGATCAAGCTTCAGCAATCGTTCACATGTTTCTGCATGTCATTTCACAAATCACCCCTAATGTTTGTATATTGGCAGTTTGGAAGCATCATCGGTTTCGTGGTGTTAGAGGCTACAGTGGAGACAAGGAGCAATGACTCGAGTTTCCATCAGACTGGGTGGGCGTGGAAAGGAAGTGCATATGATGTACAGATCAGTCCACAGACGCTCCAGAAAGCTAAATCTGCCTGTGAGAAATATTAATGAAAGCATGAAGCTGAAAATAAGAGTATGCAAAAAAGATGAGAGGCTGGAACTTAAAGTATGCAAGTGGAGGGGACAGAGTATGTCACCTAAACATTGAAAGGAAAAGCATAAGAATAAAATATCTATTTATATATTTGTTTTGTATACGTAATGGGGTAGGCTGGAGGACATATGAGGAGGCCAGGTGACAACTTATAAGGGTCAGTTGTCTTTTCATCCTGTGGGTTCTGAGACTGAAGCCAGTCCCTGAGGTTTGATGGCAAGTGCCTTTATCCCCAGAGCCATCTCTCTGGTCCTAAAATGTTTCTAATCTGTTTGAGAGAAGAATGAATTCAAAGGAGCACATATACCCGCACGTCCTTCGCAATGAGAGCTAATGCACCCTTCCTGGTTCCCAGAAAGCCTGTGTCAGTTTCAAATGCTCTCGTTTTACTTTCTGGTGGAAGCTGAACATTTGAAAGGGTTTTTTAAAAAAATGTACTGGTTACATTTATTTTTGCTATGGTTACTTACAGCAGTTTATGTTGGATTTTTTCCCCACTAAAGCAATACCTGTGGATAAGAATGAAACCAGCAAAACAAATGCCTGCGTGCTTTGGGATTCATTAGCTGTGGACGGCAACCTGAGGACCGCTTTCCCACATAAAGTGCCCAATAACAGCATCAACGAAGCTGGCACATCACAGCTATTGACCAGCATCCTTAGAGCCGAGCCGTAATTGACAATTTCAAAGATGTATTCAAGTTCAGGGCGGCCACTGAACTTGCTCGGTGTGTAGCCAATTTGGGAGAATATTTGTGTAATGCTTTTTGAAAGTCTGAACAGCCTCGGATTCCCGATGCCGTGTAAGTGCCTTGAAACACAGTTGGAATGGAGGGAGGCCGCATGATACAGCTCTCTTTCCCTGGTCATCCTTTATTTCCTGTACAAAACGTCATTTTCTGGAAGCAGTGTTTTAGACTATGTTCCTAAATAGATAGTTTCAGCATTTCAACACTGAATTTGACATGGTATAAGCAAAACGCTTATGTTTGCCTAACATTTATTGATCAATAAAAGTTATTGATTTTTCTAGATGAGAACTGTCTGTAAAATATCTGTTTGGGGCCTATTTTCTTACCTAGCCTACAAAATGCTACAAAAGTTACTTTATGTCTTTCAAAAGCAGGAAAATTGTAATACAAAAAGAGTAATATTGAATCTAATCTTGGACAAATATATTTAAATGATGCTAGGAATGTTACGAACCTTTCCGCACTTACATAACTTCATCAATAAAGGGGTGTGCAAGCCATTCCCATGTCATTTCTCATGGTTAATAGAAGACATAAATGAGCCCCAGGGTCATTTGGAAGCAGAGAGACACACAGTGGATCAGGAAATCATATGGAGATCGGACTAGAAGAGATCTCCTAATCAATTAACTTTCCAAACTAAGGCAGCATTTAAGAGGTTTACTTACAGAATATGAGGTAATTAACGTGAGAATTCTGCTGTCTCACACAGAAAATATATATTGAACAAACTAAACTCATGAAGTTTTGTCTCTTCATAATGAGAACTTGTGTTATTTGTATTATGTTTTCTTTCTCTTTCTAAATATTGTATAGTAAGGAGAATTTAGCTTATATTTTATGTCAAAGAACATAATAGAATAGGTACCTTCACAAGATTATAGCATGAATAATAAAAACCCAGAGACAGACATTGGGGTTCAGCCCGAGGATCAGAAAAGCAAAGCAGCAACCACTGGAGAGACCTTTTACCTCTACCAAATCTTCAGACCGAAAGGGCCAGATCCCGTTTCCACAAATTCTCAGACTCCACGCTAAAGAAGAATATAAGACAGGAGGAGACAGCATCTCTGCCTTTCCTCTTCCCAGAATTCTCTTAGTCTGATTGCCCCATCTATACTTCCTTCCTGGCTACTGGCCAATCAGTGTTTTTATTAAACCAATATGAGTGACACATCTTTACAGTTTACAGAGCATTATCCCACAGCCCTAGGGAAGTGGGTGGTGCAGATAAGGGGGTACGACTGTGTGTTCAGTGCATGTGCAAAGCTCCACCCCCTCTGCTGATTAGCACTTAGTGCTGTGTGTTTTTACGGTGTCTAAGGAATCATGCCAACCATTTCCTCACATGCCCTCTTACAGATCATTAAAGAAAACAAACCCGTGAGTTGTGACCCCTTGTTATCCAGGGCTTCAGCTGACAGGGTGGATCGGTTTTCTCAAATTAGATAGCATCTGTCTGGGGCTGTGGATATAGTCTCTCAGTCCTGCCTGGTGATGGTATATGTTCTCTACTACATATCATTAGCCAATCAAGCGCATGTGGGCGAACCTACTGGAGTTCTTCCAGAAAATAGCAGCAAGAAAGTACTGTTGGGAAGAAGTCACACTTTCTTATGCAGTAGTCATAGAGATGGAAGTCAGAAGTGAAGATGAATTATTATTCCAACTTAGGCAGAACTGAATAGAAAAAAATATATGTTATAGTTACATATATAATGTATCTATATACATAATATCATATTGTAAAGAATGCCTTTACAAGTCAGTTTTTCCTGAAATTTGTGATGAAATTAAGGCAAATATGAATGAGAAGGAGTTCATGGAAAATACAGGAGAACATAAAGTCTAACCCTAGCTTGATTTTCAGTATCCAGTGAACCTAAGGACCATATGGGGAAGCTGAGATTAAAAACCAGTTGGAGGATAAACGGAAGAATGAGAGCATGCTGGGAGAACACATAAATAATCAAAAGACAGAATAAATTAGCAATCTACCTGTGAGTGTTAACAGTATGGAAGCGCATCTTTGATGGAAGATAAGAAGCCTGGTTTATTTCCAAACAACAGAGCAACATAAAAACAGTACCTCCATCATTCACACCAATTAACACTGGGGAGATTGCTTGCAAAGGGATATAATTGTGTTGCTACAGACAAAAGTATTAAATTCTTGCAATATGTGGTATTGTAAATCAAAGGGAATGAATGCTGGTGGCCTGGGTTTAAAAATGCTAAGCCTTTCAATGTAAGGATCCCAGTGTATTATTAGTTAAACCTACCTCCTAGAAGTAAAATAAATAAATAAACAAGCCAGAAAGTGAGTCAATGCATTAGATAAAATTTAGGCATAAAACCTAATCATGTCTTTTTGGGGAAGTAACTTAAAGTTTCAATAGAATTACTTTCTTAGAAGAAATAAAACATGACAGAAACATAGTTAAGGTGAGATTTTCCTGTAAGGTTAAAACAAACTACATGAAAAATGTGAGCTCTACTTGCTTTGGAGATGTCAGAACATGTTCAGATAATTATATAAAATGAGAGAGAGCATCAATGACAATGAAGAATACAGTGAACGTTTCTAGCACCAGATGCCTTTTACTAGAAAATTTATAGAAAGAAAAGTTTTCTGCTGGAGAGCAAGTGAGTAATGACAATGATCAGAAAGGGAAGGTAAGTCTGGTTGGAAGAAGTCAGATGGTAACAGGAAACCAGAAGAAGATAGAGGAAACGGGCATGTGCTGTGGGACAATGGTCTGTACCCTGTCAATTTTACTTCAATAAAATGCTGATTGGCCAGTAGCAAAGAAGGAAGAAAGTATAGGTGGGGCAACCAGGCAGGAAGTAGAGGCAGGGCAAGGAGATCAGGAGAATTCTGGGAAGAGGAAAGGTCAGTCTACTGTCGTCACACAGACACAGAGGAAGCCAGACAATGAGCAAGCAAGATGTGACTGCCTCACCAAAAAAAGGTAGCAAGCCACATGGCTAACACAGACAAGACTTACAGACTAATAAAAGTTATAAGAGCTAATATGAAGCCTGAGCTAATAGGCCAACCAGTTTATGATTAATGTAGACTTCTGTGTATTTCTTTGAGACTGAATGACTGTGGGATCTGGTGGGACAGAAACCTCAGCCAACAAATGCATGGAGTGGGAATTTGAAAAATTAAAACTGAGGCAGCGGCTATAGTTCAGTGACAGAACACTTACCTACTGTGTACAGGACCTTGGGTTTAATCATCACTACTGCCAAAATAAATTAATAATTAAGTAAATAAGTGAGAAAATTAAACTTTCCTACATTTAACCATTTTAAATATGCATGTGTTCCTGAGGGTGGATGATAAGGATAAATTTACAACTAAAAGTAAGATCCAAGACTCGACCAAGAGAACACACAGACACGGAAATGTGGGTGGTATGCTTGTCTAGTTAACTTTCCTCATCCACCTACACTTACTTACAACTTCAACCACTAGACTAAGACAGGAATCATGTTTTGTTTAGTTTTGGATGCTAGCACTCAAAACATACTTAGTGCTTCGAGTCCCTGAACTGAACAGTCTATGTGGATGTAGTGATGAGGTGAGCAGGCCTGCTTTTCATCCCGCCTGGCTCCTGCACTACTAGCTTTACATCCAAAATAACAACACACAAATTATATTCATTTAAATACTGCCTGGCCCATTATATGTAGCTTCTTCTGGGCTAACTCTCACATCTTGATTAACCCATTTCTATTAATGTGTGTAGCACCACGAGGTGGTGGCTTATCGGGAAGATTCTTAACCTGCATCCATCTCGGAGAGGAGAGCTATGGAGTCTTACTCACTTCCCTTCTTCCCAGCATTCTGTTCTGTCTACTCCACCTATCTAAATCCTGCCCTATCAGAAAGCCAAGGCAGTTTCTTTATTAACCAATGAAAGTAACACATAGACAGATGACCCTCCTCCATCATGTGGACGTGCCTCTCATCGGTGTAATGAACATTCAGGAACAAATGAATGAGTACAGGCTGCTTCAACTGTATGTTAAGTCTGCAGAACCTTCGCCCCCCAAAAAAAAAACATTTTAGTAATATGAAAATCTGAGAATATATTTGAAGCAGTGTTTAAAATGTATCTAGATAATATTACTTTTGTGGTGTTTTGAATGATAATAGCCACTATTGGTTCATACATTTGAATATTTAGTCACAAGGGAGTGGAATTCTTTGAGAAGGATTAGAAGGCTTAGGAGGTAGGAGGTACTGCTCCTTGCTGCAGTAAGTGTGACCTTGCTGGAGAAAGTGTGTCACTGGGGGTGAGCTTTGAGGTTTCAGGGCCAGTCTCTCTCTCTCTCTCTCTCTCTCTCTCTCTCTCTCTCTCTCTCTCTCTCTCTCTGCAACATGTGATCAGATGTGAACTCTCAGTTATTTCTCCAGCACCATGCTTGCTGCCTTGCTCCCCACCATGATAATCATGGAATAACTCTCTAAAACCCTAAGCAAGCCGCTAATTAAGTGCTTTCTTCTATAAGTTGTCTTGGTCATAGTGTCTCTCTTGTCTCTCTCTTCACAAGAATAGAATAGATATGGAGACACTAATAGATAGTTCTACCATTGAGAATTGCAGTATATATACATATATATAAAATTGTTGAAGCCACTTACTTGACATTATTATATCACAGTAGCCCTTGAAAAATCAATGTAAGTAGTAAAGAATGAAAAAAAAAGTATTTAGACACTGGGTGTGGTCATACTTGATGGTTGAATATGTAGAAAGTGAAGGAAAAAAAGATTTTTTTGCATTATTTCTCAAATTTGTCAAAAAATATTTAAACAGTGACAGATATCCTAGTAGAATGTGTCTAGGTAGACATAGTGAATTCTCTTGTTGTTTTCTGTGTATTTCACATAAAATCATAAAGGCTTCAAGCCATACAGAGAAATAATTACTCTTCACGTCACCTAACATCACCAGATCCTAGTCAGCACACAGTGCCCTCCTCCATCCATTCTTTCTACTCTTTCTTCTTTTTATTTTTTTCTATTCCATGTGTGTGCATTTTATGCATGTATTGGTGAAACTATCAGCATAACATTAAATGGAACATGCATTTTTGGGGGTCATGATGGTACAGAATAGTCCTTGTACAATATAGTGTTCATCAGCTTCATGCACTTACTGAAATATAAATTAACTTAAATTAAATAAAATTAAAATCCAGTTGTTAGCAACGAGATCTACATTTCAAGTCCTGAAAGTCACTAGTAACCATTCTAGGGAATATACACATATAAATTTTCTTTTTAGTATTTTTACTTTTAGTATTTTTCTTTATTATTCAGAATTTCATGTGGGTATACAATGGATATGACCTTATCCACCATCTACCCCTTATTTTTCCTCTTCAGCTCCCTCCATGTTTTCCCATCAAGCCTTCCTCTGATTTTATTTCTTATTTTTCCTTCTTCTCTTCCTCCTCTTCCTCTTCTTTCTTTTTATTTTGATAATCCACTACTTCCAGTTAATGATATTCTTGTGCTCTTGGGTGTGGCGTCATTCACTAGAGCACAGAAAACATACCAGTAGCCAAATCCTCAAAAAAAAAATGAGTCTCTCTTCCCAAGAAACAGTTGCCAATCACTCCTTAGTAAGAGGTGAACCCCTAAGAAACTGTCTATTTCCAATTACTCTGTAGTAAGAGCCGGTCCCTGGAGATCATCTACCCACTGGCATGGTCTTGTGTAGGTCTTGTATAAGTAACCATAGCTCCTGTGAATTCACAAGTACGATAACCATGTCATATCAAGAACATAGAGCCTCATCACATACCTCTCCATCCTCTGGAATTTACATTATTCTTGTCCATTCTTTGGTGATGATCTCTCAGCCTTTGTGATAGTGGGTTTAATAAAGATGTCATATTTAGGATTGAGTGCTAAACAAATTAATCTCAGCATTTGACTGGTTATATTATTGTTATTATTATTATATTAACATTATTATCATTGTTATTTTGGTTTTTTGAGGCAGGGTTTCTCTGTGTAGCTTTGGATTCTGTCCCGGAACTCACTCTATAGACCAGGATGGCCTTGAGCTCACAGAGATCCATCTGCCTCTGCCTCCTGAATGCTGGAGTTAAAGATATGTGCTATTACTGCCCAGTCCAAGAGGAGTTTTAGTGAAGATGTAGGGATTATGGCATACCAGAAACCAGAGACCTTGAACCAGATCAATGATTCATTGCAATGAACATTTGTAAGGAAAGCTGATTGAACAAAAGGTTTACTGTGTGACACACCTCAACTCCCATCAGGATGAATGAATAAGACTCTAATAACACAGAAAAGAAAGTAAGAGCAACAATCAAGAAATGGGATCTCATGAAACTATAAAGATAAGGAAATGTGAGGGAAAAACAAAAACAAAACAGTAGGCAGCCCAAAGAATAGGACACAATCTTTTACGTGTTCCTGTAAAAGAAGATTCCTGCCCAGACTACACCAAGAGCTAAAAAATCCTACACATTAAAAAAATAAACAATACATTTTAAAACTGAGCAATGGAGCAAAGTGGAAATTTCCCAGAAGAATGAAAATGGCTCAGAAATACTTGAAAAGATATTAAACATCTTCAGCCACTAGGAAATGCAAATTAAAAGTAATTTGAGATTACATCTCATGTCTTCAGAAGGGTCATCATCAGGAAAACAAATGAAAACAAGTGCTGGTTTGAATGTGGTACAAGGGGAATCCTTAAATTCTGTGGATGGGACTGTACTTTAATATTTAAGTCCGTCTGGAGGTTTCCTAAGCAATTGCTTAGGATGTGGCTACACCAAGCCTAGGCCCAGACCCAGCAGACTTTGTACATACTCTCAAGATACTTGCACATCCATGTTCTTTGATTCTTTATTCACAATAGAGAAAAAAATGGAATCAACCTGGATGCCCATCAACAGATGAATAATAAGAAAAAATATATTGCATACATGAACAATTGAAAATTGTTCAGCAGTAAAGAAAAATCAAATTACAAAATTTGGAAAAATTTATATTAATGGAAAAATGTATACTGAAGGGGGTAACTCAGGCACAAAGAGACAAACGTAGCATGCTCTCTCTCTAAGTGAAACCAACATTTAAATTTTTGGTCCATTCTACTTGAGGACAGGTGGAAGTCAGGCAAGTGGAAAGAGGCCACTGAGAAGCGAGCATGCCAAGGGAGGGTCACAGTGGCTTAGAGGTCAAAGGAGGAAGGTGAGGTGGACAGTGGAGGTGGTGAGGCTTACGCAGAGAGCAGCACAGTGGTGAGGGGAGATTAGACATAGATGTTTTATCTGTCCAAATATTTGTACTAAACAACACTGGGTTAAAATGTCTCACTTATTGCTTAGCTGAATAGAAGGCTGGATGAAGAGATAAAGACATGGGAGTCAAACAAAATGGAATCTGTTTGCATTTTTTAGGGGGATTATTTTCAGGAAAAAGTATAGAAGGCAGCTGAGGATGGTGATTTCAGGACGTGCTGAGTTTGAGACTTCTTTGATCCAAAGCTGCCATTCTTAGAATGATGCTCAGGAAAAAGCCAGGAGGAGACCTGGGGGTTTGCATTCTGTACGACTCTACATGACCTCTCCCTTTACGCATGTGCGTATAAGGATATAAACAAGGATACAGGAAGATACGCCTGTTATTCCAGTGAGGATAATTGGGCAATGATAGAAGGACAAGTACCTTCAGGACACAGTTCTTAGAATTCTTCAGGTGAAAACAAGAGAGATGGTATAGAGACTAAATGGGTTGATAAATAGAAAAAACCTGAATTCTCATGAAGCCAACTTAGAGTGGGCTCTTATAAAAAAAAAGGTTTTTAGAATTTTTGTATTAGTACTTTGAGAATTTGTGTAAAGTGTTTTGATCATTTGACCCCTTTACCTTAACTCCTTCCATCATAGAAATGGGAGATAGGCTGAAGTCTTTCCCTGTACAGAGGAACTGCTAAGTGTTGGAGGAAGAGTGAGTTTTCTTTAAGGGTATGACCTCTGGTATCATGACCTCTAGTGAGACACCACACACCCAATCATATACAGGCAACACAAATTACACTTGATGCTTAAAATGGACTCTTTAAAAAGGAATTTATTTCAGTGACATCAAAGCCAGCAACAAGTCCCACAGAATGAGACTAATCTGCTTCATTTAGTTGTGGAAGCAGGAACACTGGATACGGAGCATATGAAGCTCCCTGGAGAACGGAAGTCACAGTTCAACTTGCAGAGGATCTGTTGATTACAGATCAGGTGCAAAGAAGGAGCCCTGCTACTCACTGTGGGCTGCCACATTGACTTAGCACCATGAAATATACGAATGTAAAACACCAGGTCTTGGAGAAAACTGACAAATCTTCATGGTAGCTGGGCCACAGGTGCTCATAACTGTAAGACGAATAGCTGTAAGGAGAGAAATGCATAACCCTGCCTGAACAGAATCAGGCAGGAATTCCTATATATCAGAAGTCCAATAAGATTTTAAAAGGACAGAAATATGACATACTTAAAGTGTTTGTCTTCAGTCACAAAGGATACCCAGTCTCCTGTGACCTGACAAAGTGGGTAGAACAGTTGGAAGTAGAAACACAGTCACGATGAAATGAGAAGGAAGGTCATCATTTTCAGATAGTATTGATTAAAGGGGAATCTAGCTAAGCTCAGCATGGAAAGAGTGCATGTAGCTTCCAAAGGGAGAAAGCAACCAACTGTCCTACCCCGCTAGGACACCTGCGAACTGTGATGACCAGCATGGCACAATAACCCTAAGGGTGCACTAGAGGCCCACATATCCTGGCAGCAAACAACAGCTCTCTACTTGAACTTGAGACCTGCTCAACAAGAGGGTTCTGGAAACCTAGCCAGCTCTCCAGGAGCGGTGAAGTCATTGATCTTGGAGGAGAAACTACAACTGTCACTTCACTAAATCAACATAATCCCACATTCCAAACATTGTCCTTGTACCCACAGACAAGTGTAGCTCTTACTTCTCACTAAGGAAGCTTCTCTTTGCAATAGACAGAGACCAATACGGGAACCACAACCAGTCAAAATGCAGAGATGTAGAGCCAGTTCCAATGGATACAGCTACTGAAATACAACTCTTGCTCCTGAAGTTCAGAGTTATTTCAGAATAGGGCTTAGAAAAATTGTAAGAGTCAGAAGAATGGAGTTTCCTATGAGAGTGTGTTTCCTAGAAATGGCAGGTACACCCATGAAACCTCAACAACAGGACTGCCTGCTTAAACATGAACTAAACCAGGATAACAATAGTCAGGCTAAAGCAGAGGAGGGAAAGCCCACAATGCTTCATCCTATGTAAAGAACTACAAGCAACTTTAATTTATGTATTTAAATGGATGTATCAATAATTAATAAAAAGGGGACCACAAAATTGAAAGATAATAAGGGGGCCTATAAAGGAGCATATGAAAGGAGGAAAAGGAAAGAGAAAATGATGTAATTACATTACAATTTTTAAAAAATTAAAAATCAAAGTTATATTTTCAAATTGTAAGTCTCTTACAATTGGAATTCTACCTATTATTTCATTAGACTTATGAGCTATCTCTTTATAGGCCAATGTCATTACTAACCAAAGAGTGAAGTGTTCCAAGAGTCAGGCAAATGAAGGGTGAATGTAATCAGAAAACCATCCCTTTGCAAAATGGTGAAGGTGGAGTTATGTCAGAATCAACAATGCATTCTAAATCTAGGAGGAAATGGTGGTAGCAACCATGAGGCAAGAGGCAGAGTGAACTGAGGAAGGTACAGCTTTTGAAACCTGAAAGTCCACCCGCAGTGACACCTCCTTCCCAAACAGTTCCACCAGCTGAGGACCAAGCATTCAAATATATGAGCCAATGGAGGCCATCCTCATTCAAACCACCAAAGAGCATTCTTATGTTCTATCATATCTAATTTCTGTTCAAAGTTTTCAAGTCTGACATTATTTCCAGAAATATTTATTTAATGTTTAATATAACTACCATAATATAAACAGAATTAGGCGGCTGGAGAGACGGCTTAGAGGTTAAGAGCACTGACTGCTCTGCCAAAGGTCCTGAGTTCAATTCCCAGCAACCACATGGTGGCTCACAACCATCTGTAATGAGATCTGGCACTGTCTCTTGGAAAGTGTATATATAATAAATAAACAACAAAAACAAAAACAAAGAACCCAGGTTCAATTCCTAGTACGCACATGGCAGCTCACAGCTGTCTGTAACTCCACTTCCAGGGGATCTGATACTCTCACACAGACATACATGCAGGCAAAACACTAATGTACATAAAATGCAAACAAATAAGTAAATTAATATATATATATTTATATATATATATATATATATATATATATATATACAGAATTATACTGCCCAATAAAGTTCTTCAGACCCAATGAGGCTTGATCTGGGTCATCCAGTAGAAAAAGCAGAAGAGACCTTGATACTTTGTGACACTAGACTGAGCGATCTGAATTGTGGAAGCAGAATGCCATCTTCCTCTGCCTTCATCTCCCTTTATTTGGTGGCGTTTATATCAAGATACTAGAAGAGGAAAGATTCTGGCCAAGCAACAGAATAACAAAACACTGGGTTGTTCATATGCTGGCATACCTGTACGAACACAATAATACAGAGCCTTCTATTGCTCTGCATATTTGGAGGGTACATTTCTATGCCTTGAAAACACGAAACATAACAAACCTTGAAGTTTCTGAGAGAAAAAAATCCCACCCAATTAATATCTGTACATATATAGCAACTGCTATGAGAAAGGTTAGAGAATTTTGTTATGAAAATCCAACCCATGTTGCTTGTAAGTTTATGTTTAATTTTAATGCTTTAGATCATTTTAATTCATCCTGTGTTCATATTAATAATTAGCTATCTCAGTTGCTGCCACTTTTAATTTGATTGGTTGAGAATTTCAAGCAAGGATATAGTGTGTTTTGAACAGGTACATCCTTGCTCTGTTCTCTCCAATCCTTCCCATGCCCATCCACCACATTTCCTTCCCATGCATTTTCAAATGCATGTGAGTCCACTTACTGCAACCAGTTTGTGCATGGGAGTAAGGCTGTCCCCAGGAATGCAAACAGCCTATTAGGAGCCACATCTGAAGAAGACTGGCAATGATTGCAAGTTATAAAGGATTTTCCTGCAGTATTAGTCTATAAAATATAGAGACAGTGTCAGCAGCCCAAACAAGGCACAGCAAATGCGGAGGGACATTCTTGGATGTTGTGAGATTGCTACCACTGTTTTTGGTCTCAGATATTTGGACATGCCCTCATTTTCTTGTGCTTAGCAAAATAACCAGCTTATAATATTACTTCAGATAAAAGTCTAGCAAGAGCATGATTCAATAAACGGCAACTCACACCAAAGACCCAGTAATTATTAGTATCCCAAGAACATATAGGTTTTAAAAAGAGAGAGAGAGAATAGGTAACTCAGAGTAATTAATTATAAATTACAGAGATTATCAGCTTTTTTCCCAGAATCCTCTTTCTGGTTACCACTGAGTGTTTAAACAGTAAATATTTCATGTACTTTATTTCTAGCATTACAGTGGAAAACCGTCTGGAGAAAATATTTGTCTCACTAACCATGCATACAGTTTCCTGGTGTTTGCACTCTCTAGTTCTTGCTTTTCAGCATTTCGCTGCCCGCCCACGCTAGCACTTTGCACCCTACATTGGATTCTTCTAGTTAATTTCTAAACTGTTAGGATGTGGAAGCTATCAAAGCCCCCACATGCATATCCTCATTCACTAACAATTGCATTGATGTTACAGACAGCAGTTCACACCAGGGGAAAATCCCTCAACCGCAGAACTCAACAGCTAGCCACCTCTGCTAAACATGGGGCATATTACAAACAGGCCTTCAAACTGAAGTAGAAATAGTGTCACTACATGCAATTTGAAGAAATAACCTGTCAGGATCTTCATCTCGTGGACAAATGAATTTAGCAGGTTGTGGTGGATCACACGGATAGGGCATACTGACCAGGTGGAAGGGGAAGAATGGAAACGAACTGACAACAGGCATAGCAAACACAAGGACAATTTCCGTGGGGTCCGAGAGAACAAAACGATAGGTTAGTTAAGCTGTAAACTTTGGTGGCTATCTAGAGAAGGGTAAGAGAAAGAGGAGGAGGAGTTAAGTTACACATTTCATGTTAGAATTCAGAAGATTGGGCAGGCAGTGGGGATCCCTGAGCAGCCGTACCGAGGGTAGGACTTCTGATGTACAAATTGCATCAAAGGGACGGCTGTTCCTTTCACCTTTTGTGCGTGATTTTAGACAAAGCGTACAGCTCTCCTTCTGGGGGCCCTTCTGTCCATGTGATTGACGGCTTTACTTAGAGGAGGAACAGAGCCTCACTGAAGGAATGGAGCAACGACATATTTATTTATTTATTTATTTATTTGGGTTTTTCGAGACAGGGTTTCTCTGTAGCTTTGGAGCCTGTCCTGGAACTAGCTCTTGTAGACCAGGCTGGTCTCGAACTCACAGAGATCCGCCTGCCTCTGCCTCCCGAGTGCTGGGATTAAAGGGCAGTGACATATTTATAGCCTTATAATCCTCTGGACAATTTAGAACACCATGTTTCCACGAGGGCCAGGGATTCAACTCAGAACCCATTTTGGCCAAAAACCATGTGCTATAATAGATTAAATATTTTAATTAAAAAAAAATCTAGGAAATACACATGTTTTACAAGGAAGAAATAGCCTCTCCGTAATGAGTCATAAAGCCCTCTGCCTTCACCCATCTCTCTATTATAGGGGACTTTTGTCTTAAGGGAGGGGAGTCAGGATCATCTCTCCTCCTTTTGGGTGGTATTTCAAGCTCTAAGGAGATTATGTTACTAGGGAAACAAGGGATGGGGTCCAATGTCAATAGAGGTTCAGTTAGCCAATTTCTGAGAAACCACTTAAGGAGTGTGAGTGTGTCTCCTTTGTAATAATCACTGGAGACTGCGGGAAGATGCCTGGTGTTTGAGTCCTCGGAGTGTACAGCAGGTCCAACAGTGACTTCTGCCAGCACTTCTGTGTGTTCTGGAGAAGGAAATCAGACAAGGTGTAAAGGAGACGGGGCAGTGGTCAGATTTTAACTTCTGTTTCTGCAGCGTTTCAGGTGGTTGCATACAAGTGGGGAAATGAGGACACAATGTCTCCATACTGTGTGATTTATTGAGTCAATGTCACAGAGCTCTAAAAGGGAAGAGGTTCTTTGCAGGAGCAGCTGTGACAGTATGCCTTGGTGTGACTTTTCACCAGTGGAACGAATGTCAAGAACTGTTCTCAGTAGAAGCAAGGGTATGGCATGACTAAAAAATAATGATCAAACTCCTATTACACAGCAAAGATTTTATAACTTGGATTAGAGTTTTAAATGCTCTTGGTACATGCATTTTCTTTGAGGGTATATTAACATACATAAGTCCCCAGTGGTTCACTAACAATTACACCTTAATCTGCTTGGAGAAACAAGTAATCTTTTGGAGTTTTTTTTAGGGGGATGGGTAAATAAATTGTGGTACATCCATAAAATGGGATATTATTGTGATATAAAGAATATGGTGATACAAAGAAACAAAACATCAAGCCATGAAGACATACTTTATGCTAGGAAGTAAAAGAAGGCAGTCGGCAAAGGCAACATATGGTGTGTTTCCAACTATACAGCGTTGTGGAGAAGACAGAAGTGTGACCACAGTAAAGAGACCAGTGGTTGCCAAGTATTGGAGGGGAGAAGAGGAAGAACGGGCAGCAGACTTTTAGGGCAGTGTAAACTGTGCTGTGGGACACTGTGGTGGTAGTTTAATGCCATGGAAGATCTGTCCAAATGGAGAGGATTTACACCAAGATTGTGCACTGATATGAACTGTGATACTGGTATGTCAATGAAGGCTTATCAGATGTAACAACTGTACCATTAGGGTCAGATAGTGGGGAAAATATCAGCGGTGTGGGGATAGAAGATATATCTGATGTCTTTGTGCTTTCACGTCCATCTTTACTATAAATCAAAAATTATCGTAAAAGGAAAGGCTTTTGTATACAAGTTCGGGTTCAGTGTGACAAATTAATCTAGGGGAGGCAAGATCAGGACAGTGGTAGAAAAGAAGTGGCAAAGTTGGGAGAAGTTTTGGAAATAGAATATATATATTCTCATGAACATCAACAATGACTGTTTCTGCCTGAACAGACCATGGATTTCCAGTGCTGTTTCTGGCACCTAGTCCACTGCCATCCACTGGTTTTTCTTGTTTGCAGAAGTAGTAGGAAAGGTGAGAACAATGATACGCTAGTGCTTAATCTGGAAGCCGACATCAGAGCAATCTTATAAATTAATTAAGGACTTGAATTGACATTTGGATCCTCCAGACTTGAGTTAGAATTTTTATATATGAAAGCTTTTCTATATGTGAAAAACGTCTCATCCATATAATGCCATTCTGGGGCCGGTTGTCAGACAGGGACAGATTTCTGGTAGATTTGAGCCCAATTGTGGAGCTCCACTGTCGAGTCAAGACCAGTGAGCTGACATTTTCATAAAGAAACATCAACTCAGAATGGCAAAGACTGACAATCCAAGCACAGTGGACAGCGTGTGTGATCACAAGGCAAGGGACAGGCTATTCTATGTCTGAGGCCAGCCTGGGCTACCTAGCAACTCTCTCTCAGAACCAGTGAGCATTCTCCCAGCATTTCTTATCTGACTGCATTACCTTCAGTCAGGAAACTGGAACGATGGTTCCCCACCAGGTAATTTAACAGCTTTATAATTTTATAATTGGAGCAGCTTTATAAAAATATATTTTGTATATTCCATGTGAAGCCATTGCTGGACAACACAAGAATGGGATTAGTGGTTAGAATAATTTTTTTTTTTTTACTATGTCAGAATGAATGAAATCACTGAAGGACTCGTTCTCTCTGCTGCTGGTTCATTAAGACTTTGCGTCAGAACACACTTTCGCGTGCTTGTTTTTGTTTTTCTGGTTGTTCTCCGCTCACTCCTTCAGTCCTCTGTTTACTGGCTTTCTACGCTCATTTTCTCTCCAACTTTCGGTACAGAAGTGAAGTCCTGATAAGGATAGCACCCCACTTTAACTCCTCACGAGATAAAGTGTGTATCTTTTGAGCACCTGTCACTCAGTACACCATTGCCAAGTGCCTGTTCTGGGATGGTACATTTCAGCCTCATAGTTATCTTCGCTGGCAGGGCACTGAAGACTTCTAGGCAACTAAACGAACCAATGGATCTTCCCTAGCATCTGAAGTCACACCCAGGGAGGAATTTAGGAAACAGATTTCCTGGAAAACATCTCCAGGATTTATATTATTATAGGAAGAGGAGTACTGCTTAACCTTTGTTATAACTGAAAACTAGTTTTACATATTTTATAAACAACACTCTCAAATAACTAATGTGTTCATGTAACTCACTCAGCTCAGACAAACCTGTGGTTTTTTTTATATCACACTCCTCAGAGATCTCTCTCCACTGCAAAGGGAGACATTAATTGCCTGGATTTTAGAAGCTTGTGACATTTCCCAGGCCAGAGGGGATATGTTCCCTCTAAAGATATTTTAAAAATTAACAACAGGATAGCCAAAATGGAATTCATAAATTGTCAACAAAATGTCTTCCACACAAATATTTTGCAATAATATGCTCTGATTTGAAATTTGCAAGCTACTCATTGATATAGCCCTAGATTATACAGCAAAGTATTACCTTGAAGAACATAAATTCTGGATATCTGGGATGATTAATAAACTGGCTTCCACTCCTTACTATGTGGATCTTGACACAGAATTCATAGTCATGAAGTCAGGATCCCTTCATATACAAATGTTAGTCGTGAGTATCTTCCCAGCACCCTTGTGTCTCTGAAGAATAGGAGAGACTTGGCCAACAAGCAATTCTCCTTCTGGTCTAACAGTGCATTTATTTTCCCATCACTGTGTCTCAGGCTTGCACTGTTTCTCTGTCTCTCCTTCTCTCTTCGTGGCTGTGTTCACTCAGCAAGAGCCATACCACGATCGAAGCGCCTTTGTCTGAGCATGTACTTCATTCCTGACTTTAATAAGTTCTATATTAGTGAGACTTCTGTGACTATAATATATACCTGAGATAACATAATAAGAAAATATTTAGCCGGGCGATGGTGGCGCACGCCTTTAATCCCAGCACTGGGGAGACAGAGGCAGGCGGATCTCTGTGAGTTCGAGACCAGCCTGGTCTACAGAGCTAGTTCCAGGACAGGCTTCAAAGCCACAGAGAAACCCTGTCTCGAAAAACCAAAAAAGTAAAAAGAAACACACACAAAGAAATTTAAAAAAAAAAGAAAATATTTGTTTTGGCTCAGAGCTGAGTTTTCAGGCCATGTATGGTGGCCCTGGAGGTTTTCCATGACGTTGTTTGGTTTGTCAGTGGTAACATGCCATGGAGAAGCCTGCTTATCTCACAGCGGGGTACAGAGAAAATGTATGGACCAGCATGAACCCTGTTGCCCACCTTCCTCTCAACAGCCCCACTTCTAAATGCTCTACTACTTCCTGGGAACCCTATGGCTTTGAACCAAGCTTTTAGCACGTGGGCCTTTGGGAGACACATCCAAACCAGAGTAATGTGATATATCAATTAATTTTCCATGGACTGTGCCTTTGGCGTTGCATCAGAAAGCTACTGCCAAACTTGAGCTCATCTATATTTCCTTCTACGTTATCTTGTTTTGTAAATTTGAGCTCTGTATTTAGCACATTGATCTATTTTGAGTTATGTCTGCAGAGAACACTGCAGTTTATCTCTGTGTTCTCTTTAATTTTTATATATTCATGTCAAGTTGTTCCAGCATCATTTTCTGAAAAAAAAACCTACCTTTTGTTTTGCTTCTTCTCTTTTGTGTATTTAAATCATGACGCTGTGACTTATATTCTTATATCTCCATCTTCAACACAAACAGGAAACTTAGGAATTGATGAAATAAAATTGATAGAATTATATGCTCATAGGTACTGTTTCAATATTTCACAATAAACCTTGTATATATTGAATATAAAAATAAATTTCACAGAGAAACATATTATTCCAGAATCACATTGCTTATATCATTACATTTCTATTTTTAAGCTAAAAACAATAAAAGCAATTCTTCCAAAAATGCTACTGCTGATTTTTTTGGCTGCCTTTTGCCTAGTTGTTCTTTTCTTCATTCCGCTCTGATTCCTTACTGGATGCTGTGGTGCCCAGAGCTGTAGCACAGCAGGGTCAGGGCAAGCATATCACAAGGAAAGCACTTAGGATCCAAGGGAGATGCTATGATGGACTTGTCTTCCTATTGCTCGTCGATGTCCTGGGTTTCTGCTGGGAAACTGACTGTGGGCGGATGAAGCTCTTGACCTGAAGTAATTCTGATCTCTGTCAGGCTTTGTGCCTTCTGGGAGTCGGCCAGGCTTTGGGGTAATTACAACTCATGGGACATGTGGGAAGGGGCTGATGCCACAGCTGTCAAACCATCTCCCGTTAGAGACTAGGGCACTAGAGGAGGATTCCCACCATTTAGTTAATTTTAGGAAATTATTCACGAAACTGTTCTATAACCTGTGCCTTACCACAAGGCACTGTTCCAAGATGAGACTTAACACTAAGGAGACATTGTTGGGAGTAAAATAAGATTCAGCAGGATAAGCCAAGGAGGAACAAAGAAAGGAAGCCATCGACATCGAGTGAGAAAGATGAGCCAAGCCCAAGAAGTCAGAGGGCAAGCTTCGATAAATCAGCACTAAAAGAAAATTACACACGAGGAAGAGTTCAGATAACTGCAGAAACTCTCAAAAATGCTAAACTTACATAAAAGTAAGTAACGAGTATAAACTGAACTCCAGCCCGACCTGGGGTTTCTCTAAAATCAGGGAGAAGACACTAAGTATTCATCTGAAACTTAGACTCAGTCGGAAGCCGGAGAACTAGAGACAGGATGTCATCTTTGCGTACAGATGTGGCACCATTGGGACTAGCATGTTTATACATGGGATCCTACTTTTTAAAACTATGAAGAGAAAAATCAAAATTACACAAATTTTTCTTTTCAAGAAAATGAAACCAACCTGCTACATGCAAGCTCTCAGTACAGAGTTAGTTAGCCCTGAAATTCTACTATTGACCAAATCCATGATTGCTTCATAGGTTTTACATTGGAAATTTTTTTTTTTTTTTTTTTTGGCTACGACTTTCTAGCAAATTTCAAATGAAGTTCGGGAGAAGATTGCTGCCAAACTGCGACCTTAGTATGGAAGGGAAGTTGACCGATGGTGTCTGTGACTACACATGCTGCCTTTCTCTTTCTTTTCCTTTGCTGTTTCTCGCGAGGAAGATTGCATTTCGAATGCAACACTTCAGAGTGAGTGTGAACTGAGTTGCAACAAGGTCACCATTTTCAAGCCTTTTCAAGTCATCGCGATCTGTGGGTGAGAGAACTAGAAGGCCTTGTGGGGGCAGGAAGGTGAGGCACAAACAGTCACAGGGAGAAGGGAAGATGACCTCGTTTTCCCAGGTGGCTGGCCTGCTTCTCTGTTCTGGCCCCGTTTTTCCTAACAGAAAAATGCTTGGCAGCATGACTTCAGGATGCCCCTGATTCTCTACTTCTTCAGGCTCAAACTCCCACCTGACTTCCAGCAATGATCAGGTCAGCCATGGTGCTATCCAAACATTGGACCTGGCCCTACTCTTTTTAAAAATTGTTTTAAAATATTTTTGAGATTTATAATATAATTGCATCATTTTTCATTTTCCTCATCCTTTTCCTCTCCCATGTACCCTTCCATCTTGTCTTCTTTCAAATTTACAATGTGTTTTCTTTAACTGATGTTGCAAACACACATATGTGTATACTATGTGTGTCTGTGTGTATGTATGAATATATGTGTGTTTGTAAAGGCATAAATACAACCTGCTCAGTCCATATGTTTCTTGCATGTAAACTGTAGCTCAAGATTTACTAAATACATGCCAAATTTTCTTTTTCTAATTCCAGAGTTATCAGACCTATTAACTAGTCTTTGTCTTCCCTTCTCAGAACAAATCTCTCAGCTTCTATCCCAAACTAGGCCATCTGGGTCTCTGTTCCTTGTGAGCACTGACTTGAGAGGGTCTCCATCCCCTAGGACAGAAGTCTCAGGCTTCTCCTGTCAGTCAGTCTAAACAGCCCCAGCTAGGTTCTTATCCATTCACCTCTACTCAAAAAAAAAATATCCATCTATCCATCTTTTTGTTGGGGGTGGTGGGGTGAAACTCATGTTTCCCATGTGCTTGGCAAGTGCTCTACTCCCAAGATACATCCTGGCCTGGCACTCTGAGTTTAGCTTGTTCCTTGATTCTAGGGCCACACTCCAGTGGTGTGGGAAGTCCTTCTGCATATGTGTTGCTTTTATTGGTTAACGAATAAATCTATTTTGGTCAGTTGCTTAGCAGAATAGAGCTAGGCGGGAAAAATCAACTGAATGCTGGGAAGAAGAAGGAGGAGTCAGTAGAAGGAGGAAACTTTGCTCCACTATCTCATGGCGATGCACAGACTAATGGAGATGGGTTAATTTAAGATAAAAGAGCTAGCTAGCAATACACGTAAGCTATTGGACAAGCAATGTTTAAAATAATAAAGTTTCTGTGTGATTATTTTGGGTCTGAGTGACCTGTAATGAACAAGCAGCCTCCAGCAACAGTCTAGTCACCAGTGGACTCTGAAAACAGCATGTCTGAGGTGCAGAGATTTTAGAAACCATGTTAAGGTGCCTTGTTGGATATGTCTACCATGAAGACTATCTTGGTTTGTCCCATAACACTTTCTCTTAGGGAGGAGGACAGTTTCAACTGTTTAGCCTTCAGTGGTCTTCCTTAAGCTGATAAGGTGGGCATGGACAAGTCAGAGCAGCTCAGAAAGTATCCCTTACTTCCTTCTTTCTTGTCATTCACATCACCCTGTGAATAAGTTCTTCCTGTTTTTAAGTGGAGCAAATGCTGTCTCTCCTCTCACAACAGCATCCTTGACTCTCATCCTGGTGACTCTGTCTTCCTGCTTTTACTTCTGAACCCAACCAACAACCTTCACAAGGAGCTAGAGGGATGAAAGTACCATTTTTTATTTTATTTTATTTATTATTTATTTATTTGCTCAAGGCTTCGATCCCTTTGAAACAAAATATAAAATTGCTGGAGTGAGAGGAGCCTTTTGTCTGCCTGGGTAGGCTTCTACAATACTCTACACTGAATTCATTCCCATCCCCTCATCCACGGAACTCAGCATTCCCTCAAAACCCAAGTTCCTTCTGCTTCAAGGCTTTAACATATTTTCACAGAGCAAAGGTATTTAAAATGTCTGCTGAATATTGTTAGAAGTAGTTGAAAGGTCACTATGGCTAGTCTAATTTTGTGCTACATACACAGAGTTGAATGTTTTACTCTTGTTTCAAGACCAGAACGATGGTAATTGGAGGAATGAATACTTAAGATGCATAAGAATTCAGGTTTCTTCTGCTAAATCTCAAAAGGAAAGAAAATTCTCTAAGAAAGTCCTATTGAATTCCTAGTTGGACACTAAAAGGTAAGGCCAATGCTTTAAAACGGGATGAAGTGATAGCTCAGCCATGCCTTATAACAATGAATGTTAATGCTTTGTTTTTTAATACTTTTCAGAATATTTATTTCATTTAATTCCATATAGCATACCTCCCTTCCTATATTAAATAAAGCATAGTTTAAACAGCCCATCCCCACCCTATCTCTCTCTAATTAACCCTTGGAAAAGAGTTGTACTTTTTATTTTTATTTTTTATTGTTTTTATTGAGCTATATATTTTTTTCTGCTCCCCTTCCTTCTTCTCTCCTCTCCTACCATCTCCCATGATCCCCATGCTCCCAATATACTCAGGAGATCTTGTCTTTTTCTGCTTCCCATGTAGATTAGATCCATGAATGTCTTTTTTAGGGTCATCTTTGTTGCCTCGGTTCTCTGGGATTGTGAATTGTAGGCTGGTTTTTCTTTGCTTTATGTCTAAAAGTCACTTATGAGTGTATACTTAGCATATTTTTTCTTTCTGGGTCTGGATTACATCACTCGGTATGATGTTTTCTAGATCCATCCATTTGCTGCAAATTTCAATACATCATTATTTTTTCCACTGTGTATTACTCCATTGTGTAAATATACCATGCCTTCTTTATTCATTCTGGGGTTGAATGGCATTTAGGTTGTTTCCAGGTTCTAGCTGTGACAAATAATGCTGCTATGAACATAGTTGAGCAGCCATGTTCCATCAAGGCATCTTGAGGACTTGTAAGTTTGGGAGCCCCTTTGCATTCTTGCTTTCATCCCTACTCTCCCCCTTTGCTTTCCAGTTTCAGCTACACCAACTCCTTTCTATCTTTCCAACATGATGGCGTCCTCTTATCTCAAATCTTTTAATCTTGGCAGTCTCCAGTATGAAGAAGGCCACCTTTCTATGAAATATTCATGCAATTCACTTTTTCATTGTATATATGCTCTTTCACTCAAATGTCTGTCCTTGTCCCTTTCCCCCTAAAATGGGCCATAACACCCCCAAAAGCAACTCTCCTCTGCACACATGGGGAAAAGAAGTGAATCAAAAGGTTAAATTAGAGCTAGTGAGGTTTAAAGTCAATGAAGTTATTGGCATGTGAGCTTAAGGGTCTGAGTTCGGATCCCCCCAGCACCCATGTAAAAAGCCAGGTGAGGCAGCACACGGTTATAAGGCAACGCTTGGGAGCAGCAGAGAGATTCAGATCCTGGAGTCTCTCTGGCTATTTAGTGTAGCTGAAACTCTGAGCTTGGGTTTCAGTAAGACTCTGTCTTACTGATAAAGATAAAGTGATAAAGATAAAGTAGATAAAGATACCAGTGTTGACCCGTACTTGAACACACACACACACACAAATACAAACACATACACACACATGAAAAAATGCAAATTTAATTTAAAGTCTCCAACTGAAATTCTAGATTATGTCAGCATCTCATTTTATAAACTAGGGTAAGTGTTCTAATGAGATAATCAAAAGAGTAAGGCTTGAAGGATATAAATAAAGTGGTAAAGGAAGAAAAAGTGTAGAACTTACATCTCAATGCTATTTTCCTTATCTCTTAGATAAGCTGTTATTCATATCCTGATCATTTGACAAGTTAATATAAAAAAAACTTTAATTTTGATTGGCATCATGAATATCACCATGGGTACATTAAAGTTTGAACTGCAGGGGCTGGTTCTAGTGTACAGTGCAAACCAAAGATCTATAATATATCTCATTTAACAACTGTGAATACCAGCTCCACAGCCGAGTCACCATTGGGTTGAGTGCTTGTAAAATAATGAGAATGGATTCATACACTTGCTCAGCAGTAAGCACAAGCAAGCTGTGTTGGCAAGTTTCTTGTCACCATAACTGACACCCATTAACTAGTAGGAAAGAAAAGTTTATTTTGACTCAAGATTTCAGAGTTTAGTCCATTATGGCTTAGCCGTGCTGTCTTATCAAATATCATGTTGGAACAATATTGTTCTGTTGCAAGAGCGGCGGCCGGGCTGCATCCCCTGCACCCGGCCATCCGCATGGCTTACATATGCCCCGAAATAATTACATGGAAACTGTATTCTTTTAAACACTGCCTGGCCCATTATTGGCTAACTCTTCTCGGCTAACTCTCGCACCTGGACTAGCCCATTTCTTATAAGGTGTGTAGCACCCCAAGGTGTGCTTACTGGGGAGATTCTAGCCTGCGTCTGTCTGGCATGGGAACATCATGGTGACTCCTTTACTCAGCTTCTCTCTCCCAGCATCCTGTTCTGTTTACTCCACCCACCTAAGCGTGGGCCTATCGAATGGGCCTAGGCAGTTTCTTTATTGATAAGAAATCACTCCCACATCATTGTTCACTTCATATTACTTCAAAAGTAAAGAGAAAGAAAGAAACAAGAGAGGCCAAGGTCCTGACATTCTACCCCAAGGTATTCTGTTACGGTCTTAAGTTTCTCCCAGGAAGCCTTATTTCATAAGAGTTGCTTCACCTCTTACTTAATACTGCTGCACATGGAAAACCAAGTCTTTACCATGCAGGATTTGGGGACATTGCTTAATCAAACTGTAACAAAAACAATCACAATAACAAAGCAATCAAAACAAAAACAGTAACAAAAATAATCTTTCTGAAAAGCTACCAATATGAAGACTATTTCCTGCCTGGAAGGAAGAGGAGGGTAGTGAGCTGGTTCTGCTCTTGACTGTCAACTTGTTAAGATGAAGAATCATCAAGGAAACTTATCTGTGTACATATCTGTAAAGTATTATTTATCTATACTAGGTTAATTGAGATAAAAAAGACACACCCCAAATGTAGAAAAGCTGTCCCATGGGTCAGGACTCCAGACTTTATACAAGAGAGAAACTAAGATGAGCACTTAAGTCTCTGCTTCATGACTAAGGATGCAACGCACCTGTCTCCTATTCCTGTCTCTGCTTCCTGCCTTCTGCTTCCATCTCCGCTTCCCATCTCCACTTTCCATCTCTGGTTTTCATCTTCGGTTCCTGTCTCTGATTCCTGTCTCTTGCTCCTGTCTCCTGTCCCTGTCTCTGGTTCCCATCTCCTGCTCCTGTCTCCTGTTCCTGTATCCTGTCCCTGTCTCTGGTTCTCACCTCCTGTTCCTGTCTCTGGTTGCCATCTCCTGTTCCCATCTCTGGTTCCTGTCTCCCTGGCTCCATCACCACAACACACTGGCCCCTCAAGCTGTGAGCTAAAAAAAATCTGTTTATTCTCACATTGCTTTTGTCAGGTATTCTGTCATAGTAAGGAGAACAGTAATGAACCAAATAGTGTTTGTACAGAGAACATTTTTAGGAAGAGTTGAATCTAAATAGTAAAAAAGGGGGGGAGACTAGATGTACAACACAAAACTTATAACTTTTCTCTGCTTGATGGATATAGTTGAGCAGGAATGATGAGGAAGCTGACAGGAGCCGCCAAAGAAGTTGATGATGTTCTCAACCTGAAAAGCTCTGCAAGTCCTATACTGCTGAGACATTCCAACCGATGTGAGTTAGTTCCATCCGAGTTATAGTTACATCCAAGCAGCAAATAGCTTCTGAGGAAGCGAGCAGAGAAGTGAGTTACCCATAAGGTGAAGGTGTGATGATGACTCAGCCAAAGAAAAGTGAATGAAGCTCATTAGCAAAACACAGTTGCATTGAAACACTGAAAGCAGAGAGCTTCTTCCCAGACCATAACTCAGAACCCAACCCTAGTGCTCCACTTCCTCGAGCAAGGCTCCACTTCATAATGGGTCCTCAGCCTTCCCAAACACCAGCACAAGCTGGGGACCATCTGTTCATACACATGAGCCTGTGGGGAACATTTCACGTTTAAATCAACACAGAGTACATGATTCTGTTCATTGCCCCCACGAGAGAAAGACAAGACAGGCATGAAGGGTACTATGAGTGACCATTCCCATTATACCACAGTGCCATTCTTGGTGCATTGTGTTCAGACATCTGCTTTCCTCACTGCACCATTCAGAGTGATGCTCAGATAGGCTACTTTCCAGGTGCACAGCTCCTCAGTCATGGAGCTGGAGAGCCTTGAGTATTTGGGTCCTTGTTCACAGCCCTCTCACACACTGCACACTCATATCTAGAGAAATTGTCGAGGTTGGAAAGACAGGAAACCCATCAAGGGAAAACCCAGAAGGACTTGAATCTGGGCATCTTCATTTGAAGGAACACAAACCCCTGGATCTTTTGAGAATCAGCCAATGCCTTTTATCCACTACATTGTCAAGATTCTTCATGCATCTTAGAATGCCCTCAGAGAGCAAACCAATTGGTAGGAGGTAGGAGAACTAAGGTCTCTGCTCCTTTTCAAACTGAGGACCATGGATATACATAGTAATTTCCTTCCATGGATGCTTGGTCCTACCTTAGTACTAAGGTCAAGTACTGTGCTCTTTCTTTTAAATGAACCATATCATTTCATTCTCTAAATTACAGGTTCTGTAATGAATGATAAAACTCAACAATATCACATGATACACACAGGAACTGCCACTGCTCCACAACATCTGGTGAGCACATCTGCCTTAATTTTTTTTCTTCTAGAAATGAGGGCACCACATTGAAGCACCGGACTGAAATCTCAAGGTCCAAATCAGGAGCAGAAGGAGAGAGAGCACGAGCAAGGAACTCAGGACCGCGAGGGGTGCACCCACACACTGAGATAATGGGGATGTTCTATCAGGAACTCACCAAGGCCAGCTGGCCTGGGTCTGAAAAAGCCTGGGTTAAAACCGGTCTTGCTGAACATAGCAGACAATGAGGACTACTGTGACCTCAAGAACAATGGCAATGGGTTTTTGATCCTCCTGCACCTATTGGCTTTGTGGGAGCCTAGGCAGTTAGGATGCTCACCTTACTAGACCTGGATAGAGGTGGGTGGTCCTTGAACTTCCCACAGGGCAGGGAACCCTGATTGCTCTTTGGGCTGACGAGGGAGGGGGATTTGATTGGGGGAGGGGAGGGAAGGGAAGGCGGCGGTGGGGAAGAGACAGAAATCTTTAATAAATAAAAAAAAAAGAGTAAAAAAAAACAAAAAAATGAAGGGAGTAGGAGTGGATAATAGAGGGACATTCAATAAAGAAATTCCCCCCTAAAAAAAAGTCATCTGTGAATTAGCAGAGTTTCAAGATTTTCAAAAATGATCAAAAACATCGCTTCATATCATTAAGTATATCTTGATCAAATTAAAGAACAACTTCTGTGTTTCTTCTTTAGTCTTAGAGTGTACATTCTACTGAGTAAAAAATTGAAAAAAAAAAGAAATGAGGGCACATCACACCTACTCTTGCATCTCTTGCATCCTAAAGTCAAGACAGACCTGCGAATTATTAGGGAAACATGTTAAATAACACTCCAAGAGGCCAGTGTGACAGGGTCTGAAACACTCCTGGCTTGTATGTATCTGTTTTACTTGGTTTCATCTTTGTGGGGTGATTTCTATTTTGATTATTTTAAGGTTTTTGAGAAACAGTTTTTCTTAAATATCTTCAATTCACACGAAGAGCCTGGAATCGGGTCTGAAATGATGCATCTTGTCTGGAAAAGGGCGACTGATGTCTGACTTGCTCCCAGTGACCCTCAGATGTTTACCCCGTGATCTTACCCCTTAACTGTCTGCTCAGTCACAGCATTCGAACAGAGTTGGAGCTCTCATTTCCTCGTCCTTGTACTCTGTGTTCAGGCTGTCAGGAAGTGCTGCTAAAACACTAGAGAGAGCTCTCTGATGACCAAAATAATCCTGCTACCTAAAATAACATCCTCTCTGCCACCCCTGCCACAATGCAGCATTGCCGAAGACAGGGGAAGGGGGAGAGAGTGGGATGGGGCCAAGCTCTATAGGAAAGAGCTATAAAAGAAGGCTTTGAGTATGCTTATTTACGGCTAACCTTACCTGTCACCAGCCTTGGATTGGACATGTCATTTGGATAACGTAATAACTAGTTACCAGCACACTCCAAATACCAGTCCTTGGGAAGGCGTAGTTTTGGTGTTATTTCTTTCTCTATGTCCTTCAGTGTGTGCATAAGCTTTTAAAACGAAAGTGACATCTTGGTGGTTCACTGCTAAAGTTCTCTATGTCCACATCATCTCTGGCTCTTCCCGGAAGCCCCTGGATACCAATTCTCAGTGCCCAGCAGGTGGAGGACGCTGATGGCTCTGACATTCAGAGGCTAATTAGCATGGGAGAACAGCGGCAACCCTGTCTTTTGTACGTAGTCCCTGCGCAGAATTTGCTCCAGAAATTTATCCGTAGCAATGTTACAGGCTGTTCTTTTTTATCCTGAGAGGTGAAAACAAAACAGGAACTAAAAATGGAGTGTGCGGAGCCATCTGGATCTGATGCGGTGCCGACAAGAAGGGCTGGCAACTTTTCTAATCCTTGCCGTGCAGGGGGAGGCACCAAGGGCTCGTTAAGCACACTCGCTGCAAGTGGATGGAGATACAGACGAAAGGCTGTGCGGCAATTTCTTTGTCAAAGAGCCTTCGCCTAAAAACGCTCAGGACGTCCCTCTAAGTGAGTCTCCATCATCCTCAACTGTATCACAGTAGAGTTCCACGTGTGTCTAACAGGAGCTCTGGAAGAATTCCTTATAGACGTTTACATGAGAAACTTTCTGCTATGAAAAACAATACCTACTAGGACAGGCAAAAACCCACTAATCTGCCTAGGCTTCTGTAGTCAACTTGATGCTGTGGGGGCAAACCAGACTTTGAAAGTATATAATGTAGGTTTAAGTCTTAGATTGATGTGTGCCCTTGACCAACAAGTCTTTACTCCATTTGAGCCTCAGGTAAGTTATCTGCAAAATGGGTATAACACTACTAACGCTCAACCTACTTAACCAACAAAATCTGGAGTGTGAAAGTGTCCTGGTCTAACAGCATTAAGTTGATCTCTATTGTTTTAAATAGAAATATTTCACTTTTCTAATTGTAAGTTTATTTTTTTTCAGAAAATACATGAACATCTTAGGCAGTTTCTGTTGCCAAAGAATTGATTATTACTTCCCTCTGATTGTTTTCCTTTGAAATATCTCTTGTGCATACAGTCCGCATTTACACTGATGGCATTCGTACTATACAAGTTGTTTGTAAAGTTGAGGTTTATTTAACGTTATGTGGAAGAATGTAAGCTATTATTATTCTCACCGCAGAAAAGGAAGGAACTGATTTAAAATTGAAGAAACCACGAATACAAGCAGCATATGGCGTTTCCTCACTGTGTCAAAGTGAATTATTCATAGCATTTGTCAGAAATATCCAGCACTACTGAGTTATTCTGGAACAGAGAGTACAAATTCTGAGACAGTGATTGCTCCCTGTTCAATTCAACTTGTTTTCTTTTCTTTCTGGGCATGAGGCAGAGCTCTCTTTCCTGGAGCCCATTGAGTATGAGAAGAAGGGAACCCTGTTCAATCCCGTCTCAGGTGGTTAGTGAGAAGTACGCCCTTGTGTGGAATCCCTCATCTGTCCATGAATGGAAGGAGCCCACGAGCCTGGGTCCTCCGCGAGGCAGACCTGCTGCCAAGCACATGCTGCTCTCAACGGGAAAGAAGAAATGTGTTTTTACTAGGCAGCTGAATTTCAGAAGTTTATATTATAGTAAAAAGCTGTGCCTGGCTTAACTAACGAAACTTTCAGCATACTTCCAAGTAGCAAATACAGCCATTGTGCAGTATTAATGGGAGATGGCGCCAGGACCTCAGCAGATACCCAAATCTGAAAATGCTCTAACTCCTCATGCAATGTCCTGGTATTTGCATAGAAGCTAGACATTGCACACCCTGCTTCTATACATGATATCATCTGTAGATGATGTGCAATACCTAATATAGTATAGAAGCTATGCATAGTTCCTCTGCTGCACTGCTTAGAGAATCATGGGACAAAGGAAAGGTCATACATATTCAGTGCAAACCCAATTTCCTCAAATGATTTTGTTGTGCAGTTGATCAAACCCGTGTGTTGAAATAGCAGCGGCGGGGCTGCGTCCCCAACACCCCAGCCGCTCCCACGTGGCTAGCTTATGCCCGAAATAACAACACACATACTGTATTCATTTAAGTACTGCTTGGCCCATTTCTATCATGACTCTTCTAGGCTAACTCTCGCACCTGGACTAACCCATTTCTAATCATGTTAGTAGACCATGAGGTGCGCTTACCAGGAAGATTCTAGCCTACATCCATCTTGAGTCGGAGTTTCATCCCTCGGCCTCAGAGAGCAGAGCTATCCCGTCTGCCCGCTAGACAGGGCATGGTGTTCTCTCTGAGACATCTGGCTCTGAGCAGAGCTGCATGCTTTCTGACCTCACTTCCTCTTCCTCTCAGCATTTTTTCTGTTTCTCCACCCACCTATGTTCTAACCAATCGGGACCAAGCAGTTTATTTATTGCTTATCCAATGAAATCAACAGATTGATATGACACTCCCACATCACTTCCCTTTTTCTGTTTAAACAAAAGGAAAGGCTTTAACTTTAACATAGCAAATACAATATTACCTAAGCAAATAAAAGTGAACAATTTTCAAAACTCTAGAAATGACAGAGACATCTGCTGCCTGTACAGTCACCCAAAGTTCCTCTGTACTGTTGGGGCATCCATCTTGGCCTACAGGCCCATAGTTTCCAGCAGACATTTCCACAAAGCAGGAATTTCAAAGGCAGTCACTATCTGCTTGTCCTAAAGATGTCTTGCAGACTCTTTCATGAATCAGGAACCCCGAAAGATCATCTCACCTTTGGGCAAGTTCATCAGTCCTCTCTCTGGGGTTCTCTGTGTCCAGTTTATGCAATAGTCAGGCAAGAGCAGTTTCTTGCCCAAATGGCTATCAAACTCCATTAGAATCCTCTTCGATGCCCATCTTCCTCTCAAAGCAGATTGGTGCTGCCAGGGCGAGTGTCTCATTGTCATGAAAAGTCCTAAGTTATTAAAACATTTAAAATGCCGTATTCTATAATCTTTGAAAGATATGAAGAATGTCTATCTAAAATTTATCTATGCACATCTAGAAAATCTTAACTAACATGACTACAAACTTGACTATTATGATAATTATTAATAGCCTATATACATTACATTTTTAAGTGAACTACACAATCACAATACCTTAATCAAGATCAGAAATACATATACATATAACAAAATTGACCTTAAATCTCTATCAATAAAGCAAAATCTATACTAATGCAAATTATTCATATCTATATCATATCCCCCTTTAGATGTAAAAGAACATTTATAAACCATATTTGGGAACATGGGCGCAGTTTTGTCTCTCCAAACTGCTTCCTGCTGAATGGGGGCGTCGTTATTGGGTCTTTCTGGTATAACCTGTGTGCTGTTTCTCTCAGTTGGCAGTTGGCGAAGCTTTTTGAAGATGTTCCAGCAACCGTTCAGGAGGGCGTGGTTCATCATACCATATCGGAATAGAAGAAATGAACAGGGTCTCATCCTCTGTGAAAACAAAACAAGAAATTCCTTTCCAAGTATCATGTCCTTAGATCCAAATTGCAAGTCAAGGCATTTCCAAAATATCTATGTTGATTAGTTCGCAGCATTTATAAACAAATATCTTTTAGTAGCTTTTGCTCCTTCCTCAGCATTCAAACAATTCAAACAGAGCATAATAGCATACAGTATCAAGATTCTCTTTGTATTTTCATCTTTGTATGCTTTATTTTAACCTCTATTTATTTATTTTTACTTTTATTTTATATTCTCTGTATCTTTGTCTGGTATAACTCTGTAGACCAGGCTGTCCTTGACTCTCAGAGATCCTTCTGTCTCGCCTCAGGCATTGGGATTAAAGGTGAGGTGTTTGTTACTACACCTTGAACTCACAGAGATCTGTTTGTCTCTGCCTTCTAGGCACTGGGATTAAGGCGTTGTGTACACCTTGAAGTCACAGGGTCAATCTCCTCTGTCTCCAGCCTTGGGATTAAGGCGTGTACTACATCCACAACTCTTTTTCTTTTTTTTCTTTAAGAATTTTAACTTTTAGTCTGCATATTTTTTAACACACTGTAAATCATTTAGAAATTTTTTTGTCCTTGAATCTCTCTTTACTGTATATCTCTTTTTGAATAGGGCCTTTAAATTACGGAATATGGGTGGGATTAAAGTCTTGGCTTTGCAGCTAAATCTAGTCCATTCCTTAGCTTTCAGCCTCATGGCTGAGGTACCGCCAGAACCGCCTTCAGTGCCACAACTCTACAGTGTTTCAGGTCCTTGCCAGAAGCTAGCTTCGCAGCCTGTGCTTGAAAAGCAAAACCGCCTGCATAAAAGACTCAGAGTTTTCCTGGCAGGACAGCCCAGAAGCCGGCATTTTTAAACGGCACAGCTTTTTTCCTGCTCGGCTGAAAACCGAAAGCTGCTTGTCAACCCGTTTAAGTGTTTCGTGGGGACCTCTTAATGGCTGCGGGTTTGCGCTGAAGCTGAGTCGGAAGCCTCTCTCAGATGAGGCGCTTGCTTGACTCTAGTAAGAGAGCAGAACCGAGAATCTGCTGCTACCAGAAAACAAACATGCTTTACTCTTTCCCAAGCTTTCAGCTTTCTGTGGATTCAGTTGTCCTCCGTTGGGTAGCCATCTGTTGAAATAGAGCGGCGGGGCTGCGTCCCCAACACCCAGCCGCTCCCCGTGGCTAGCTTATGCCCGAAATAACAACACACATACTGTATTCATTTAAGTACTGCTGGCCCATTTCTATCATGACTCTTCTAGGCTAACTCTGCACCTGGACTAACCCATTTCTAATCATGTTAGTAGCACCATGAGGTGCGCTTACCAGGAAGATTCTAGCCTACATCCATCTTGAGTCGGAGTTTCATCCCTCGGCCTCAGAGAGCAGAGCTATCCCGTCTGCCCGCTAGACAGGAGCATGGTGTCTCTCTCTGAGACATCTGGCTCTGAGCAGAGCTGCATGCTTTCTGACCTCACTTCCTCTTCCTCTCAGCATTTTCTTCTGTTTACTCCACCCACCTATGTTCTAACCAATCGGGACCAAGCAGTTTATTTATTGCTTATCCAATGAAATCAACAGATTAATATATGACACTCCCACATCACCCGTGGGTGTAAAACCCTTGAGTGTGGAGGACTGGCTGCATAGACGGAAACTTGGAATCAATCCAGAACATTCTTGACTTGTGGAAAAAGCCAAAAATCACCGAGCATTTTCATTTCGGCAGTAAAGAAAATGAATCTTAATTCGTGGCACAAATAAATTTCCCTCTACTCCCTTATTAAAAATTCCTAAACTGCTATTTCCAGAGATGGGGCCTTATCTAAAATTGAGACTGAAAAATGCAAATACCTCTGTGAGGCAACGCATTTATTTTACCCTAAGGTGTAAACAATGGATATAATTTTTACAGTTAAAATTCAGGGAAAAGTGAAAAGAAGCTAAGAAACAAAAAGACTCTAAGGGGGAAAAAGGCACAATGAAGAGAAGGAAAGGTAGCCAAATGCATGATGGCTGAGAGTTCAAATGTTTCAAAGTATGCCTGGGAACAATCAGATGAAATATGCCAACTGCGGGCACAATTACTAGTGTGATAAGATCATGAGCAGAGACGAGTTAATGTCAGAAGCTGTGGAGTCTGAGGCTTCATCTCACTTGCACCTAACAAGCTGGCTTGTCAGACATCTTGTAGGAAGTGGTAGAAGGCACGACATTGTCAGGTCAGAGACAAGGCACTGTTCTCAAGGCACAGAAAACCATGAACCTCGTTCCTCTGTACCTGGTACCAAGGAGGACGATGCAGAGGAGAGCCAGTGGATGCTGTATGTGGTGAATTTCGCATCTCAGCTCAGGAAACGTGAACTTAGGAAACCTTAGCATCTTATAACAAGCTGTAACGAAACACAACGGACATTCATCCTGAAGAGAGACACCATTCTCCATTACACAGAACTTTCTGGAACTGCTATTAGTTCCAGAAAGGGTCAGCTTCTCTGTTTTTCAGTCTTGCTTTTTAGACACTCATTCTTGGAAAGATAGCTCAAGTGCCAGTTTTTACAGGACATGCAGAAACATAAGGGCTTCCTGGAGCATTGTCTCCATCGCCACCAACATGTGAGGGCTTCGCATTTCAAATGCGGAAGTAGTAAGGGACGCCAGTGGAAGGAAGCTGTTGGTGCAGCCTCAAAGACAGACTTAGAACTGAGCCATGGAAAAAGCATACAGTTAAGATCCATGTTTTAGAATTAAATAGAATCGAAATTAAGTCAGGCTTCTATCAATTACTACCTATTTGACTTTGGAAAAGTGGCTTGATCTCAGTCAATTTCCGGTCTTTCATTTTTAAATAGAAATAACACAAGTTGCAATTATTACAAGAATCATAACTGATGACAAATAAATAGAGCACACCAGAACATAGCACACACTAATGTCTTGGTACACATTACATATTATTATCTCACTCATTGACCACGCATATTTCATAATATACATAGTTCATCCCCTTATATTATTATAAATACTCCCACCATACTCACATCCATATTTAAATGATCAGTGAACTAGTTGTATTATTTCTCAATTATTTAAATCTGTCATTTTACCTAAAAACTGTGTGTGTATGTGTGTGTGCGTGTGTGTGTATGAGTGTGTTTGTGTTCAGTATCAATCAGTTTCTCCACCTCCTGCTTAAAGGGGTTCTCACACACTGCTCAGAGAAAAAAAGCCCATTGTTTCTACCTGAAAATATCTCCCTGTCAGAAGAATAAATACATTTCTTTCTGCATTCCCAGCGCCCAAGATGGCCGCCTTTGACAGCTTCATTGAGTTTTCCATGGAAGACTCAGTCCCGTAGATGCAATCCAAAGGAAGAGATCTCAACCAGAAAATTCTCATACTACTCAAATAGGATGAGCTCAGAAATCTGATTCCAATGAAATCTGATGAAAAGCTCTGCAAAGATTTATTTGAATCTCTCTTTCCTTCCATGTGGCAACTTTAATGCTCTTCGATGCATCCTTTTGGGGGGCTCACGAGATGTTTTCTTGTCTGCTTCCACGTGCATATCCATACAGGGCACACTCAAGACCACGGGCACTTTAGAACTCTTCCACACTCTGTGACACCCGTAATTACCAGCCACTTTGACACACTAGGCTGTCTGCTGCCCACAGACAGGGGCACATGCTGTTTGCCCTCCATGGACATCTCTGCTCATCACTTGCCATCGAGTGTGACCCACTCCCTGGTCACAGTTTAAGTGCCGCATTCCCCAGCAGACCGTCAGAAGTATTTTGAGGTGGTTTGCATGCCGTGCAAAAGCCACATTAGAGTATGTGTCTGCGTGCTCCTTCCCTACTTGGACTCTGTGAGGGTAAGGGCAATACCACATGCCTCACTCCTGCCATCTGAGGATGCGATTCAGCTTCAGAGATATGATGTGTTTGAGAAATATGCTAGATTTCCATGACTGCAACAAATACCTGAGATAATTCGGCTTCTGGAGGGGAAGGGACTGATTGACGGACTTCCGTCCATGTACCAGCCAATCGTGGTAGGGCACAAGTGACCTGGCAAAGCCATCCACCTTATGACTGAGAAGCAAAGAGTGAGGGGGGTTGGGGTCCCACAATCCCACTGAGGGAATGTCTCAATGATCTTAAACCTCCTACTAAGTGCCACCTCTTGAAGATTCCATCACCTCCACGTGATGCCAGTCTAGTGGTCATGCATAGACATGTGGGAGTTGAGAGAATATTTAATATTTTCAACTATGGCTGGCAATGTACTATATAGATTTGTTTTAAGTGTGAAGTTGAATAAATTGTTTTAATTTGTACAAGAGGACCAACTCATGATCTTTGATTAAATGTCATTTCATTTAAATTTGGGATGCACTTGCTGAGGCAAGGTCTAGTGCTATAGCTCAGGTTGTCCTGGAGTTCACTATGGAGCCCAGAGTGGCCTCGACTAGTGTCTCTCCTCCTACCTCTGCCTTCTGAGTCCTGGGATTATAGGAATGAGCCTCTATGTCCAACCCTCAGTTCAGTTTTGCAAATTAAGGGTAATCATCATACTCATTATGAATATTCAGTGGGAAAACACATTTAAAAGCTCTTAGCCCAGAGCACCTGGCATATAACAAATGCTCAGTAAATGTTAACTATTAATCAGAAACCAATTAGAGTCCCTGCTGGCTGCAATGCAAAGCACCGCTCGGCTTCTCTATAGAAGCATTCGTCTCCTGACTACGGGCATTCTGGTTGTACATGGTGCTAATGTCCATGCTCCTGTCCTCCTAGAGCTGTCCACAGCCTGGGAATGGGCTGGGGCCATCAGTGCAGGGTGACCGTTACAGAGAAAACTGCCCTCAGGTCTGCATTTTGGCCAAAATGAAGGTTTCTTGAGATTGTTCTATAATCTGGTTCTTGGTCTACCTTTCCCTCTTGCCTTATCCCCTTCCGTAGAATAAAGCTAAACTCTGCCTGCTCATTCCTGTCATTCCTATGGTCCTTTGCTGCCATTCCACCAGTGAACACAGGCCTGATGCCATCCTAAACTTCTGCTTTTCAGAAAACTAAAATTAATACAGGAGGACTGGAACGAGCAGAAGTGGTCTGGGGGCTGCTTACTTGCTACTCAGAAGACAAGGGGGAACATGCCCTAAGTCGTTGTGCTTTTCAGAAAACTAAAATTAATACAGGAGGACTGGAACGAGCAGAAGTGGTCTGGGGGTGGTTTTTTTTTACAGAATACAAGGGGTGCCTAAGCGGGTGCACACACGGGCGAATGCTAAACATCTCTGGATTGTCTTGGCTTCAAAAAGCATCTTGGTGGAAAGAAGCATCCTTGAAGGGCAGTGGTCCAGGAACCTGGAAGGTATGGGGAGTAGTCACTACAAAGAGGGCCAAGTCTATTGCTAGGATATATTGAGGAGTATAACCTACACAGAAGAACAGCAAGGAAGAAGGTGCCATAAATAAATAAATAAACAAACAAACAAACAAACAAACTAGAGAGAGCCTGAAGAACTTTCTGGTTTGTTTCAAAGATTTAGCAGAAGCTAGACTTGTGACAGGGCACAAAGAAATTCAGATGTCCGATTAAAGGTGGGATGTTCTATCAAACCTAGAGTTTGGGCTGATAGAAGCTGGCACCATGAAGCACGGGACAGATACTAAGAACAGATGTTCTTGTGTGGTTAATCTCTGTGGGTTTTAACTATAGCGGCTCGATTGACAGGCCAGTCTGTCATCTATGCGACATATGTGACAGATATTGTAAAGCCCCTACAAGGGCATGTGGCACCTGCCAATATCTTGCCTCCCCCTTAGTACTAGCCTGTCACTAGAATGAAACATTATCTCAGGATATCCCTAACCTTACAATGCAGAAAAGGTAGTAGAGTGAAGACATCATTAAAGTTTAGCCTTGATATTGCAGGATTAATCCAAACAGCCTTTGAAAATGGGCCTTGAGGCTGAATAAGACAAAGGACAGCGAAAAGTCATCAATGCCACTACCGAGTTAGGGAAATGGTGAAGAGAGAGGCTGGGTTCGGTTCTACAGCTGAGCTCACTGGTTTGAAGATGATGATGATCACGTGGTGGTACTTGCCCTCTAGAAGGCTGAAACTCTCTTACAACTAAAAAAATCTGTTAGGGCAGTCAATATCAATGGACACATGGGGGTGCAGAGGTTATTGCAGTACATCTCTAGAGTCAAAACACACGTGCACCCAGTAAGGATGCTGGATCTTTCTATGGTTATAAAAAGGCAGAAGACATTGGGACTGTGGACACGAGCCACTTGGTGTTCTTACTGCTATGGCAGAATACCAAATAGAATCAACTTAATGGAGGAAGGGTTTCTTTTGGCTCGCTCTCCAGAAGATATCATTTCATCAGGAAAAGAAAGCATGGCAGCTACAGTAACCATGTCCTTGGCAGCAGTAACCTACAGTGAGGTGGACTCACATCCTTATGGATTAAGACTCAGGGAATGGGAGTGGGCTATAACCCTCAAAGACCTGCCCTAGCACCATAGAGCTGCTGGCCAATGACATGTCCCAAATGTTCTGTAATTCTCAAAATGACATCACCAGCTCAGAGCCAAGACTCTAGACTCAGGAAGGACATTCCACACTCAAAGTATAATGGGGCAGGTTCTCTACTATAATCTACAGACTATAGATTATAGTCTATAATCTATACTTCAAGTGTTCATAGTACTTTGTCCAATTATAATATCCAGTGGCCGGAAGGGATTTGCAAACTGTGGGAAGAAAATTCTTGAATGATTCTCCTGTGTTTTCTTTCCAAAGGAAAATTAACACCACTTCTTTGATGACAATACTGGAGAGAAAAGAAAGGACTCACATATTATGAGAGCTACTAGACATGAGACCTAAATGGATATTGATTCTAACATCTCAAAGAATCACCATATGTCATACAAAATAGAATAACACTAAGTAACAAGTTGCTGGGCCAGCTGATAGTAGCTAAACTTTGGTACCATCATGGTGGAACATAGAAACAGCATCCACAGAGACAGAGATGGAGTCTACATATGGAATCTAAACTGTAGCCTGATACTTGCCTATGCTGATCTAAACAGTGTTGCCTGTGGAGAACTAGCTTCTCTACAACAAAAGCTATGTATAGCCTAAGTCCGCTTACCTTTCTTTAAAAGACCAATTGGAACTAGGTGGTAGGCTTCTCCCATCATGAAGCAGTTTCAGCTGTTAAGCCTTCTAGGAATGGGTACATTTCTAGATATTTATCCTTCTGGTTTTTAGAGTCTCTCTCAGCATCGTGCTCTGGGTCTTATGGAATTCCTGATCCACAGGCGTGGAATATCATACACAACAGTGAAGATGTGGGAGTGGACACGTGATGATAGGATTCATTATACACCAATCATCTCACTCAGAGTCAGCCAGCGTCGAGGGTAAAAAGACATCCTAAAGGCACAGGGATGCAGTGGCTGTCAGGCAAGCCTGTGAATGGCTGGTGTGCTGCCCTGTGGGATGCAGTGCACGTGTTGTCAAAGACCTCTAGAAGGACTTTGGCCCAAACTGAGAGGCAATTCTAACCTGGAAATCCAGCATCAGAAGATGCAATGGCCTCACTTTCTCTGACTCCAATGCCTCATGTCCCACTGGGAGATTCCGTGTTTTTCATTCCTCCAGCATTAGGCTCTGCAAAGCTGGACATCCTTGTTGGCAGATGTGGAGTATTCTTTCTAGAACTGTCTTCATTAAACTATAAGGCTGCCACCAGAGCACAGTTGATTCTCTTTTCTATGGCCCCATAGGTAAGAGTTGACATTACCCTTTTTTCCCTCCTCCCAATCCTCTCCTGCTCCCCCACACCTGGAAAAAGAAAAAAAAGTCTTACCTGTATCAAGGCTGGGAGACTGCAGACTGAACCCTGAGCCTCTGTTCCCCTCCCCCTTACATTCCCCTCTAGTACTGAGATTGGCATGTGACTCCCTAGTACTGAGATTAAAGGTATGAGCCCCTGCTACCTGAAAAAAAAAGAGTTGACATTACTGTTCCCACCTAGAGAAGTGATTAAGATCAGCAATAGAAGTCATAGAATGAAGGAGGAAGGAATGTCTACAGTGGTGAATCACTTAAATTCTTCTACTACTGCTGCGAATGAAGGCATGTCCAGCCTCAGTCTGAGAAGGTCAAGAAACTTCTTATAAATGATAGTTTGAGACAGAAATTCCAAGAAGCCACAGAGACACACCAAAATAATAAGTGTGGGTGAGATAATTTAGAATGGACAGCTAACAAGCCCATGGATAAGTACCGGTGAAAACCCAACTGATGTAGGAGGTCCTTCTGTATATGTGCTGCTTTTATTGGTTAATGGATAAAGAATCTGCATTGGCCTATGATAGGGCAGAGTAGAGTTAGGTGAGGGAGGGGGTGGGTGGGATGACACTAAACTGAAGGCTGGGAGAAAGAAGGCAGAGTCAGTGAGATGCCATCTAGCTGCCAGGGGGAATGATGCAAGCTACCAGCTGGAATCTTGCTGGTAGGCCACAAACCTCATGGTAAAATATAAAATAATGGAAATGGGTTAATTTAAGATGTAAGAGTTAGCCAGAAATATGGTTAAACTATTGGCCAAGCAGTGATTTAAATAATATGGTTTCTGAGTAATTATTTTGTAGTCTGGGCAGCTGGGAACAAACAAGTGGCCTCCCACAACACCCAACTACCTTGATAGGGCCCGGAGTTTGCTCCATTTATCTCCCCCTTCTCTACCATCAGGAATAATAGCCCAGGCAGCAAGGACAGCAACTCCCTGAATTGGGAGGGGGAAATCTGCCTCTTTAGGAGATAAGAGGAATGATTTCCTAGGCACCATGGGCAACAACTCCAACTCTGAATTTAAGAGCTCTCTGGCTCTCTAGGAGATACTGGTAGAAGCCATAACAATGTGTTCTTTGATTCTCTTACTTTAGGGAGCAGGGTTGATTGGCAGCATCAGCTACTTGCATTCTGGTAACAATTCACATGTCTGTTGAGATGACCCTGTCCTAGCTGCCCCAGACAGTGAATGACCCCACTGAAGATATTCTGCAGGTGCATGCACCCAGGACATGGTATAGTGATATTTTATTTATGTTTTTATGTCTTAATAAATAAAACTTGCCTAAAGATCAGCAGGGCAAAATGAACCACTAGAGGTCAGGCAGTGGTGGCACACTCCTTCAATCCCAGGATTTGGGAGTCACACTCCTTTAAACCCAGCACTAGAGGGAATATAAAATGAGAGGAGAGAGAGACCAAGTCTGTGGTCACCAGTCTTGGTAGAGGTAAGACTTCTCTAGTGGCTTGACTTCTTTGTTTTTCTAGTTTTTGGTTTGAACCCCAATATCTGACTCTGGGTTTTTATTATTTGTGTTACATCATGGGGCCCCTGTGGTGAGTGACTGGCTCGACATCTCTCTGTGATTACAATGATAACTTGCTGAGTTCCACACAGCCATCTGATTTATCCTAACCCTCAGTCCTTGTTCTTCCTCTCTCGCCTCATGTGTAGGACACACATTGTTCTGTAGCCTCTCCCCACACATCTTTGCTTCCTCTCCTGCATCCTCCGTATGCACTTCTCCATGAACCCCTGAATTATGACATCAGTGTGGGTATCTGAGTTCAGCTGTGTATCAGGAATTCGTTACCTAATGCAAAACAACTTCTGTCATTTCTAACGGGAAATCTTAATTTGGAAAAGGTGAAACTTCCACCATTCCCTTGTCCTGAGTGAGTACTTAGAAAACAGGGTGACTCTGAGGAACCAGGATTAAACTGGAAAACAGTCACGGTTTCTCTACCTGGGGCCTTGTGCTTTCCTACAAGCTGCAAATGGAATGCTCGAATACACTGTCCTGGCATTCGGGTGACTTAGCATTTTGTTCTTGTAAACATGAATATAAAATACAGACACCCTAGAGAATGTAGAATACACCTCTTCCTATGTCAAGTATCAACTCTAAACCAACTGCATTGTTATTGCTGGGGGTGGGGATTGTCATGAACGTGAATCCTTGTGCCCCCCTTAGGCTAGCAGCAGCAGAACCTGATGTGTCCAATCAAAAGACAGGGGTCTCTGGGAAGATGACTTGGTTTCTTGTCTCTACAACTTGCTTTCTGACAAATGGCTTAGCATCTCTGAACTTTAACCTCCACAGCTGCTGTGAGGAAGCAACATGCCCATTCTCCTCTCAGCCCATCTTTTTCTGATTCTTTCTTACATTCCTTTCATCATGGTTTAGAGGGTTTCTGGTGTGCTAATGCTGTGTTTCTGTTCTTACTAGAAACCTTTGTATAAAGCACTGTAGGCTTCTACACCCTGAACCATATATTTGGGAGAGATGGGCACAAGAATCAGTTTGGTTCCTCTGACCTCCAAGCTCGTGCTCCCTAGCTACTCCATATGGTCGCTGTGGCCACAATCCCACAGACCCAGTAAGAGACTTCACCCCATCCTCAATCCCTTAGCCCCCTGCGTATCCATACCAGCATGCCTCAGTGATTCCATATGGCTCACTTTAAAGAATGTTCAACATCCTTAGCCTCCAGAGAAATGCAGATTAAAACCTTACCCCAGCCAGAATAGCTATCATCAAAAATACCAATGATAACAAACTCCGCGTACAGAATGTTGGAAAAGGGGAAGCCTTCCATAGTACCATTGGGAGTGTAAACTAATATAACCACCTTGGAAATCAGTCTGAAGATTTCTCAAAAACCCATAAATAATAGTGCTATATGACTAACCTATCCACTCCTGGGCATATAGCCAAGGACTCCATATAATACTACAAAGACACCTGAATATCTACATACTTATTTACATATTTATTTCTATCTTATTTTTAGTAACTAGGGAAAGGAAGCAGCTTAGATGTCCATCCTAGATGAGTAGTGAAGATGTGGAATTTAGTTGACCTATGAAGAAAAATAAAATTGGCAGGTAAATGGGTCGCTCTGGAAACAATGATAATGAATGAGGTAACCCAGACTCAGAACGACCAGTGCCACATGTTTGGTCCCATATGCACATCCTAGATTCAATGTTTTCATTTTGCTTGTTTACCTCGAAGTACCTGCGAAAACCAGGAAAGTGGGGGCAGGGTCCAGGTCGGATTTCTTAAAGGAAGGGAACGGTAGAACACAGGTGTAAATGGATGGCGAAAGATAATGCTGAACATGAAAGGGTTAATAAGGCGAAGGCTGAGGGCCTGGGGCCATGGGCAACTCAGCAAAACTGAAGGGCATTTGAAGAAGCCAGATGGAAACCTACTATATGGTAACTCAATTTAAAAATATAAATGAAATATTGAATGAATGCCCGATAAAATTTACATGGCTAGGTAATCGTTATAAAATTCTTGGTCAGAGAGTATGCAAAGGCTATCAAAATTAGTTTAGCTTTTGTCTGTCCTCTTGGTTGTCCGCCAGAACTAGAGACCGTGACCCTAATATGAAAGACCCCGTGTACCACAGGTGCAAGATAAAAAGAAAGTTAGCTGAGATGAGGCTGGAACCTCTCCTAAGGGCAGGAAGATGTATTGTTGGCTTCTAGGGGGGAACATATTCCAGCTGAAACACAGAGAGAAAGGCTGACAAAAGCCATCTTCTGGGTGCGGCACAATCGCTGCAATCAGAAAGTTACAGCAGCTGTAGCTACCTGGCCTAAGTCTGCACTTGATGAGCTAGACATCAATGCGCATGATCGCCAATAATCACTCGTGTAGAGTGGATGAGTCATGACAGACCCTAGGAAATGGGGAGTGATGGCATTTGGTTGTTTATCACGGCTGAGCACACCAGTTCCAGTGAACAGACCTAAACCCATGGTCACACAAAGGGCCTTGGCTAAATAAATTCAGTGCGTCACAAAACAAATGGACATAAAAAAATGATAATTTCAGAGAATAAGGAATATGGAGATGGGAGAAAGATAAAAGATGATGAGAGTGATCATATTCATTGTATAAACACTTAGAATAGTCAAAGAACAAAGTTAACTAATTAAAAAAATTCTATAAATGGGCTGGAGAGATGGCTCAGAGGTTAAGAGCACTGGCTGCTCTTCCAGAGGTCCTGAGTTCAATTCCCAGCAACCACATGGTGGCTCACAACCATCTGTACTGAGATCTGGCGCTCTCTTCTGACATGCGGGCATACATCAAGGCAGAATGTTGTATACATAATAAATAAATTAAAAAAAATTCTATAATTTTGTTGAATGAATGTGAACGTTATTTGACTAAATATTTCTCACCGAATGCCACACCGGATTCCAGGCCACCATCTAAGTGAATAACCAAAGTGTGGGTGACTTGCCTGTGCAGACTCTAGGCTGTGCTAGTGAAGTGTTCAAGTGCACACATCTGCTGAGACACAATTTTTCTTCCGGTACCCTCCACTGTCCCCTCCTCGTTACCTAGCAAACAAAGTCTCACTCTAGCTGATCTCTGAAGACTCTTTCAGCCCGAAAACTGCCTAATAGGATCCCAATGCACAGACTCATCAGACCAAACATTTGTTATTACATACTTACAGGCACGGATACATGACTTAATGTGCTCCCCCTCACGGACTGTGTAAGACGAATCTCCCAAAAGAGCAGAGTTGACCTAGAAGGGCTCCCCAGTTCTTCTTGTTCGTCATTAGAAACCCACCCACAGAAGGGTGAAGAGGCTCGGGACAGATGCCCTAAAGCAAGGCTTTTAAAATCTTTAATCTCAAGCCTCGTAGCAGCTCAATTATTCACTCCGTCACAGACGTCTAATGTCTCTATCCGTTTCCTAAAAATAAATATGCATGAAGTTTGGACCCCAAAATTAAACTCTGGGATTTTTGAGGTTGATTTTTAAATGAAGCCAGATGATAGCAAATTCAAGTGCTGAATATAAATGTATATGACTGTATAATTGAATCACTTAGCAAGCCCCACACTGCGAAAAGGCTCAACCTTTTTCACAAACCATCCTCTCCTGCAAATTCTGTCTAATTTTCTGACCCTACATCTTGATGGAACTGGTAACCTAAATTCTGATTCATTATTTTATCGTGAGTTGATCCCATAATATTACAAAAAATAACCAACACTTTAGGGATTGTATTAAAAGCCCTTCCTCTTAGAAAATAGCAATGAATAGCAACATTTATATACTCAGAAGGCAGATTCCAAACCCCAAAGTATTCATCCAGTTCCAGCAGAGTCTTAAGATTTATGATCACAATAACAACACCTCATATCGGAACATCAACTGCTAGCTTATTGTTTCCTGCCAGGGTGTTTATAGATTTACAAAATCCAGCAGGTTGGAGGGCAAAGGCTGAATGACTTTGAATCAAGCAGAGCAACTTTATCGATTGACTTTTAATGATCAATTACTATGCATTTGAGATATCCAAAAGACGATTTCCTTGTGGTAATTAGCATACCCACAGCTTCCTTCTGAAGGCAAACAAGGGAGATTATCTTGTGCATGGTCCCATGGAGGGTCTAGGAAAAATAATGACAAGACTATAGGCATCTGACATCGGAGTCTCTACCTGCAATAACTTGGGTGGTGAATTTCTCCCAAGGTCGATGTACTGGAGACTTGGTCGATGTACTGGACTCTTGGAAAATGATAGGATCTTTGGAGATCGGGCCTGGCAGGATGTCCTTAAGCTATTGAACAGGTGCTCAACCAAGTTACCTTCATTTTTCTCTTTTTATTTCCTGCTGTGAAAGCAAATGGCTTGGCTTTGACAGGCGCATCTGTGGTGAGATGCCGCCTCATTACAGGCTCAAGGTAGAGAAGTCAACCAGTCGTGGAGTGGAGTCTCTCAAATTGTGAGCTGAAATAAACCTTTCTCCCGTCATAGGCTAATTATCACAGGCATTTTGTTTCAGTGAGCCAAAGCAGACTAATGTCACATCCTTAAAAGGGACATTTGTCCTAACCAAGTCTAAGTCTTACATGTTTGTTATTAAGTTGGGTTTGACCAGATCCTTCTACATTATCTTCTACCTCTACCAATGTGTTAACCATGTATTACTACCCCTCACTCTGAATGTTACACTTTGACATGATAGTCCTAGTGGTGGGGTGATTTTATTTTGTTTGGCTTGAAACAAGGTGTCATTTGTGCTAGCTGGCCTTGAGTTCCAAGACTATCCTACCACAGCCTCCTCAGAAGCTGTGACTAGGTATTCAATACCTTGTTCAGCTTAGATTTGTATCAGTAATAATAATTTAGCCTCATTGATTTGAGAAGCTTTCCTGTCTTTGATAACTATAACTCAAACTTCAGTTTGAGTCTTGGGTTCATATCTTACCCACAGTTAACTATCATCCTTCCCCTTCAACAAGGAAACTTCTCTTTGCAACAGATGGAGACAATTGCAGAAAACAGAAACAAATCCATATGCAGAGTTGTGGAGTCCAGCTCCAGTGGCTATATCTACAAAGCGCTCTCACCCCTATATCGCAGGGAACATTGTGGGAGAGGGGGCTCTAAGATTGTGAGAGCTAAATCGCAGACTTTGCCATAAGGTTGCATCTCCTAGAAAATATCAGAAGCTACATCCTCATCTTCTCACCAGCATGACCGCCTAAAAATGAGTTAAACATGAATGACACCAATAAGCATGCCAAGCTGGGTGGAGAGAAGATCACGAGGGCCCATTCCCCTCCTTAGACTCAATTGTTCTCACCTACCCAACTCCCAAACATAATCTGATCTTACTCCTGAACTTCAGCTCCAAATCTTTACCCATCCTCAGACCAGTCATCCTTCAGAGGTATCTCCCACGCAGTGGACATGATGATGAAGCTCTCTCAATCCCTAAATATCTCCCTAGAGTGGTTTCCACATTGGCTGATAAAATAACCTCTATAGAGCTGCCCAGCATCCTTGGCCTCCTCGTTTGTTTTGAACCACAAATGTTATTGATAAACAAGTCCAAATGATTCTTTTCTTAAAGGTTTATTTATTTTCTATGTGCATGGGTGTTTTGTCTGCAGTTGTGTGTGTGTGAGGGTGTCAAGTCCCGTGGAACTGGAGTTACAGACAGGTGTGAGCTGCTGTGTGGGTGTTGGGAATTGAACCTGGGTCCTTAGGGAGAGTAATCAGTAGTCTCCACTGGTGAGCCATCTTTTCAGTGTCTCCAAGTCCAAACAATTTAATTTTAAATCTTTCCAAATGATTCCCAGCAGTCTTCTGCTAAGGTAAATTGGAAGTTTTCTGCTTTTCTTAAGTTGTAATAGAGCTTAACAGCATTTTACTTATAAGCCCAGGTATAGTAGATTGTGTTATGGTTTGAACCAGCACTTCCACTCACAAGGTTCTGTGTTGATGATGGCCCATGAAGTTATCTATAAAGCAGTCACGGTGTTCACAAAATAGCTTGAAGACCAGGCACAGAAACCTATCAACTTGTTTCTCTATCCCTACCATTCCCGCTTGCTATATTGTTCCAGAAAGAACCTTTGGAAAATGGAGGTATATAATCGATTTCTTTTTCTGGCAGCAGGAACTAAAGCAGAGACCACAGAGGAATGCCCCTTCCTGGCTTTGGACCAGGCTTATATTCAACCAACTTTTTTATATAGCTCTGGCTTGCCTAAGGAAAGTTCCACCCACAGTGGCTGACTTCTCTTATCAATTAACAATCAAGAAAATGTTCTTAGACACACCGCTGTTGAAATAAGAGTGGCGGGGCTCGTCCACATCACCCCAGCCGCCTGCTAGCTCATGCCCAAAATAATTACACGGACACTGTATTCTTTTAAACATTGCTTGGCCCACTAGCTCTAGCCTCTTACGGGCTAATTCTCATATTTTCCCTAACCCATTTCTAATAATGTGAGTAAGCACCCCAAGGTGCGCTTACTGGGAAGATTCTAGCCTACATCCATCTTAGGTCGGAGCTTCATCGCGTGTGCCTCAGAGAGCAGAGCTATCCTGTCTGCCTGCTAGACAGGAGCATGGCGTCTCTCTCTGAGGCGTCTGGCTCTGAGAGGAACTGCGTGAAGTCTGAGCTCACTTCCTCTTCCTGCCAGCATACTATTCTATTTACTCCACCCACTTATGTTCTAACCAATAAAATGGGCCAAGCCAGTTTCTTTATTAGCCAATGACCTTCTTCCATCACGCCCCCAAGGACAATTTCACAGCTGAGGTTCTCTTTTTCAATGTACAACCACGAATAGCCATCAATCACAACCAGAAAATAGTGTCCAACCTTAAACTAAGGTACTTCAATTTATAGAGCATGGATCACTCATTTTTACAGGAGTGATCAATATAGAAGTGTTTTGAGATTTAATCTATTTTATGTGTTGTATAACTAAAGCCACATAGTAAAAATAAAATGTGTTTTATGGCTAAAATATGATCAATTAAAGAGAACATAAGCAACGCATCAATTTATGAACAACAAAAATCAAATTTTGCAGGTAATTCATGCTAAAGTAGAGCAGTTTGTCCTGGGATTTTTATGGTAAGCCTCATGAAAGACATCGCTTCAAATTAGATCTGAAAGGCAGGCCTGATTTACATAAGAGGAAGAAAGGGGGATTTCAGGCCAAAGAAATAATGCGAGCAAAACACAGAGGCTGAAAACAGTCTGGTCTCTGAGTGCAGCAGGAAGAGAATAAACTGGAAGGCTGAGGCAACTGAAGGTATGCCAAATCCAAATCCAGAAATCATCTCCAGTTTCTTAATATACCATAAAACTTCATAGAAGCTTATGCCACGTGTCCTTCTATTCATTCATTTCTGTAAAAATGATGGACAATTGGTATTGAAGAGAGGACAGCTAGAAATTAAGGCTGGAAAAGCAGGAAGCTAGTGTAGAAATGAAGTTCAGTGGGTGACTAGGCTGGTGGCTCAGGGCAGCAGCCATGGTTTAAGAAGTGTAAAGTGTGAAGGAAATAGCACCAGGATTGTTGAGCATCTGGTTTCCATCAATAGAAAAAAAAAGAATGATACTCAATGACTACAAAATTTTCATCTTGAGTAATACGATAATAATGCTGTTTTGACAGATGCAGGATCTAACTTGAATGATGAAAAATAGTCTTTTTCTTTTTTAAAAAAATTGTCAGAATTGAAGAGCCCTCTTAGCTGGGTTTCTCTGGAAAACAGAGCTGAAGGCAGTGATTAAGGCAAGGACACATTATCTGGGAGGAGGTGGAGATGAGCTAATGACTAGAGAAAGGATGCTCGGCGAGGCAGAGAGTTGTCCAGGACAAGTGGACTGCTGGACCGACGGACACAGTCCTGTTTGCCAGGGCATCCACTCAGCTACAGGACCTTTCCATAGAGGATTTAAGAGTAAAAAAAAAAGCTTCATATTAGGATATGTTCAGGAAGAGGAGGGGACCAAGTGGCCAGGCTTCCATTACCCAGAGATCACTCCATGGGACACTAATCCTCCTTTTCATCTAGACTTTGGGTTTCAGAGCCATTCAAACTGTGAAGAGGTGAGGAGGCCTGGAACTCCAGGTCATTCTTAGTCAGCTGACAGCAGCAGCTAGGGTAAGGATACCAGCAAACCCAGGATGGAGACAGGTGACTATGCATTCTCCTTTGGTGACTTTGTGAGGGGAGATAGTCATCAGACGAGCTTCGACATAAGGCGAATCTCTAGTGGAAAAATGACTCCTTCGAATAATATTACAGGCAACTGAGCATATGGAATAAAAACCCAGAGGAAGCTTGAAACATGTGGAGTCATAGTTTACAGTTTGGTCCACCCTGGGATGTTGAAATAGGGAGCGGCAGGGCTGCATCCCCAACACCCCGGCCGCTTGCACGGCTAGCTTTACCCGAAATAATTACATGGACACTGTATTCTTTTAAGCACTGCTTGGCCCATTAGCTTCAACCTCTTAACCCATTTCTAATCATCTATGTAGCACCATGAGGTGCGCTTACCAGGAAGATTCTAGCCTACATCCATCTTGGGTCGGAGTTTCATCCCTCTGCCTCAGAGAGCAGAGCTATACCATCTGCCCGCTAGACAGGAGCATGGTGTCTCTCTCTGAGGCGTCTGGCTCTGAGCAGAGCTGCATGCTTTCTGACCTCACTTCCTCTTCCTCTCAGCATTTTCTTCTGTTTACTCCACCCACCTATGTTCTAACCAATCGGGACCAAGCAGTTTATTTATTGCTTATCCAATGAAATCAACAGATTGATATATGACACTCCCACATCACTGGGAGAATGAAAACATAACAGAAGGGAAAGGCAGGAACATAGCATTGGACATGAGGAAAAAAGGGTGCTCACAGTGAGGCCTGGCTAACAGGTTTAAGAAAGCTCACAAGCCAGATCAACAACAGCATCCTGTCTCCTGTGTCAAGAGGGTGGTTACTGAATTTGGGGGTTGCAGAGCATGTTGTTACTGGGTGTTGTTTCTGCTGTGGGGGAGTGTTCTTATACACTGTAAAGATTTGTCACTCATATTGGTTTAATAAAATGCTGATTGGACAGTAGCCAGGCAGGAAGTATAGGCAGGCAAACAGATGAAATGAATTCTGGGAAGAGGAAAGGCAGAGAGACACAGTTGCCACCCAGACACAGAGGAAGCAGGATAAGAATGCCAACTGAGGAAAGGTACCAAGCCATATTGCTAAACATAGATAAGAATTAATTGGTTGATTTAAGTTGTAAGATCTAATTAATAATAGACCTGAGCTAATAGGACAAACAATTTATAATTAATGTAATCCTCTGTGTATTTCTTTGGGATTGAATGGCTGCAGTACTGGTCAGGACAGAAACTTCCATCAACAATTGACTAGAGAGGAATATAAGACAGAAGGAGACAAATTTCAGTTAGTCTCATTCTGAGGATTTCTGCAAATAGGGTTGCTATTTTTGAACTGACGTAGAGGTAAGAGCCAGTGACTGGTTGTTTTGCTTTTCTGGTCTTCAGGTTGAACCCCAACATCTGTCTCTGTGTTTTTATTAATCATGTTCCAGGTTTCAGTGGAAGATGAGAAACAAAGTAAATATAGGGAATACAGGAAGATCAGAGTATGAGGAGAAAATGCAGTCCAAAAGGACACCCAGAGAGTCATCTGTAGAGGAACTGGGAAGTCAGCTCATAGAGGCAAATAAATAAGTCCTTGGAATTAAAGCTTTCTTGTTATATTTACAGAATTGGGGCTGGAATTAAAGGTAGGATCTGACTGGCGCTGTTCTCTGAGAGATGAGCAGGTAGAAATGTGAACTGATGTGGGAAGTCCTTCTGAATATGTGTTGCTTTTATTGGTTAATGAATAAATCTGTTTTAGCTAGTGGCTTAGCAGAGTAAAGCCAGGCAGGAAATTTGAACAGAATAGAGAGAGAGAGTAGGCAGAGTTGAAAGAGACACCATGTAGCCGCTGAAGGAGAAAGATGCCAGAACTGGTAAACCACAGCCTTGTTATGATACATAGATTAATAGAAATGGGTTAATTTAAGATGTAAGAGCTAGCTATGAATATGCCTGAGCCATTGGCCAAGCAGCGTTGTAATTAATATAGTTCTGTGTGATTATTCAGGTGTGGGTGGCCAGGAAACAAAAGCACAGCCTCTGTTTACAGTGAAGTTTAGGATTAAACTGCCTGGGCTGCAAACCTAGCTTTGACTATGACGAGGAAGTGTGTGACTCCCCTTCTCGAGTTCTTCACTTTAGTTAAAAACTGTCTTAATTATAGAACCCTTCCATCCCACAGGGATGCAGTGAGCAAAAGTTCACGTCAGTTGGCCTTACATTTAGCAGAGTGCCAAACACATAATAACAAAGTGGATTACAATCCATGTTCTCATCATGTCTCAAAACATTTAAGATTGAGTTAACAATATTTCTCACCATTTGATGCTCTTTCTGACCTGGGCATCCAAAAGTCATCCTAATCTTTACTTCTCAGCACCCGTCCTCCTACCATGATAATCAAAGTTGTTCTGTGACTTGTCTGTATGTACTGCAAACGTATCTACCTATTGCTCCAAGCCATTCTTCAGTCTGGAGCTCCTAAGCAGTGACAAGTATGGGCTGCCAGCACCAAAGAGCACACTACAGAGCAGCTGTAAAGCTGCGGATCTGCATACACAGCATGGCATAGTTTACGTTCCTGTACCAATAGCATGTTTTTGTCTGACCGTCTTAGATGTCATTTTACTGATGTCCAACTGTAAGAGAAGCACTCTATGAACACCTCATCCATGTGCATTTTCCTCACTCAAGTATCATCATTATGAAATAAAATTTTACAATTTCTATTTCCTATGTACATTCCAGGACCTCGTGTTTCATTTTTACTATCATATTTCTCTTATTGAAGAGGACACATTGTTCATCTTCTTCACCAATAAATACCTCCCAAGTCCCCACTCTCTTTCATGGGAACGTAAAGTAAACATAATTCATTTGGTTTTATCCTGGGATGTGGACAACATAAAGAATGAATGCTCCCAATGGACATTTTAGACAAAGTGGATCTGCATAAAGTTTCACAGAGTTCTGAGTGACTATCAAGACAAACTCCATTAATTCCGGGGCCTGCTTGCCCATTCGTGCCCCTTTCTGATTCTATCTCCAGCCCTACTTCTCATTCGCTCAATTCCAACCACCTTTCAGTTTCTTAAAAACAACATCACCCACGTCTTACTTAGGTCTCTACTGCTGTGATGACAACCATGACTAAACGTAACTTGGGAAGGAAAGGGTTTATTTGACTTAAAAGTCTCATCATAGTCCATCACTGAGAAAAGACAAGATAGAAAATCAAGCAGGGCAGGAACCGGAGGCAGGAACTGAAGGAGGGCTCATGGAGGAACATGCTTATGGTTTGCTTCTCATGGTTCACCCTGCTCTTTTATACCACCCAGGATCATACATAGAATTGGCCCCAGTAGACCGGACCCTCCTCTATTAATTACTAACTAAGAAAATACTCCTACAGACTTGCCTAGAGGCAGTATGATACAAGCGTTTCTCAGATTCCTCTTTCAGTGTGACTCCAGCTTGTGTAGGATTGACAAAGAACTGAGAGGCATTGTATGTTCAATCTCTCACAACTGAGACTGCCTTGCTGCTGCTCTGCAGTCACCGGTCACTTCACCTCCCACTTGCCCTCTGCCCAAGGCTGACTTCCTCTCTTCCACAGGTCTCGCGATGTTTCTGCTCTTCAACTCATGTGTACTCATGTTTCCCCGCTGTGTCAGCAACACCTAACCTAACATTGAGCACTTGAGAGAAAAATCAATGGAGCACTCTTCAAAAAACAGACTGAAGGCCAAGTTCCAGAGCCTTGGGTCAAGCTGTGTTCCCTAATTCAAGTGGACTGACACTCCACGCAGGAAGCACTCCTAAAAGCGAAATGGCCTCACGCTTGAAGAACTGCCGTGACGGAGGAGTGGTTTGATTTTGCTGAATTTTTTAAGTGCAAAGAACATTGAAAGGCTTTTCCTGGACTAGCAATCGGTCCTTGTTAACCCTAATATGACAAAACCACTTCATTTTGTGGAACAGCTCCTATTTCTTGGCAAAAAAAAATGTTCATATTTTATATAAATTGCACATATATTGGTTTGATAGTGTTTTACTCAGAATAATGCCACATGTCTCTTATTAAACTGCTGCATAGTTCTTACAGCCTTCACTTTACATAATGGCCCACGTTCTTCCAAAGTACTTACAGAGGAAAACACCAGCAAAGCCATAATTCAGCAAATTTATACGAAAAATACAGGGTACAGAAATGAGGCAGAGATGGAAGGGAAAGCAGGGTTCCACCAATATGCAATGTGAATATATATACTGTCATAGTTTATTATAAATGCCTGCACATACCTGAAATCCATATACTAAAGGTATCAACTTCTCTAGCATATAGAAACATAGGTTATTCCATACAATCATGTGCATTCATATATTTTAATATTTCTGTTCATATTTTAATTATTTTCTACAATATATAATCCATATAATGACAGTAAATGACATTTTTACTGGTTTGCATATTCATTGTGCTGTGATTATATTACTTCAGAGTTCACTCCTCCTTCCATAGAAAAACACCTTGCCGGAAAACAGTGCGTTGTGTTATGCTGACAGCGTCCTTACGTTTCCTGTGTCACATGTCCACTTGATTGCATCATTCCCCCCTTGTGTTTGATTTAATCTTGTGTTTGTGTAAGTCTATTCTTTGATGTACCCACAATGCTGAAATCTCCTGCCAATGCATTTTTCAAACTGTAACCCTTCCTTTAAGGGATTCCTGGGACCCTAATGTTCACATTGCTTGAGAATGGAGTCCTAAGCAGGGAAAGCTGAACGAGGTGACCCTTCTGAAAGCAAAATGTATGTCCATGCTTTTGGAAGACATTGTCAGCAACTCTGTTTTTCAGTTTACCATGTTTTCTCAAAGCAGTTCAGTATTGAGGAAAACAGGACAAGTCAGGACCAAACAGAACACATCAAAAGAGGGGAACATGAATTAAATAATCCCACACTAGCTCCAAATAGGGTATACTAAGGTTTTTCTTTATTAAAAGGGAAACTCACGAAACAGGAACAGGGGGGCAACATTTAGGTGTGGAGCACAGGCGGGATCATAGCTTTTTGGCACCCAACGCCATGTCTCAACCTCGTTCAGCCTCTCAAAGGCCATTGGTTGAAGGAGGAGCCCCATCATCAGAGTAGCTGGGCTGCTTATAAGTAATAAAACTGTATTGTATTGACAGTCAGTCTCAGTCAGTAGGTTTTAGTTTCTCTTGACACAAAGATTGTGTAATTGAAGCAGCAAACACATCAGTCTACCTCACTGCGGTAAACTTTATTTTACTATGTCCTCCATAACACTATGTTGTATATAAACCTCAAGTAGGCACAAAAAGTATTAAATTTTATTTTAATAAACAAATATTATGAGCCAGTGTATAGCTCAGGAGAAGAGTACGTAGCTGCCATATACAAGACTCTTGTTTGACTTTCATTACTACTAACATTCATTTCTTCAGAAAGAGATTTTAAGAGAGTCAAGTATTGATGTATGAAAACAATAGAAACATTGCTAAATCTCAAAAGCATGCTTTGTTTTAAGAAGCATATATCAAAACAGTATATGCCCCATTTGCATGATTCTATTAATATGTGTGTACATGTGTAAAACATGTGCACATACATGTTTGTCCTCCTGTATTAGCTGGCTTTGCACTCATGAATTTGAATCACTACAAATCCAAAGTTTTCTTTTTAGAAAATTCCTTCACAGTGAACACACAAGTATTGTTCTTGTTATTCCCTACACAGAACAGTACAACAGTTACTTACATGACATTAACAGTGTATTCAGTACTGAAGATACTCTAGGAAGGATATAAATTTTATGTGTGATAATGCATGGATTCAATGCAAATGTAATACTACTTACAAAGGTTTTAGGTCATATGCAGAGTTTAGTATCTTTTAGAGACTTGTGAATATAAAAAAGCAACTGTATGAATGTGCATGCCTGCACGTGAACACACACATACATTTACATATATTAATGCATACAATAAAAAACAAAACTAAATTGTTCTGAGAATGTGAATGCCAAAATTGTTTTGCCCACAAAGATTATTACTTGGTTACTTTTCTATTGTTGTAACAAAAAATACTGTGACCAAGTCAACCTGTAAAAGAAAGTATTTAATTGGTGGCTCAAGGTTCCAAAGGGATAGAGTCTTTGATCATCATTGACGGGGAATGCCAGCAGGCAGGCAGGCAGGTATGGTACTAACATCATTATCCATAAATAGACAGAGAGTGGAGACCTAACAGAAAATGATGTAGACTTTTGAAACATCAAAGTCCACCCATAGTTATATACCTCCTCAAACAAGGTAACACCTCCTTAATCCTTTCCAAACAGGACAACCAAGTATTAAAATATGAGAGCCCATAGGGGCCACTCTCCAACACTTACCAACTCTTGACCTCCCTTGGCTTGTGGCCATGTCATAAAGCAAAATGCATTTAATTCAACTTTTGAAGTTTCTGTTGTCTTTCAGTTTCAATACAGTTTAAAAAAATCTAAGCTCCAACACCTCTTCTAAGACACAAGGCAATCTCTTATTCATAAACTCTCATAAAATCAAAAACAAGTCATGTATTTCAACATACACTGACACAGAATATATATTACAATTCCAAAGGGAGAAATTAGGTCATCGTAAGGAAATACTGGACCAAGACCAAAACCTAGCAGAGCAAACTCCAAATCCTGTATTTCTAAGTCTGATATCAAAGGGTGGCTCAGCCCTTCCATTTTTGTCACCTGAAACACAGTTCTTTTTCTCAGGCAGGACCTATGTTCTGTATGCTTCTCTGGCTCTGCCATCTCCAACATCTTGGGCTCTCCAACATAATTCAAAATGCATTTTTACAGTCTCTTAAAATATCCGATAGGGCCTCCATAGAGGGACTCCCCTCTACAAACCTGGCCTCAGGATCTTTCATTGTCTGCATAGGAAAGCTCCATAGCTGTCATAAGCCACATCTTGGTGTGACTTCTGTCATGGTTCAGTCATGACAAGTTTGTACATTCCAGGATAGGGACATGTGGCTAGAAATGTCAGGTAGGAGGAATATAGATATAAAAGAAACACAGAGAATTAGAATAGCACTGGGAGGGCAACTCAGTGAATACTAGATACTGAATTTGCCTGCGTTTAATTTTCATATGCTTGTATACCCCAATAAAAAAGGGAGGAGGGAGAAGGCAACAGACTACTTTAACATGGCACAAAGGACAACCAGAACAGTTACTTGCTCTAATACTTGAGACACCAAGCCATTATTTCCTGAGTAAAGTTTGCATTTGATGTTTTGGGCAGGATATGCAGAGAATACATCCTAGACCAAGTGTCCTGTAGATAGCCACTCCCTATGTCAAACCTCCTATTTTAAAAGGAAGGAGCAGGAATAGGTTTGAATTCTCTGACCTTTGGTCAGGGTGGAGTGGATGCACCTCTATGGGCCATCTTAATGTCCAAAATACCAAATAACCTCACCCTAGGTAGGATTATATTTTTCTAGGCAGTTTTTCTGTAGCTTTGGATCCAGTCCTAGAACTAGCTCTCATAGATCAGGCTAGCCTCAAACTCACAGAAATTTGCCTGCCTCTGACTCCCAAGTGCTGGTATTACAGGCGTGCACCACCACCCAGCCTAGGTCAGGATTTTCAAACACACCTCTTATCTACAACTTTGAAACAGCAAAAATAAGCTCAAACTCTCTGACCTCCAGTCAAGGTGGAACAGGCTCCCATCTGGGGTCCCCATGTGGGGACCTACACACAGCCCCTCTATCCCTGTATCCACTATGTCTCCAAAGGTAGCACCACATAGCCCCTGTTGCAAAGGTTGGCTGTCTGTTTGCAATGCAACCTGAAAGCCTGCCCTGCTTGAATTACAAGTAGGAACCTTTAATTGGTTGATGCTTTCACAGGTTGCAGGAATATCGTGATGTGGTCTTTCCTGAAGGTACCACTCCCTTTATTCCACTTTGTACCACCCCTCTCTCCTAGCACAAGCCTTGGCCTCAACATTAGGTTTCCTGGTGCTCTTTTTCTCCTCAAACTATATTTTGTATTGCTTCTTGCCCTGCTTGCTCTTTTTCATTACTGATGTCCGGAAGAGGGATTACTAGTAATGAAGTGACAAAGTCATATTAGGCTCTATTGAAATTTTTCCTGCCAAAGAAATCAATGCAATTTCTTTTCAATTTAGCATAAGGCAGATTCTTAGGAGGGTGGCAAAAAGCAGCCACATTCTTTGTCAAATATATTGCAAGAAATTACTTCTAGCCCAGTTGCTAATACTGTCCCCCTCTGAAACCGCTTGAACTGAACCTCCTTATTCCATATTGCTCTCAGAACTACTGTCTTCCAAGCTTCTATTAGGATGGCCCATTATTCCCTGGTTACAACATTTAACTGATTTCCTAGTCCAACATCCCATAGTCTCATAAGGAGAACAATGGAATTTATTTGGGCATGAAGTTGCTCTGTATTTTGTACCAAGTAATGACTCATAGCTAATAAAATTGTGCTCTGGCATTTGTAAAATTTGCCTCAGTTTCATAAACACTCTCCGAATATATCCTTTTTCTGTGTGCTTACGTTAAAACCCCTAACCACTAAATAAAGCCTGTCCTCCTCTTCTAATAATTATCAAAAAGGAAAGACTCCAATAACCAAAGGATCTTGCGTTCTTTCTCTTCCTCTACCTATAATGGTCTGTGGTGTCCCTTTAAGAGACAAGTCCCACCCACTCCCTCCCCCATCCCCCACCTGCCAAGGTAGCTTCTCCTCTCCTCCCCCTCTGTTTCTCTCTCTCTCTCTCTCTCTCTCTCTCTCTCTCTCTCTCTCTCCTCTCTCTCCTTGTCTCCCTTCTCCCTCCCTCTCCCTTTCCCCTTTCCTTCCATAACCCACTAAATAAATACCCACTTTCTCTGCATGGCATGGCTATCCATCTCTATCTCTTACCTGACCTGCTGAGGTCTCTCACCCACTGCATGGCTCCCTGCCTGGGACCCGCTGCCCTGCCCCTAGCAGCCTGCCACTGCCCACTGCTGCCCCTTGGGGCCTGCAGTGTTTTATTTTAGCATTACCCTGCCTACCTTGGGCCTCCTGAAAAATAGTATATATTCTTGCCCTCAGACAGACTACTATGAATGGTGTGTACATAGAATGAAACCGTTCAAAGCCATGGGAGGACTAAATAAGCCATACAAGCCAAACGAGGACTGCAGTCCTGAAACTCGTTTTTTATTCACTCTCTATCTTTTTGACACAGATGATCCCACTAAATAAAATATTATCGTGGTGATAAAGTGAGAAGGGACAGAATGATATTTCATATACCTGATTTGTCACCGAAGGGCTAGTATGACCAACATGCCAATTGACAAAAGACTGAAAAGCAACTCAAACTCGAGTACCATTTCCACTTGTCAGTCAGTCTGGTGCTGGAGGAAACCACTGCACCTGTCAGTCTGAAGCTAAAGGAAACCTCTCCACCTGTCAGTCTGGAGCTGGAGGAAACAGTAAAGAGGATGTGTTAGCTATCGGCTACAGACAGTGTCCAGAAAGGGGAGATTAGTTGTTAATAATATTTTTGAAGATTGCCCACTCAGTGGTCTTTAATTACCTGGAGCATGTTTAATTTCTATTGTTGTACCTGTAACACACCAGCACAAATCAAATTCACAGGCTTAAGCCAACTCTTCTAACACCATACAGTTCTACTAGAAACAAAATCAGACATAGATAGGTCTTGCTGGACCAAACCAAAAAACCCCAGGGCACTGTCTCCTTCTTGTGGCTCTATGGAAAAAAGGATCTCTATGCACTTGATGGATTTGAGAGGCCATCTGCATTGTAAAATGAGGGTCTAACACAGCGGACCACCTTCTATGCTCTCTCCACTTTGCAACATGGAAAGCCCTTCAGGTTAAAGAATACATAATTGGATTGAGCCTTTCCGAATCATCCAGGATGCTCTCTTCCCTTTCAGGGTTCTTGGCTTGTAAGCAAAGCTTGGAGACTATTGGAGGTGGTCACTGTCTCTACCACAGAACTTAACGAGGTGCCTTTCATTAAAAGATGGTCCTCAAATGGGTATCAAGGAATGAGCAGCAAGGAGTTTGTCTCCACCAAAGTACACAGACTGACTTTCACCTCTAAGCTGAAACTCCAATAACAAAAAGGGAAGATGGATAGAGTAATGACTTTCAGGAACAGAACTAGCACTGAAAAAGCAGAGATAAGCAGGTCACAAGGATTCACTGACCAGCTAGTCCAGCCAACTCAATGAGTTCCAGGCCGGTAAGGCATATTATCTCCAATAAAAGCCAGAGAAACAGTAACTAAAGCTGTCTTCTGGCCTTCAAATGTGTGCACACATGTGCACTTTGACCTCCCCACAAAAGTGTATCTACACGTGTGTCCTCCTTAGGTTTGACATCGCCATGACAAAAACAACTTGGCAGGAAAGGGTTTATTCTAGCTTACACTTTTACACCACTGATCATCACTGAGGGAAGTCAGGACAGGAACCTGGAGGCAGGAGCTGATGCAGAGGCTATGGGGCTATGGAGGGTGCTGGTTAGTGACTTGCTCCTCATGGCTTGTCCAGCCTGCCTTCTCATGGGCATGGCCTTCTCTCATCATTACTAATTAAGAAAATGCCCTACAGGCTTGCCTATACCCTGATCCTAAAGAGAAGTTTTCTTATCCGAGATTCTCTCTCACAAATGACTTCAGCTTGTGTCAAGTTGACACAAAACTATCCAGCACACAGTCATTGCTAAATTTAGTACAAGAAATAACAGTGGGTTCCAGTTTTCTTCAACTGTTGGGGGGCCATGTATTGTCACTTGATCTTTTTTGCTCTTATTACTTCAACACCTTTGACCCTCTGTTGCTTTATCTGAGTATGGAGCAGAGTTCCATTGTCATATGGTAGCATGGAGACTAAATGAAGAAATGCAGAACACCTACTACACTGCTGACATTGTGCCATGTGCACAATACACACTGATTTGTGAATTGATCTTGAATCCATCTACATGTCTTTTCTCTCTCTCTCTTTTTTTTTTAATTTTCAAGATAGGGTTTCTCCGTAGCTTTTTTGGTTCCTGTCCTGGAACTAGCTCTTGTAGACCAGGCTGGCCTCGAACTCACAGAGATCCGCCTGCCTCTGCCTCCAGAGTGCTGGGATTAAAGGCGTGCGCCACCACCGCCCGGCCACGTCTTTTCTCTTACTATATTACATTGTCCTAGGGTTCTTCTCTCTTGGTACATAGGAAACATTCTCACTTCTGTCAACACATGTTTCCAGGTTACCTTTGAGAAAGATTTGCACCTGTTTATGCTTTCATCAACGCTTTATAAGACTCCCTACTTCATGAAACTTTCAAAGGCACTGTTAGGCAGACAAATTTAATTAGCAGTATTTAGCCAGGATTCAACATAAACATGCAGTTCTTAACTACGCTATCCACTTGTCATGGGATTTAGATCGACTCTGCCTTAGTTTCTCAACCTGTAAAATGGAAATGTGTGGGCTGTTGTACACGGGGATCTGTTAGGACTAATCGACAAGGGTAGTGCTGCGCTGAGAAGACCGAATGCTATGGGGTCGTGTGATTTCACCACATGATCTGTCCAGAATATCCCAATCAGAATCAAGCATTCATTGAAAGCAAGTTCTGAACACAATTTAGCTGATGGAAGCTGTGGAGAAGTCACGCTTGTTTCTTTTTAGAGCAGCTGGCTTCTCTGAATCGCTTAGGCTGGTACAGTAGCCTTGCAATTAGGATGTGTGTGTCTGTGAGCTTTATTCTTTCAAAACGCTCTCCGAGCGGATCTGCTTAGTCACTCATTTTTTATGGTGGAAGTTGAATGCCTAGCAAAATTGCAGATTTCAACTGTTTTATGGTCTCTAAGAAAATCTCATTTACCGCAGAGTAGCTGTGAAAAGATGTGACTGACAGATGGGAGTGCGTGCATCATTATACAAGGAAAAGGAAATTGGTTCTGAGGATACCCAGAGAAGCAAGGTGATGACATTTTCCACGGCTTCCTTCCTCGCTTCCTCCATTCCTTCACATTTGTTCACAAATTCATGCTATTGTCGTTTATTAGGTACCAACTTGAAGTGAATGGGATATTAACTCTTTGCTAAACAGCTCTCAAGATGCAAATAGGGAAATCTAAGGGGCCAATTCAGTTTTAACAGCACTACTTGTTTCAGTGATTTTTGTTGGAGGTTTTTCACAGGAAATGGTGATGGCAGAGTAGAAATTCTCCAATACTCGACTCAAAAGGAGCATGAAGAAGAGGGCTATATTCAGGATTTAGAGATTTATGTTGCATTAATTAAGTTTTGTGGGGTCTAAATAGGATGAAATAGTGTCTAGATCAATAACCAGAAAGACAGACGTCCTTGATTCTCTCAGTAGATAGATAGGTAGGTAGGTAGGTAGATAGATAGATAGATAGATAGATAGATAGATGATAGATAGATAGAAATAGATAGATATCTCTCTATATATAGATATTTACCTATAACATATATCTGTCTATATACATATCTACCTATATAGAGAGGTATAGTATAAGATATAAATACCTATATAGAGAGATATAGAGATAAGATATAAATCTTAGCATGTGATTTATCTGTCTATGTCCCTCTTGCTAATAGTGAATAAATAAATAAAAACTGTAAATTCATGGATTGTTGTGATTTTTTAAAAATCACAACTAAACTGTAAAATAAATAGAATGATTATGAACATGTATGTAGTCAGAAATAAAATGTCCGAATGTAACCATATTCCCCAAGATAGTATTTGGTTTGGATTAGAGGCTCTACTTGGCTTTCACTGAGGTACTCCATCTTAGTAATATTATGAACTAGAGGCATGTTGTATTAATTTCCACAAATTATATGATAATGACTTTTTGGAAAAGAAAGGTCTCAACTGGTGATGATTACATGTGCAGTCAGACAAACACACCTGTGTCAACAATTATTTTGGGCTTTAGCCAACATTTCTGAGAGACTGAGTGGCTGCAGCAAGGCTTCCCATCGTTGAACTGTAGGATCTGACTTTCCCCAGTTGTCTTAGTAAAGGCTTTTGCGGCTGTGAAGAGACACCCTGACCACAGCAACTCTTATAAAGACAACCTTTACCTGGGGTAGCTCGCTGATGGTTGCAGAGATTCAGTCCATTATCATCATGGCAGGGGGCATTTTGGTGTGCAGGCAGACATTGTGCTGGCTGTATCTTGGATTGCAGGGCACAGGACATGACGGTGTGCAGACAGACACTGTGCTGGCTGCATCTTTGATTGCAGGGCACAGGACATGGCGGTGTGCAAACAAACGCTGTGCTGGCTGCATCTTGGATTGCAGGGAACAGGAAGTCAACTAAGTGTTGCACTGAGTGAAACTTGAGCAAACGAGACCTCAAAGCCCACTCCCTTAGTGACCCACTTCCTCCCACAAGGCCACATCTCCTAATAGTGCCACACCCTTTGGAGGCCATTTTCTTTCAAAGCCACCACACTGGTCTAGGTAAGGGACCTCCTTTCCCTTCGGTTGGTACCCGTTAGTGACTGCCAGAAGACGAAGATGGGATGTAGGATGCTCACTTCCCTCCAGCTCTGTCTTCCTTCCTGAGATTACATGTTGATTCCATCCATTCCCTAGTGTCTCCAGACCGAGAGGTGTGAGCTAATGATGGCACTGACTCTAAAGAAACAGGCCCTTCCCTTCCCTCCTCTGGCATTGGTATAGTAAATTCTCCAGAAACCCTGCCATGCTCCACTGGCTCCCCTTATCCCTGCCTTCATTTTTACCAGAAGCACTTAGTTGTTTTTTTTTATTCTTGGATAGTATGTCTAAACTACTTCCTGTCAAGTCCGCATTGATAAAATTGTCCTCATTGGCTATTGTTTTGAAAATCTGGCCTAAGCAGAGACCTATTTCCTTCTTCCTAGTCCATGTAAGATTAGTCATTAGGTTCCATCCCATGTGGCCCTAAGGATGTCATCAAATCCACCATTTCCTCTTCATACCCGTGAGTGCAGCTCTAGGTCATGTGACCCTTGGCATCACACGTCAGAGCACACACAGACGCAAACCACGGGAGTCATGAATGTCACCTCAGCAGCACATACGCTCACTATTACTAAGTCACATCTGTTACAGCCTCTGAACCCATCTTCTTGTCTCTTCTGACCTCTGCAGTAACGCCCTGCAGAGTCAAGAAGGCGCCCAAAGACTCATATCTGATAGGATCACTTCAGCACAGACACAGTGAGACTGTACTTGCAGTCCACAAAAGGTTCTGAGTGGAAAAGGATAAACAAAGGACATTGAGCCTATAATTCGTGATCTTAGAGTAGCTAAATAAGAAGGAGAACCCAAAGAAAAACATACAGGCATCCTCCTGAATATTAACCTTCATCAAGCGATGAAAGGAGACAGAGACAGAGACCCACATTGGAGCACCGGACTGAAATCTCAAGGTCCAAATCAGGAGAAGAAGGAGAGAGAGCACGAGCAAGGAACTCAGGACCGCGAGGGGTGCACCCACACACTGAGACAGTGGGGATGTTCTATCGGGAACTCACCAAGGCCAGCTGACCTGGGTCTGAAAAAGCCTGGAATGAAACCGGTCTTGGGAAAAAAACATAGAGACAATGAGGACTACTGAGAACTCAAGAACAATGGCAATGGGTTTTTGATCCTACTGCACCTATTGGCTTTGTGGGAGCCTAGGCAGTTTGGATGCTCACCTTACTAGACCTGGATGGAGGTGGGTGGTCCTTGGACTTCCCACAGGGCGGGGAACCCTGATGGCTCTTTGGGCTGAAGAGGGAGGGGGATTTGATTGGGGGAGGGAAGGGAAATGGGAGGCGGTGTTGGGGAAGAGATAGAAATCTTAAATAAATAAATAAATAAATAAATAAATAAATAAAAGAAAGGAGCAGAGTTCGAATCCTATCCAATATGTTAGAAAATTCAGATTTTATCTGAAATTTCCTTTGCTGTTTTAGGAAACAAGGCTCAGCCAGAGAAAACACTGATTTTGCATTTGACGCTGTGGTTGATTTTTTAGATTGGGAATGGGCTTCAGGGCTCGGAAAAGAACCCGGAAATCCTGAAGCCCCAGAAGTTGGTGTCTGGCCTCGCACAGCTCCCGTGGGACTTGTGACTGTGTGACGTTTTCGCCAGCCCGCCTTCTTACTCTGCATCATCTCCCATTTCGGGTCGAGAAGGAGCTGACTCAGACAGGGTATAGGAGGAGACAAATCATTTCAGACAAGGACACTCAAGGGACACATCACTGCAAATTCCACCAATTGAAGCCAATTCTCTCCATTGTGGAGCACTGGTGCGCCCGAGCATAGCCCAGGCAGAGAGTCGGGATCAGCGGAGGCCAAGTACCGGCACAGCTGTGTTGCGCTTGTCGGGCCTGTAAAGCAGCGACAAAGAAAACGCTCTTCCCTCTGTAGAAGAATGATCTCTGATTGCTTGGGGAGTGGAGATGGAAGAACAGGCGGACGACATTTTAGGTCCTCGGCCGTTGAGGAATTATCTGGAGTGTTCTCGAAAGTTATTTTTTGGGGAAATGCTAACCTTGCAATTTAGGGTATGAAAATGCCATTGACTGGGGGAGACAGCAGGGCATAAGACCTGCTTCCGAATTTTAGTTACAGAGACAACAGTCGTTCAGCTTCTAATGTCTCTTTCTTTTGTCTTTCTCCCCTTGCCCTGACTTTCCTAGCGCCAACACTAGAAGAAACAAAACGAATGTATTAGTTTAATTATCAGCGTCAATGCACATATTCAGGTTTTCTGGGACTCAACCTTATTTCTTATATATTTTAAAGAGCAAAGAGGAGTTAAGTGCTGTCTGAAAGTCAAGACAGAAAATGTGGCCTGATGATCCCAGCAGCCCCAACCCTAACACTGTGCCTGGTCCATCCCATTGATGATTTTTACAATGGAGGCAGAAATTCTGTCTCCAGGTGTGATAAACATACCCTTTAGCATGTCATCATGGGTCAGCCGTGTGCCGTGAGAATGGATCGAGCACATGACCTGTTTCCAAAGGAAAGCAGTAAGGTGCCGGGACGAGACACCTGGGATTGTGTACCCTTGCATGGATTTCTCAGTTGTAAGCAGGGTCCTTAATGATGGACTGAGTCGATCAAAGGGCGGGTTCTTCTACCATCCTCACCTAATATACTCAGCCCTTAGAGATGGCTTCTGAATTTCTTTGAACACGTCCTCAAGACAGCAAAAGCAACCTCCTTCAGTGGCCCTGAGATCCAGTCCACATGCTGTGCTCTAGAGCTGCAGACAGGAGCTCTTCCCGGAACCATATGTTCCTGAGAGGGGCTCTGTTGGATGAGATCACAGGCTCAGCCACGACAATGGCTGAGACCCCTAGTATAGAATCCAAATAAGCCCTGGAAATGGGGGGGTCTAATAACCTGGTTTGCCCTCTGTTTCCATGTAGCCACAGAAAACATGCCGGAATGCCCTTGGTGGTGCCTCCAACTCCTTCACAAATCTGTTATTTTTGCAACACATTCTTATGGATGCCATTTTTTCCATTGTTCTATTGTCTGTGATTATTTTGTTTGTTCTTCTTGAGTGATTTATATAATTTGAACAGCTGTGTTCACAGAGGAATTGCCCAGCTTACCCCGCTTTGTGTCAGAGAGCCACGGATTCCTTGCTGAAAGAAAAGACCGTAACTCGGGCAGAGTTTAATCTATAAAAGCCCTGCCCCTCCCCGAGTCTTTTTCCTCTGAAGTATCTGGTCTAGAATCAGGAAGTGCTCTTTGAAATTTCAGAGTCTGTGAAACCTAGGGCTGAGATGCGCCGAGAGAAACACAGAGCAGTAGGGTACCCGCTCTCCTTCAAAAGCCGTAAACATTTTATAAAGACCCCTGGAGGGCTGGAGGGATATCTGTCAGGAAAAAGCTTGCCTTGAACACACGAGGACCCAAGTTCAACCTCAAGAACTCATGCTTTTAAGAAGTGGCGTGTGTTTATGAGCTCAGCACTGCAGGAGTGGTGACAGACTAGATTCTGAAGGCTGGCTCACTGGCCGGCCAGCCTAACCGACTGGGCATTGAGAGGCTCTGTATCAAAGTATAAAAGGTGAATTGTGCCTGAAGTACCACACCTGACGCTGTCTCTGACCACCATACACACATGCACACACATACACACCTGCATATGCAAGAACACACATGCACATATGCTCACACGCACCACACATACACACGCACACCACACACACTTATATACACAAATGCACACACGCACCACACATATATGTGTACACCACACACACATGTAAACACACACTTACTTGCATACACACACATGCACCACACATACACACACACTTATATACACTCACATGCACACACACTTACACACTTATATACACACACATGCACACACCCACCACACATACATGTGCACACCACACACACACACTTTCTTGCAAACATAAGCAATCATCTTTTAGTTGTATCGTGGAATGAGAAGTACAGCGTTGTTCCTGGAACACTTCTTGATAAGAAACTGGAGCCCACAGGGGCAAGAGTGTGTCTCTAGGTGGCACTTCTTGTCACCAACATAATTAACATGGTAAAGAACTATCCGATCCATATACTGCTCTACATCCCTTCAGACACTCCAGCAATTGTGTGAATTCAGCCTTGGGAGACGAATGTGTTTCTCCAAGGAAGTGGGACTGCGGAAGAATCTAGAAGGACAAGAGGACAGTAAACACAGTCAAGGTTGGTGGAGCTGGGTGGCATAATCCAGATTGAGAGACAGAGACTATTGTGGGAAAGACAGGCAATAAAGTCTGTTTGCTATGCAAAAAGATCTCTGTGAGAAGGTAGATGTGGAAGAAGTTGAGGAAAGAGGCGCTGGGGTTTGTCATAGTTTACCTTCTTTGACATACCAAAGGACTTGGATTCCATCATGAGGAGGACTGAATTACCGAAATAGCCTACACAGAGAGTTGCGTGTTTAAACCTGAAGTGCTGCTTAGAAATTCTATTCACTGATTAAGCTTGAACTCCTCAAAGTGGGAAAGGCTATGACCAAGGAAATATTTTAAAAACAGAGGCATGGCCTGTACAAAACAAATTTTCAAAAAGAAAACGACGTGTTTGCTCTACGTAACGGCAACGGCCTCTCAAGAGGAACTGTCTTTGAGTTCGCAATTCAGTCTTACATGAGAACATCCGGTGCCGTGGGAGGGGGCATGCTGTGTTCCAGATGCAGAGTTTGAAAGCCTGATCTGGGTTACTGAATTCTAAGCAGGTTTTACAGCTTGCTGTCGTTTCCCAAAAACTGATGCAGAAAAGACGCAAAGAAAAGCATCCTTAGGGTTAGTGTGTCTAGCACAGGGATATACGTTCACTGAAACTGAAGAGATATTTATGTAATTATTCCAGGAAATTCTCTCTCAGAAGCCCTGAGGTCAATCCCTCTCTAAGCTTTTCCTGTCCTAGCTGAAGTAGTGAAGCCAGCTGCTGGCATCGATGTTGGATGGACTCTTCCGATGTAAAGTCTTGAGTGTCTTAGAAAGCAGTTAAAAATAGAAACAAATGAACAATGAAAGACAATGATATCAGTTCAGAGTCGCACAACACACTGTCACATATTCTCAAGCAAAATCAGCATGGCTATGTGGGTGCGACAACACGTTGCCTGTTGGACCTGTCACCTGTCAGGACCCTGAGAATACGGTAGTGACTTATCTACTGGGGAAGTAAGTAGACGCCTGTCTAGATGTTTCAGCTTGTCATAGTGTTGCCTCGGTTGTTTTGTGAAAATACTCTGAATTGCGCCTTCGGGATGCTGAAAAACAACACCAAGGCATGGAAAGCGTAAATTGTGCCCTTCAACATCACACAGTAAGTAGCAAAATTCAGTGTCTGTCTGAGGGGATGACACAATCCTGAGTCTGTAAGCAGCTGTTTTGGAAGAAAAAAAAACAAAATAAAACTGTGTAATTGTGTTGAACCAGAGGTATGAAAACAAAGACTCTCCAAACAGGTAGATAGAAAAATTATTGGCTCTAAAAAAAAAAAAAAAAGAATGTAACAGCAAAAGATTATACCTATAACACACATATTTATATTAAACTGTGCTGACAATGTAAGAGACAAGACTTAATAGGAAATATCCCAGGGACAGGGTAGATAGTTTAGAGGTGATGTCATGACTATTTTTGACTGCCAACTTGGCTATATCTAGAATTACTTTTTTCCTTGGTTGAAATATTTGAGATAGAAAGGCCCACCTTAAATCTGGTGGACGCCTATATAATAGATATGGGAGAAGAACGTACCCCTTTTGCCTGCTTGTCCATACTCTCACTGGCAAGTTTATTCTTTCAGTTCTTAGACTCTACCTCTGCATTCCAGTGTATACCAAATACTATCTGACACACCCAGCCTCGTGGACCAGACAAATGGGATTCTTGGATTGCTTCTGGAAATAACCATTGTTGGAATAGTTGGATCACAACCTGTAAGCCACTCTAATACATTCCATTTAGAAGGTAGATAGATGATGATGGATGGATGGACAGATGATAGATAGATAGATAGATAGATAGATAGATAGATAGATAGATAGATAGATAGATAGATAGATGAAAGATAAGTAGATAGATGATAGATGGTAGATTATAGATAGATAGATAGATAGATAGATAGATAGATGATAGATAGATGAAAGATAAGTAGATAGATGATAGATGGTAGATTATAGATAGATAGATAGATAGATAGATAGATAGATAGATAGATAGATAGATAGATGGTAGATAGATGATAGATAGATATAGATAGATAGATAGATAGATAGATAGATAGATAGATAGATAGATAGATAGATAGATATCGAGAAATAGATAGACAGACAGATAGACAAATCAACAGACAGACAGAGACAACAGATTCCACCAATTCTGTTTCTCTAGAGAACCCTGAGTAGTACAGGGGATGAGCATTTCTATGCAAGCCTGAGGGCCTGCTTTCTGTTCCTAGCACACAGTAAGGAGTGTTGTGTGGTTCTGTGTGCCTAAAACCCCAGCACTGTGAGAAGCAGAAACAAGAGGATCAATAGAGCTTCCTGGTTGCCACCTGACATTTCTTCCAAATTCAGAAGAAAGATCGTGTCTCAAAGTAATAAAGGGTGATATAGAGGGACACCTGACTTCCTCCTCTGGGCTCCACTCATGTCAGATGTGCATGTACACACACACACACACACACACACACCACACTTTTCATTGAAGCCAAATGACTTCGTCAGTATAGTCATGGTTTCTGTGTTCATTGTAACCTGACTTTTCCTCTGAGTACTTATAGATCTCTTTCTCCACTGAGCTACACGGTGTTCATTAGGCTGTGTCCCACAGTCATATCAGATTTAGTCTTCTAAAACTGACCTCATGCTCTCCCTTTGATCTTCTTAAAGTCTTCAATATAATTGATTATCGTCAACATTGCTGTCACACACACCCCAAAAGTTTTCCAAAACTATTCCTCGTTTAAGTGATATTTGTGTCTTTATTTTTTCTTATCCTAATTATCTACCACTATCCTTTCACTATCAAAAAGCCTTAATGATGTGGAATATCCTTCCGTATGCTGCAAATATGTGTTGCTTTTATTGTTTGATGAATAAAGCTACTTTGCCCTATGGCAGAGCAGAATATAGTTAAGCCAAACTGAATACAGAGATGAAAGAAGGCAGAGTTGAGAGAGATGCCAGCAGCCACTAAAGGAACGAGATGAGAGGTAACAAGTCACAAGCCTTGTTGTAAAATATAGACTAATAGAAATGGGCTGGTTGAGTTGTAAGAGCTAGTTACTAATAAGCCTGAGCTAATAGGTCAAACAGTTTGTAATTAATATTAAGAGTCTGAATGGTTCTTTGGGAACTGACAGGCAGGCGGGAGAGAAATGTCTGGCTACACTTTAATTCAGATCATAATTTGTAACTTTGCTGATGACATCCTTCATAACCTATTTTCCACTAGCTAGACTGCTCTCTATGTGGTGAGTATATTTACATCACCCAGGTTACCTGCTTCTTAGGAACCTTCTGCCCTCCTGCCCTCCTGTGATGTCCTATTGACTGTGAACTTTCTCTGACCCTGTCTGCTGTTCCTTTAACATACATGTGTATCTTTTTGACCCTGTGATAAGAGTGATGATGCACAGAATAACCATAGTAACTGTAACATTAGAAACCAGCAGAAGACCAGATGTGACCATACATACATCTTAGAGCCACCATCGAATCTTGTTTCAGCCGTAGTTCAAACAGTATATTCCCACAGCCTATCAAACTGGTCACATACTCATATTTATAAAGTAAATTATTAAAATCTCTTCTGTCATTATTGCCTATGTTTTTACATATGCTAACACTAAAGACTAATCTGGTTTTATACAGTGGTTGTGTCTATTAGCTGATATTAATAATACTAAAACAATGGAAAGAATTAGTCTTTCAAACAATTTTTAGGAGGCTGGAAAAACAAGTCAATGATTAAAAGTACATATTGCTCTCATGAAGGAGCGAAATTTGGTTTCTAGCACCCACATCAGGTGGCTCACAACTACCTGTAACTCTAGATCTAGGAGTATCCAACTCTCTAGGGGTATCCGTACCATCTGGTTTTCTTGGCCACCTGCATTTATATGCACATAACCACAATCGGACACATGCATATGCACATAATTAAAATAAATAAACATTAACACTTTTTAAGGAAATATAATGGCCTACATAAGTGATCAAATGGAAATCTACTTGTAGGAATGCCCTGTCTTCATTTAAGCCCAATATTGTGTTCTTAATGTGCTCTGTAAGGTGTCTTAGACACTGTCAACACCTCATGCCGCTCCAACCAGCCATGATAATTAGCTTTTCCATTTGTGCTCATCAGCCCGAACTAAGGCTGCAGATGCCACTAACGTGCAATGACTCCTCATTTGCATATTGATAGAGCTGACAACTTCAAGAGCATAGTAATATTAATCGACCCAAGAGTTTAGCTTCCATCTTTCTCAGAAAGGATAGCAATTTTAGGTAAAATTAAAAATTCACATCTTCTTGACCTTAAAAAAAGTAGTGAAATAGTATTTCATATTGACAAAGTCACCTAATAGATGTACACCAACCAGAAGCAAGTTGCTTAAAGATTTCTTAAGTTTGATGGATATTAGGCGTAGAGGGGTTTGGAGGAATTCTGATGGTTGGGGCTTCACTTAGCATGTACTTTCCACTTCCTCTTTCAACACTGTTCTCGGGAACCATCACAGAGGAATTTCCATCATCACAGTGTCCCTAGGTAACTAGAGCAGCTCCAGCTAGTCAGCAATGCAGTCAGGTGAGTGTGCATCTTCAGTCTGCATAGCATGGCAGTGACCCTGAGTTTAAATTTATTCTAAAGATCTAAATATTGTAAAGACAGAATCTTCATTGTTAAGATTAATAACCAACATCTAAGGTGCTAAACAGCCAGGTGAGTGACTGAAAACATCTTGAAACCTAAATAGTTGGTCTTCCATACCCCTCAGGCTTTGTAGCCTCAGATTCAGCCATCTATGAACCAAGTATTCAGAATACAATGTGTCTGTATACATGTGCGACATATCTTATTCTCTAACCGATGGATCATTACAGTTATTTACACAGAATCTTATTGCATTAATTATAATACACCATTGGAAGATTATTTAAAGTATGTAGAAGGATATGTGTAGGCAACATGTAAACATTATATCACTTTATGTGAACTATTTGAACCTCTGTGGGTTTTGCCATCTACAAGAGCTCTAAAGCCGTCATCTCTGGTTAAAAGCAATTATACAATGATTATGATGAGGCCTTTTTTAGATGAGATGTGGATAGGCAAGCATAGCAATGATATAGCCCATTATAAGAATAATGTTGGAATTATAAAGCTTTAGCCCAGAATCTCAGCCTAGTAATAATAACAATGGCTACCAACTATTAAACAATAATGGTAGTAACAGTCATGGGTATCAATTATTCAGCAAGCTGTGAGAGACAAAAGAAAGCACCTCAGGTGTCAACAAAGAATTCCTAGAGGAGGCCATTTAGGAACATTTCTGGGGGATGAAAAGAGTATCAAGATTTAGGGGGGAGAAAGCTGTTCTAGAAAGAAGAAAATGTTCATTCAGAAGCATGTGCCAAGAAGGAAGTGTGTTTCCAGGAAGGAAGCATATTTCCAAGATGTCCAACTCTTCGGTCACTGAATCATAAGTCTTGGGTTGATGGAAGAGTAAAAAAAAATCTGAGTTCATAAAATAAGACTGATGTCAGGCTATAATACTGCTAGAATGTCTCAATAAAGCCATGTGGGATGTTGAGTTTTAATCATGGGATACAATGTCCACGCCTGTGTTTGGCTATAGAATGGTTCATCTGAGTGTTACAAATGAAAGGGTTGGAGGATTGGCCCAGCCCAAGTTCAGCAAAACTTGAGTGACCTCTAACCGGCAGACCTGAGGAGAGAGACGATGAAGTGAAGGGGATAGGAGCCGGAAACTGGTTCAGTATGGTTGATGGTGCACAGTCTACAAATAAAGAAAGATCCTGGGTCAATCCCAAGTCAACAGCTAGCTATGTGCTTTTGTCAACAGTGAGAATTAGAGCCCCCTTACTCCCAAAAGATAATTGAGAAGAAACTCATGCTAGAAAGTGAGTTCTATAAATGTGCACACTGAGTGTGAGAGTCACAGGGCACACCTAAGAGGTTTGGTAGACAAACGTTGGTAGAAGCTTTGGATATGATGTAAGAACTGGACTGGAGTCATAGTTATACACGTCAATATTCCTAGGTGAAACAATGAAAGTTAGTGTGATCATCTGGGGAAAAAAATGGTATACAACTAAAAAGAGACAAAATCCCCAGGTAAAATATATGGAAAATACAAAATCATAGGGATGTATCTGGGAAGTGATACTGGAAGGAATGCTGAGTATGCACAGGTAGAAAGACAAGGGGGGATCAAGAGGGTAGGAAATTTCAGAACAAAGGAGCGAAAGACGATTTTAAACAGCTGGAAGTGCTCAGGCTAACACCTGGAAGTGAGTACACAGCTCTGTAACAAGTTCATAGACGATGTAGAAGGGGAAACATTACTTTCCAAGAAGATGTAGAATAGAAGTCAAATTTTAATTCAGGAGTAAAGAAAAACAGACCAGGAAATGAGCTCCTCTGAGATGCTTGGTAGAGAAAGGAAGGGAGAGCACAGGCTGTTACCCAGAGGGGAACTAGAGTCTAAGGAGAATACCTTTCACTAAGGTGGAGATAGTGGACATAGCTAGGTGCCTCTGCTCAAGCAGAGTGTTACCATAGAATGAAGAGAGTTAACGATAGAGAATTCTTTACAGAGGTGAGAGGGGAAGAGACCAGAACTTAAGAAAGACTATTGCTGAGTAGGAATGTCCCATCAACAAGAAAAAGGGGTAGAGGTAAACATAAGCATAAGGTAGAGAATTCCCACCACATTCCCACTGCATCTTTCTGTCTTTTGTTGGTATCCCGGGACTGAGAGTTGACAACAGAGAGAGTTGGACGAAATCAATTGCAGACTATCACAGGCACGAAAAGGAGAGATGCTTATCCAGGTAAAGGGAAGGGCTGCCAGGACATCCAAAAGACCTGCACAGGGGGGACAGACAAATATGATAGGGAAATTTATCTGTGCACCACGAGGGCTTCTCCGATGGGGCTTTAGTTGGATGTTGACACTGAGAACTCAGACCGCTGCACTGTTGGGCAGGTGTCACGGGAGGACCCTGGATCACGAGAGATGCAGTAGAGCATCGTTCCATTTTCACTTCCTCTTCTTGGAACCGTCACGTGAAAGGCATGCGCAGATGATGTGACACAGGATGGGGTATCACTTATGACGATTTCTAACGTCAATCTCTCCAAGCTAACACAAGCTGAGGTAGAATACTGATCAGGACCTTGAGAAGGCTCTGCTCCCTCCCCCGGTCCTGTGAGGCACGTGTTGCTCATACAAACACGAAGAAGGGTTAAATGATTTGTCCCACTCTGTACCAACTGTAGCCTCTCTGCACCTGTTAACTCCTGGAAGAGAAGGTTGTACTCTAACCTGGAGCATGTCTATCCAGATTGCTCAGAGCAATGCCTGTGCAGGGAAAAGCCCATTTACACATACAGTAAGAATGAGGATATATTTGGGGGTGTCACTGCTTTTCCAACAGGTCAGATGAGAGAGGTTCTATGCAAGGAAAGAGAGAAATAGTCTCTAGTGATGGTGTCATATGGCTAGCCTACAAACAAGAACCACACCCTCATCAATGAAGGCAGATTTCACTTCTTCCTTCCTTTGGCAGTGATTTATGCCTTGGAACAAATATATTCTTTTACAATAAGGCATGCAACCACAGCAAAGAATTTGAAAGGCAGTAACAAGGCTGTTTCAATGTCTATTTCTAAGCAGAGATCTCAACAAAGAAAAATGGAAGCCCTTCACTCTGTACCTCAGCCTCATAGTAAAATCTTGGGTATCCTCTCAATATTCTGTGAGTGGGACCAGCTCCAAAGCATTGAAAGTCCTGATTTCAGAACTCTTGCAGGCAGGGAGGTATTTATATCTGTCTGTCTATCTATCTACGTGTCTATCTATGTATCTATCTATCTATCCATCCATCTATTAATCTATTTATATCTATCATCTATCTATTAATCTATCTATATCTATATGCAATACATGTGTGAATTAAAAGTGAAAATGATAGTGTTTTATTTGGGGATACCTAAGAAAATCCTATTTCTCTTCTGAGGCTGCCTTCTCTCTTAGTTCTTGTGCTATTCAAGGGAAGCTAGTGAGAGGGCTCCCTCAGTGGTCTGTTATCATCATGTTTGAGGACATGGATGCCCAGAAGAAAGGCTTGAACAATGCAAAGTGTGCAAGCCAATTTAGTCCCTTCCTAAATTCAGTGGAACCAACTCTGTATAGAACGACATTCTCACTATTCAGAGGCCGTACTATCTCCCTAATGCACACCTTATTAACAAGTTTGCTACTCAAACACTCCTGCATATGTGCATTAAAGAACACATAGTCTAATGTTTATTCTAAAGGTAGTAGGTGTAACAGGGCCCCAGACTTTAGTAGACCCCCCAGAACTTAGAGATGGAACAGATTCTCCAATATAAATATCATTCAGGCCATAGACCTCAGCATGTAGACAGCACACCTGTCAAAGAAACAACAAAGACCTAATCCATCAAAGTCCATAGTTCTGGGAAAGCTGCTAAATGTACTAGCCTTGAGTTTCACTTCTGTGGTTCTACTTCTGGGAAGCTGTTCTTGCTAACTGAAGCATGTCAACCCAGGACATGATTTTTATGCTGAAAAGCTCACCCTGAGAAAGGCTCAGTGTTGCACTGGGATCCTGTACACCCAGTGTAGTCACCAGCCTGCTAATAAAGACCTTCTATTGTCTTAAATCCATGCCTGCGTAGTCTTCTCTGGTGGATACCCCACAGTAAAATGTAACTCACCCACCACTTTTATTTAGATAATCTTTAAACCGTTGTGCTTGGAAAAAAGAACGTAGATACTAAGAAAACCCTTGAACTATTTTAAGACTCAATTTCTGCTGGAGCTTCAGCATTTCTCGAGGGTATATGATTGTCAGCTGTATAAAATTGAGCAGTCTCAGTAAGCGTACCAGCTGCGACCTAGAATGAGGGAATGTGGGTGTCTGGATAACTATTTCATCGTGTTTTAATATTCCTTAAACATACCACTTCTATAAGAAAATCTATGCCACTAAGTCAGTCTTCTCTGGCTCCTGCACCTTTAAAGCCAATTAAGATGTTTGTTCAACCGTAGTTTCTAGTTGACATGGGCTTCTATTTGTATTAAAAGGGGTGATTACAAGCAACTGATCTGTGATGAGAAAATTGTATCTCTACTAACAAATAGCAAAGCACATTGACACAGTGCATCATTTGGTGAAGGGTGACATGAAAACTCCAGCACCCCATCAAAGAATTGTTTCTGAGCCCAGCAGTGGTGACACACACTGTTAGTCCCAGCACTTGGAGGGCAGATGGATCTCTGAGTTAGAGGTCAACCTGGTCTATACAGAGTGAATTCCAGGATAGTCAGGGCTACATAGAGAAACCCTGTCTCAGTAGGAGGAGGAGGAGGAGGAAGAAGAAGAAGAGGAAGAGGAAGAGGAAGAGGAAGAAGAAGAAGAAGAAGAAGAAGAAGAAGAAGAAGAAGAAGAAGAAGAAGAAGAAGAAGAAGAAGAAGAAGAAGAAAGAAGAGTTGCTTCTGAATTCTGATGTAATCGAGATCTCAGGTTGTTGTAGCTGCTAGCATATATGCATACTGACCAGCAGGATGGCTAGGACAAGCTGAGATGCAGTGTGCACATAAAAAATATGGGGGATTTTTGAAGATTAGAAGGAGAAGATAAGAAGCTAATATATCTCATTAATAATGATGATAATGATTCTACATCAAGATGATTGTATTTAGACTATTGAGTTAAATGAAAAGATATAATAATATGTTTATTATATTATTACATTAATAATATAATAATATCTAATTACTCTTTTTCCTACCCCTTTTGTGTATGCATATTTAACATGACAACTTGGAGTTTAGAAATCGTGTATGTAGCTCTCATTTGTGGCTCACATGTATTTGATGAAGAGTGCTGCCTTGAATCCTGAGTCGACTTTATAGAAATTATAGGGGAAAGAAAATGGTAAAGGAACCAAACGAAACCTCATGGCCAAATTCCAGATGAAAATCTGTCTATAGCAGTGCTACACCAGTTTGCACCACAGACCAACACTTATCTGCTGTTGTACCTCCACTAAGACTCTCCACCAAAGACGTCACACCATTTACGTCACACCTACGTATTGTAGGGCTCAGGTGGGAGTTTTCATTGGAAATACTTAGCCAGAAAAGAAAACTTCTCCCTCAAGAAAACTGTATCTCTTTACAGACTAGCATAGAAGCATTACAGTTATAAGCAACAATTAACATGCACCCTCAAAAAAATTACAATGTCTTAAAAATAAGAGCAGTGTAGAAAGGTGAACATTTTAGATCAAAAGATGTAACATCCAAATGCAGTGAGTGGATTTAGAAACCCGATTTCTGAGTGATGTGGGATTCCCCTTTGTATGCTGTGAATACTATTGGCTAATGAGTAGCTGATTTGGGCCTATAGCAGCGCAGAACAGGGCAAAGCAGGAATTCCAAGTAGATAGAGGAGGATAGAAGGGTGAGTCAGAGAGACGCCATGTAGCCGCTGAAGGAGACAGATGCCAGGGACTCTTACCGGTAAACCATGAGCCTTGTGGTGAAATGCAGAATAATAGGAATAGGTTGATTTAAGATGTAAGAGTTAGCTAGAAATATGCATAAGCTAACAGGACAAGCAGTGTTGTAGTTAATATAGCTTCTGTGTGATTATTTCAGGTTTGGGAAGCCGGAAAACCTACAAGCAGCCTCAGTCTACATCTGTGGAGGGAAGGATGCCCGTAACGTTCTTGGAGATGAAAGAAGAGCTGGAACGTGTACAGAGAAAGGATGCAGTCTAACTGTGGCTCCCTACTCCAGCCAACCTCAGACTCCAACTTCAAACCTCCTGCTCTTCCCGGGATGAGGTCTCCTCTCAAAGACAAGGTCTTCTGGGTTGTTGGTGCTTGGTCACAGAATGAGAGAAAGGGACATGAAAAGCCAACGTCATGTTGGATGGGGTCATATTTCGCATTGGTCTACAAGCCTGGCTCCAAGGGTAGATGTTTACAAACTCCCTACAGTAGTGACTAGATGCCAATAATGTAGTTCCCCAAAGGTAAAATCTAGATTACTCATCTCCAGATGTTCCTAAAAGGTAAATGAGCAAGAGAGGTGGTGGGCTTCAGAGCCAGGGATTCCAGAACTAAACTAGGAGAGCACCCCTTACCAGTCAATGAGCTTGACCGCTTTTCTAACATAAGCATTAGAGACCCTGATTTTGCCTTTTATATTCTCCTGTCCAAGAAGAGAAGTGGTGTTTTAACCTTTTTTGGGAGGGGAGGGTTTTGAACATATAATAAAGTAGAAAAGAAATCACTTTATTGATGCTTTAATATTCCATCCAATAGTTGAGGGGTTTTTATTAATTAAATTTGTTTTTGACATTCTCATACAAGTATAAAATATATTCTAATTACTCTGCTTCCTACTGCAAATACTTCGCCTATGTTCAGGTTTTTGGTTTTGATTTGTGAGCCAACAGAGTTTAACCAAAGCCTTCTATATGAATTAAACAACAGAGCTTGGATATTCATTTTCATTTCCTTTCACGGTTCTGTTTACCATAATATTTAAGACCCAAACTAAACACATGCCATGCCATTTATAAATTCAAAGGGGAACTTCTGAAGTTTTCTATTATACTTATATATACTTGTATTATTAATATACTTATATTATTATTATTGGCTATTGCTTATGCTATTGTTCACAGGAGTGGAGCAAAACTTAAAATATCCAATTGGATCACATGTAGGTTCTCTCTCTTTAAAGAACACAGATTCTGGAGTCTGCAGATACCAACAGCAAGTGTGTGACACCACGAAGTGACCTGGATTCCAATTGCAGAAAGTTTGGGCATTTTGAAGGTGAAAATGTATAAAAAGGAAACTGAGTTCCATTTTCAGGTTTTATTTATAAACAACATTTTCCCAGGTTAAATACAGGATCCAACTGATTCAAAAGCAGTATTGCTTTCTGTTTGGATAGTGCTCATATTGCAACAATGAAATAATTATATTTCATAATGTAAACAAGAAATAATTCCTGTTTTTATTGTTGTTGTTGATTTAGGATGAACTGAGTTCCCAGTAAGTAAAAGGCATAGACTCCAAAACTAGGCAACCAAGATAACACTAGGCACCAGACAAAATGAACTGTCTGTTTCTAGGGCAAGCTCAAGGTGAGGAAATCTTGATTTGCATTGCCCTGGAGGAATTTAAATGAAAATGGAGGTGTTAGAGAAGGTGTGTGAAAAACTGGCAAGCTGAGGAGAAAGCAGAGCCTACTGAAAGAAAGAAAGCAGCTCTGCAGGTAGCTCAGCTTGCTCCTAGGTGCAGTGTTATGCCTGCTCAGAGGCCACACATTGTTAGCTACCACACTGGGGGTGCTGAGCTCTCAAACAGCTGGTAAATCAGCTACAAGGCAGGCAGCTTGGGGTTTAGTTTCTTCTAGGTTTCTCGGCCACTGTGTTACACAGTACACTTTTCAAGGAGTGCAAAAGTCTAAAAACGTTTTGTTCACACCTGGTAAGAACAGTTATTTATGTTAAAACATCCACAAGGAGAAATGACAATGTCACTGAAAAACTGATGTCCTAGGATATTCTGGACTGGCTTTCTCTGGAGCTAGAGCAATAGCTCAGTAGGGAAGGCAGGCAAGCACACACTGCTGCCTTTGTTCCCTGCGATCCGTGCTTATTAACAAACAAACAAACAACAAAAAAACCTTCAGGCATAGCAAGGTGTGACTATAATGCCAGTGCTGATGAGACAGTGGTAGAGACAGTGGTAGGAGCATCCCTGAAACTCAACCATCTAGTCTAGCCTGTTCCAGAGTTCCAGGTTCAATGAGAGACCCTGACTCAAAACCATAAAGCAGAAAAGAATTAGGAGAAGATATCCAACACTAACCACTGGCTTCCACATACTCCCACATACAGACATGCATGCACACAAAAACACACACACAATAGATTTTTTAACTTTTTAAGACTGTTAGAACAATTTAATTGCATTTCTTTCATTTTGTAAATTTAAAAGTATGAGAAATGTTATTTCAATGTTGACAGGATTGATTTTCTTTGCAGATATTTTTCATCAGCTTGGTTAGGGTGATCCTACATGTATGCTTGGTGTGTGGATTTTCTTTCCCAGTGTATTTGTCATTGACCTATACAAACATGACTGATTTTTAGGTGATGATTTGTAACAAGATGCTTGACTAAAAATGCTTTTCATTCTCTTTGAGGACTTTTATACATAAGAGCATAACTTAATCAAATAAGAATACTTTGACATCTTCCTTTCCTATTTGTATCCCATTTTCTTTTCACTTTTCTTCCTACTCTGGATTAAGACATTAAACACTGTATTAAATAATACAAAGGACTGTCAAATAGGATTGCATGACGTTATAAAGCCTCTATGTAATGTTCTGTCCCTTTAGGAGACAAGCCACGCCCCCTCCCTTCCTGCTTCCAGCCTCAGCCTCGGGCTTCTCTCTCTGTCCATCCACGTCTCCCCCCCCTCAGAAAAACAGCTTCTCTCCCTCTTTCCCCTATCTTCCTCTTTCTCTCTCCCTCTCCCCCTTTCTGTCCTTCTTCCTTCCCTTCCATAACCACTAAAGAAATGTCCAACTCCCCTCTGTATGATGTGCCTATCTCTGTGTCTCCCACCCGCTGCCACCCACATGGCTCACCTGGGACCAGCCACCTTAGGGCCAAGTGGTCTCCTGCACCGTCCCTGCTTGGGACTGGCTGCTTTCGGAACTCTGGTAGCTTGTAGCAAATCCATTTGACTCTATACACCAGACTGAAGAAAAAGCCTACACAAAAGAAGAAAACTTTTACCAGCCATGCAGTTGACAGAGGATTAATATCTAAATGTTTAAGAATTCTTAATTAAAATAAAACAAACTAATTTAAGCAATAAATAGGTTAATGAGCATATCATTCTCAAAAGATAAAGTATAGATAGATACTAAACATGTAAAAAAAAGTCAATATCCTTAACCAATAAAGGAAATAAAAGCCAAAGCTATACTGAGATCAATGCTTTTCATTACATTTTATGAGACTGTCTATTGTTTTTTTTTTAATGTAGAAAAAAATCTAGGGGAAAAGGAGCCTTCAGAGATAATGAGAGTCTCTATTGGTTCAGTCACTATAGAAAACCACATTTCTAAACACAGAGTCACCATATCATCCAGCTATAGACTCAAAAGTCTGTTCTCAAAGGACTCCACATCAAGATACATCGAGAAATCTGCACTTACACATTAATATCATAATATTTGCAATAACCAAGTTACAGAGTCAGTCTAAGCCTCCATCAACCGTCAAATGGATGCCCTGGGTATAATTACTTCTCTTCTACATTTGAAGCAAACTCAGTGAAGTTCTTGACATCATACTTGACATTCCTTGTGTTGAAATTTTCATTCAAATAGAAAAAAAATAACAAGCAGAACATATTCTCCACATATATTTTTTCCTACATGCTTTTTCATTATAGATCTGCATGATATGATTACTAATAACTACAAGACAGAGCCAGTGTGAGGATGTCTTTAAATATCCTCTGCCAATAAAATTAGTCCAAATCCTTCAACTTAACATTACACAGATTCTTAGAACATGGGCAAAAAGAACCACATTCTTACCCAAATATCACAAAAAAGATCTCTCACCCTGTTGCTAGTATTTGTTTCCCTCTGAAACTGTTGGTGCTATAGAACTCCATAGTCCAGCATGACTGTCTTCCAAGCTCCTACAGGAATAGCCCATTAAGACCTGCTTATAACATTCAACCACTTTTCCAGTCCAAAGTCCCACAGTCTTCTAAATTCAAAAAAAAAAAAAGAGCATGGTATATAGCCCACTATCTGGTATCAACTTCTATCTTCCCATGATGGAAGCAACTTACAGAAGAAACAGTTTATTGGGGCTTATAGTTTCAGAGGATGAACCATGACAATCATTGTGGGTATAGAATATCAGGCAGGCATGGTGCTGGAGGAATAGCTGAAAGCTACATCCTGGTCTACAACATGAGGCAGAGAAAGCAACTGGAGATGGTGTAGGCTTTTGAGGTCTCAAAACTAATATACCTCCTCCTACAAAGCTATGCCCTCTCCTCTTTCCAAACAATTCCACTTACTGGGAACCAAATATTCAAATAGATGAGCCTATGAGGATTTTTGCCATTCAAATCACCACATGAACAAAAAGAAGACAGATAAATACTTTTTACCACCTTCCATGCAAAATTACCAAAAATAATGTTCAAGTGAGCTGCAGTTCTGATAATGGCCATGTAGCTTGCTTTTAGTAACACATTCGCATTGTAACATATACAAAGTCTCTGAAAAAAATGGCTTAAGAATAATAATACTCAAAACACTCTGGAAGTCTACTGAAATTATACTTCTTTATTCTTCTTGTTAACTGATAGAATAATATTCTTCTCTTGGTATTTGGTGGGACACATAAAGTACCATAATCTTTTCTTGGTAATTGATAAAACTTGTCAAATACTCTGTAAGGATAAAGAAAATACAAGTGATACAATTAACTAACTAGATTGAAGCTAATTTTTGTTTTTTTTACTCACCATCAACGAAATTCTGGTACCTTGGGTTCTGCAGCAACCTTGGTAAGATCCTGTTGTAGAGCATCAATTACTGAGACCTCAAAATATGTTCTCTCGGGCAAAGCTCTCTCTGCTAGGACAGTTTCCGACAAGAGCTACTTCTTTCCTGAGTAGTCTTGAAAATTACCTTTTCTGTCCCTGTTTGGGCACCAGAATATCGGGGACCTTGAGTACCAGCCTCAGTACCCACCTCAGGGCTTAGAATTGGATGCCTATGGCAGGTGAGGATCTATGGGTAAAAAATTAACTGAAGTACATTAGCTCTGCATCTTCTTTATTTTTCATGCTAAGAGAAAAAATGAAGTGAAGGGGGTGTGGAAGAGAGGAAGACTAAGAAGAGTAAGGGGAAGAATGAGGAGAAGAAAGAAGGAAAGTAAGAGGAAGAAAATAGAAGGAAGAAGGAGGAGGAGGAGGAAGAGGAAGGGCTGATCTTCATGAGGTTTCTAGTTTTTACAGACATAGTTGGAAAATTCCACAGGCAAGGACAATGATGATATGCATATCAAAATCACTAAAAAGGGCAGGTAGAACCTGACAAAGCAACACTCTGGAACAGGTGGCACTATCTGGGAAAGAGTAAACATTTAAAGAGAAGTATCTGACATCTGAAACCATTAGATAAAGTTCCTAAACATCCTTGAATCCTGTGCTCACCCATTCTCCTCATCTAATCTCTTTGGTGATATCCAGCTTTGGGGACTGTCTTATTCCTATCTTGTGAGTTTTCCACTTATAATAAAACATATATAATTTGTTTATCTTGGCATAGCCTAAGATTTTTTAACCCACTTCATTCAACAAAGGACTCTGGCTTATCCACACTGGACACATTTCTCTGTCTAAAGGCCAATTCTTTAGATTTGATTTTCAGAACCTCTTTGTTAGCCTGATTTTGGCCGACATAAGACGATGAAAAGCAATAACATGAGACAGATATCATGCAGACAGAGAATGAATTGGTCTCGCTCCAGTTTTCACCCTGTTGGCATGATGTACACTTTCTTGGCAAGATGCTATACTCGTTCAGCTCCCCTAAGACCCACATCTACTTTTAGTTACTGGGGAAGTTCTCTCTCTCTCTCTCTCTCTCTCTCTCTCTCTCTCTCTCTCTCTCTCTCTCTCTCTCTCTTTCCTTAGTACTCATTCTCTCTCATTCTATCTCTGTCTTTCTGTCTCTCTCTCTCTCTGTCTCTGTCTCTCTCTTTCCTTAGTACTCACTCTCCCTCATTGTATCTCTGTCTTTCTGTCTCTCTGTCTCTCTCTCGACATCACTGTGAAGCCCAGATTCAAACTCATGATTTTGATCATTTCTAGACAGCTCCCTTGTCTTGAGACAATTTATCCTTTTTCAAAATCATCCTTTTGTCTTGCTTACATTTCTAAAAACAATCCTCTCATTAGAATTTCTTTGTTGAAGCTAAGTAATGGCATGTGCCTTTAATCCCAGTGCTCAGAAGGCAGAGGCAGGAAGATCTCTGAATTAGACACCAGCCCTGTCTACAAAGTGAGCTCCAGGGCAGTTACACTTACAAGAAAACCTGTCCCAAAAAAGAAAAATTCTTTGTTGAAAGATTTGCGATTCAAATGATGTTTTCTGCTGGGAAGGACTTAAATTAATTAGAAAGACAAAAACTCATGTCTCTTATATTTGATTTTAGAACATATTTTGTGCATCTTCATATCATATTGCTTTATGTTACAGAAATCCATTCTGTTTTAAAGAAATGTGAATCGAGTTATCCTTTAATACAATAACTTTTTAAAATAATAATTTTAATAATTATTTATGTGTATTGGTGTTTCACTTGCAAGCATGTCTGAGGCTGTCAGAAGCCCTGGAACTGGAAATACAAACAGGTGTGAGCTGTCATGTGGGTGCTGGGAATTGAACCCAGTTCCTCTGGAAGAGCATCCAGTGCTCTTAACCACTAAACTATCTCTCTAGCCCCCCCAAATTCTATTGAATTAGATTCTCAGCATCCCTTCTTATTCTTCAGATCAAACTCCCAGCAAGCCTTCTTCTTGACAAATGTCCAGGTACCCACAGAGGCTTACCTGTGAGACGGATACACCTCTACATTGGTAATAATTAAATTCTTTGATTTTAAAAGGCTTCTCAGGAGACACCTGGCTGTTTTATGGTGTGAACATCAATATAAAACACCACATTTTTGGCCACTTTAGGTATTATGTGCTGATGAATGGCATTATTAGCCCCAGAAAGCAAGGTCTGTTTGTGTTGTTTGCTGTAGTCTTTGAATTGCCTTGAAAGATGAAAAGCCTGAAAACGATTTCTGCATTTGAAAATCATTGTGTAATTGGGGCCAGAAGTTGTCATCTCTCGGCGGTTTAGCTTCGCAATCAATACAGCTATTTATTCACATCTAGTGTTTTCAAAATAGCTCAGCTCCAATGTGGTGGTGGGGAGTGTGAAGGGTACCGGTACTGGAGATCTGCTTTCTAGGCAGAGCTGCATTCCTCAGATTCACCAGCAAATTCCCATCGTTATATAAATCCTGTTGATGAGTCTGTGGGCTAGAGTAAAGCTCCAAGTTCATTGGCACTAAAATAACAATGTTCCTAGTGGTATGTATACGTATATGTATGTGTATATGTATATGTATATGATGTATATGTATGTGTGTGTGTGTGTGTGTGTGTGTGTGTATACCTTCCAAAGTAGGTCTTGGAACATAGACTTAATATGATGAAATTAAGACAATTTCCAATTTCAATCCATTTACTGTAAATATCTGTCTTCTAGGGGAAGGGCCTCAGAATCTGTTCAGCTGTCTCTCACCTATTTAACTATAGGTTTTCTAGATTAAAGATGCTGTAGATCAAGATGACTGGAGAAAATTAAGAAAATTAGACATTATTTTATATAATAAAATTATTCTGAGGACCCAAAGAAGTATGTTACCATGAAAGTAACAGAATTTGCTAAAATTTAAGGCAGAGTGTGGAAAGCTCTGAGGGAGAAATTACACACAAACAATTGTGGATATGTAGGTAGGAGAGAGAGAGGATGGTCTGATCGTGTGTGCATCAGGGAAAACCAGCGTTCATGCTGGCGTGGGTCGGAACTGATAGGCAGGATCCCAAGAGCCTCAAAGGAGGGGTTGCCCATCGTCCCTGTAGCTCGGCAGATCACAAACAACCGCTTAGGTCCACTTAACGACTTCCCGATTTTACAATGGTATGAAGGTGATAAATATTCAGCAGAAACTGCCTGTCTATCATTTCCGAGAGCACTGGTGGCTTTTATTAGCAAACATTCAAAATCTTCATCTGGTCCAAACCAACCAACTTGCCTACCACCCAGGCCCACAGCCAGGACTTTGAGTAGGTCTGCTCCAACGTCTTCGCCATCTATGACTTGCTGGATTGCCCATGGAAGGACTGGTCCTGGGGAACCATACCCTCAGGCATCCATGGCTGGGGCAGCAGCAGGATATCTGGGAGGAGTTTAGTGAGGGTGCAGTGTTGGTGGTGTGCCCAGAGGCCTTGAGCCTGACCAAGGACTCATTATGATGGGCAATTGTGAGCGGAGCTGACTGAACTAAAGGGTACTGCGTACTCCACTGCAGCTTCCAAATGCATGCTGCAGTTCTCAACTCCACTGAGATGAGTCAGGAGGTGGTGGAGAGGTGGAGGATGGGAGAGCTAAGTGTTTGCGTTGTTGTTTGCTTTTTTTGGTTTGTTTTTTTGCTTTTTAATGTTTGTTGATTAATAGTCTTGCTTGTATTTTTATTTTATTTTTATTACTTTTTAAGTTTTCCTTTGGAGGGGACACTACAAGTGTGAAAGGCAGACTCAGAGGGACTGAGAAATTAGTGGGATTGGGGTGCACATCATGCACCCCAACAGAGAGATGACCAAGGAAGTGATTCACTTCCTGTCCTCAAGCTCAAGGCTATCAAATTCCAGAAGATTCTTAGCTGAGGTGATTCCCTCCCCCAAGCCACCAAGGGCAGGGTTACCTCTCCCTGTTTTGTCACTGCCTGAGCTGAGCTTCTTGCCAGGAGCACTTTAGCTGGTGAGGGCCTGCTGGCCTTCCTGCTCTGTGCTGTTCTCTCCCTCCATGTTGTTTCTTACCCTGGCACTGTGACAGATTAAATTCTGGAAGGAAGGCCAGCCTTGAATACCTGCATGTTGAAATAGGGGCGGCGGGGCTGCGTCCCCAGCACCCCGGCTGCCTACACGGCTAGCTTTACCCGAAATAATTACACGGACACTGTATTCTTTTAAGCACTGCTTGGCCCATTTCTACCCAGCCTCTTCTAGGCTAACTCTTGCACCTGGACTAACCCATTTCAAATAATGTGAGTAAGCACCCCAAGGTGCGCTTACCGGGAAGATTCTAGCCTACGTCCATCCTGGGGTGGAGCTTCATTGAGAGTGCCTCAGAGAGCAGAGCTATCCCGTCTGCCCGCTAGACAGGAGCATGGCGTCTCTCTCTGAGGTGTCTGGCTCTGAGAGGAACTGCGTGAAGTCTGAGCTCACTTCCTCTTCCTCCCGCATTTTGTTCTGTTTACTCCACCCACCTATGTTTCTACCTATCAGGACCAAGGCAGTTTATTTAACCAATGAAATCAACAGATTGATATATGACACTCCCACATCACCTGCAGGCTGCCTCCATGGGACCTTCATCACAAATGTTATCATTACTCTAGAGCTACCAATATAGCATTGAATTATATTTGTGATATTTACTTCCTGGTATTTTTTTTAAGTACTCTGTTGAGAGTAGGGAGAATTTAAATTCTGATTAAGCATCTAAAATAAGCATATGATTCAAATAAGATATAAAATACAGATTTTTTTTAATAATTCAGATCCTGAGTGATAAAAGGAACAGGTTGTGGGATGGGAAAAAAAATCCTCTACGTGTCATGGATAGGAGTTTGAACAGTGTCAGGAAAGTTGGCAAAAGAAAAGCTTCTCTCGATCTAAATGTCGGGGGCTAAGGTACAACATTAAAGATCAAGGAACGAATGGTTTTAATTTGTACATAGTAGTGAAAGCGTGAACGCCAGCCCTGATCATTCCCATTTATTAGGCAAGATTCTCCAGCCCTTCCCTTGTTCTATGCACACCAGCCCTGGCAGGAATTATGGAAGTTCCAGGTTGCATTGAGAGCAATGGTCTACTGACCCAGAACTATACACAGAATCCAAACACATTTTTCTTCCCTAAGGTGTTCAAGGGAGCAGTGGAGCAAAGGTGAAATGAGTAGTCCCACGAGTTTCTTTCTGAAGTCTTTAAACTCAGTGAGTTTGCTTTAAACTAAACTTCAAAATTGCATGCTCCGGGCTGGAGAGATGGCTCAGCGGTTAAGAGCATTGCCTACTCTTCCATAGGTCCTGAGTTCAATTCCCAGCAACCACATGATGGCTCACAACCATCTGTAATAAGGTCTGATGCCCTCTTCTGGCCTGCAGACAGAAATTTGTATACATAATAAATAAATAAATATTTTTAAAAAAATTTGCATGCTCCTACCATTCAAGAAAGTGCACACATATGCCACCTGAGGTTAGATTTGGATCCTTTTTTTTTTTGTCCCTTTTTGTTTTTCAAGACAAGATCTTGTTATAACAACCAAGGGGATCCTAAAATTTGTTCTATAGACCAGGCTGGCATTAAACTTGTGACCTTCTTCTATCATTCTAGTCTTGGCATTACATACACCAGCCCCATCACATCTGGTTTGGGTCAGTATGTTCAACATAAACCTTGAAGGTGCAGAAGATGTGGAGCAGACGTATCGGATATTCGTGATCATCTTAAGGCCCTGTTCCTATCATGAGCCCTTCTATTTCTAGGTAACTAGCAGTGTGACAAACGCAACCCTCAGCTGACACTTTTCTTGGAACTTCAGCTGAAAAGAGATGCTTCCCCACCAGGAGGCCTAACCTTACCCTAGAGATCTATAGGAGCTCAGCGAGGCCTTTGATGTTATGTAGATTCACTCAGTCCTGCTTCCTGGCTGCAGTCCCCTACAGAAGCTGATCAGAAAGGCATTCCTCAAAAGCCTCCTGCAGCATAGGGGGACAAGCAGCAATGAGGGGTAAGGCTCAGCATGGCAAGTACCCTCATCTCTTTTCAGAATACAGCCCTCGTTTAGTCCCTTTAGACTGCTGTACAGTACACCACAGACCAAGGGACAGGAGCAGGAGATGCTTCTCACAGCTCTGGAGGCTGATGCTCTGAGATCAGGTGTCTGAGTGTCTTCCGAGAGCCTCTCCCAGGTTTGCAGAGGGCTGCCTTTTTGCTGTGGGTTCACATGGCCTAATGGGATGCATGCTTGTCATGAGAAAGCATGGGAGCTCTCCAATGCCTATCCTTCAAGGGCACTGATCTCATCATGTGGATTGCACTTTCGTGACTTCATTTAAGACTAATGGCCTTCCCAATCCCCCATAGCCAAATGTTATAATTGGCCAGACACATTCTGACTCTAACTCTCAAATTTAGAGGGACAAAATTATTGAGCCCCAACGCAGAGCCTGGTGTTCTGACCTTTCAGAAAGTATTAGTCTCTTCTCCCCAAGTTATATACTAAGGAATATCATAGACAAAAGCTAGAAAAAAAAATCTTCCCTTCCCCCATCTGCCCCACCACATGCTGGGTATGTAACCCAGTTTGAGTGTAATAACCCTGGGCAAATACTCATCTCTCTGAACACAGTTTCCTATCTGCTGTGGGATAATGATCTGTACCCCGTCAATTGCATTTTAATAAAATGTTGATTGGCCAGTAGCCAGGCAGGAAATAGAGGCAGAACAACCAGGCAGGAAGTAGAAGCTGGGCGAATGTAATGATCTGTTCTGTCTCTTTAAGAGACAAGCCATGCCCATTCCCTTGTCTGCTGAGACAGGCTGATCTTCAGCTTCCAGCCTGAGTTACCTCTCTTTTCTGTCTTCCTTTCAAAGAGACAGCTTCTGCCTCTCCCCAATTCTCCCCTTCCCCTCTCTCTCTCTCTCTCTCTCTCTCTCTCTCTCTCTCTCTCTCTCTTCCCTTCTCTCTTCCCACTTTATAACCCACTGAATAAATATCCATCTTCACTCTGCATGATGTGCCTATCCATGTCTCTGTCTCTTGCCCACCATCGCCTGTCTCCCTGCCCAGGAGCAGCCACTGCTGGGGACCTATGCCATCCCTTCCTGGGACTGGCTGCTCTCTGGACTGGTTTGCCTGCTGCCACTTGGGGACTTGCAGCATTTTTGCCACTGCAGCTACTCGGGGATCTGAATATTTTTATTAAACCATTACAGCAACGAGAAGAGGAGAATTCTGGGAAGAGGAAAGACACAGTCTGAAATTGTCACCCAGCCCCAGAGGAAGCAAGATGAGAATGCCTCGCTGATGAAAATACGCAAGCCCTATAGCTAACACAGACAAGAATAATGGGTTAATTTAAGATGTAAGGATCAATTAATAAGAAGCTTGAGCTACTAGGCCAACCTGTTTATAATTAATGAGACCTCTGTGTATTTCTTTGGGACTGAACGGCTGGGGGACCAGGCAGGACAGGAATCTCTGTCAACACCTATCAGTAAAAGGAGAAGAGTCATAGTAGCATATGCAACCAATGAAACCAGATATTGCAATAAAAATATGAAGCCACAGGCATAAAGGTGTGAGCATGGTCCAAATAGTATAAATGTAATGATTACTGACATATAGTCCTGGGTGTGAGCATTTGAAATTGGAGGTATGCACTGAAACTGTCTCCTCATCCTGATGTGAAGGTGTGAAAGAAATTACAGGACTTGAGTCTTTCACAAACTCTGTACTCTCGCTGCCTAGCACCACAAGATAGCTGAACACCCGATACCCACATAAAGAACTAACTCCAGAGAGCAGACTGGCGAAACTCCACAGGACTGAAAACTATGAATGAATCTACAAAGTATACCGAATGGCTTGCTAAGTAGACAGCTAATCTGGGCCATTGATTAGAACGAAATATGAATTTTCGTTCATGAATTTCCACAAATGAACACCTCATTTGTCCACAGCTCCTTCTCATCCAAGGTCTGATTGTTTTGTTGACATACAAGCTCTAGCTAACCATACTACTCCAGCTCTAGCAAAGCAGAGCCAACTCGCGGGACTTCTACCAGCACAGAGCATGGAGACCTATTGGTGTTGAGAATGTGTTTTCAGGAAGTAAATCACAAACTTCTGACCATGTTGACTACAGCAGTCAGAGCCCAAATTGTAGCATCTGGATTTTAAAACACAATTTGCCATGAGTTCCCTGCCCATATCCACCTCTGCATGCCACTATCTGTTCTACTTTTGGATCTAGAACAGTGATTCTCAACTTTCCTAAGGCCAAAACCCTTATGTTATGGTGACTCCAAGACACAAAACTATTTCTGTTGCTGCTTTGTAACCATAATTTTATTGCTCTTATGAAGTGTAGTGCAAATGTTTGATATGCGAGGTTTCGGATTTGCAACCCCCAAAGGGTTGAAAACTGCTGATCTAGAATGTTCCAAGTTTTAGTCTTTGATACTTTCCCAGACTGGTATTTTATCAGAGTCCAGTTCTCATGATCACACCCACTATGGCTTCCTGACTGAAGTCTGGGCCTGTGGATGCTCCAGGGTTTGCTAACCCCAGCAAGTCATCAGAGGGCTTACATCACACTCCAAATATTAAGTAGACAGCAATGTCAACCTAGGCAGTTTAAGTCCACATTTAAGCATTTGTCCTACATCACAAAAGCAACATTCAAGCAAGAGTCTTCCATTCACTGTTGACATCTGATGAACTTTCAGAGAAAGTCATCTGGTTTATACGCAGTAGCCATGAACCTTGCAGAAGTAACCAAGGCCCAGGATTTCATATGAAGGCATTAGAATCATACAGGAAGGAAACACTAAGCTTCCGGGAGTCAGGGAAACAGACACCAATATGGCTTGAGTCTTGCAGTCAGTGTCTGGACTCTATAGGGTGTAGTTACCTTTTTGTGGCTCAGTTTCCACAAGCTTCAGACTTTGGCTTTGTATTCACAGTCAGATTCTGCAAAGGAGCTTGATGGGCAATGGTAGAGCAGATGTTGATGAGCAATGGTAGACCAGATGTTGTTCTCTCAATGAATTCTCTCAGGCCAGAGAAGTAAGAAACAGCCCTAGAGACAAGTAGGGGTAACCCTGCTTGGACAGTGTGCCCATTTCATGAGCCAATAGCATATTAATTCTAGCTAGATACTCTGATTAGAACCTTTCCTCACAATTGGGAGCCAAAGTTCACTCAAGAAATACCACAACTGACTCAAATAAAGGAAGAAAAGCTGGGGATTTAAAAAAGAAATATCCATAATATGTACTTTTTATAATTAATTTTATTAATGTATTTATTTTATATACCAACTTCTTTTTAATTAATTGTCATTACATGCTTACATGTGCACACAGACACACACACCACATCTAAATATAATTTGCTCATTCTGTATAATGTTTCTTGAATGTATGTCGTCAAGGCTGCCCATTTTATACTGGATAACCAACTGATGTGCTCTTAACTGGGAAAAATTATTTTTCCCACATTACAGAAAACCACAATCAATCAAAAGGCAGAGTTGTGGAATCCAGTCCTGTAAAATAAAATAAAATAAAAAATAATAAATAAAATAGTCCTGTACCCAAGGTCAGGGAACATTGTAAAAGAAGAGGTAGCCTCTACTGTAAGAGCCAGAAAATCAAGGAGTTCAATGTGAGATTATGTCTCCTAGTAACATTAAAAGCTATACTCATAAAATCTCATCAACATAAATGCCCAAATAGAACGGCAATAGTAAACTTGTCAAATTGGGTAGAGTAAAGCCCACAAGGCCTCAACTCTACACAAAGAACTAAAGACACCTAGGAAATGCCAAAAATGAGAAAAATAATTTTCTCCAAGAAGGAGCACACCAATTGGTTATCCAATACCAAATTGTCAGCCCAGAAAACAGACATATATGTACCATTATACAGACTGAGCAGGTTATATTTAGGACTATGTATGTACACACATATACATGTATGCATATACCAACAATTAATCCAAAAAGAGGCTATGAATTTGAAAGAGAACAAGAAGGGCTAGAGAGGAGGGGTTGGAGGGAGGAAAGGGAAGGGGAAATGATGCAATTATATTACACTCTCAAGAATAAAAAAATGTGAAAGCAATTTCTACGAAATAAAATATTTAGATAATGCATTAATAATAATAACTTTTCAACTTAACAACAACAACAACAAAAAAGATTTAGTACCCAGTGAAAGGATACTGTGGGCTCTGCATTTGGAGGGCATTTAGTTCTCATGGATCTGTGATTAGCTCTTATGACAGGGCTGTTATAAAAGAACAAGCCTACTTACCCTACTTTTGTTTCCTCTTTGGCCAGGCAGTGTCACTGTTATGGTACATACCATTTACCATGTGGGGAGAATTGGCCCTAGGCTGTTTAGATTTTTCACACAGAATCTGGGATCTAAACAAGGCCCTTCTTCACGAGCATGCAGCTCATGTAGCCCATGATAGTAATGCAAACTGACTCGTAGCAAATGTTCTCATTGGACGTCCTTCCTTCTGGTCATACCACCTACTTCTTGCAACTCTAGGTGCTTGCTAGCTGAGTCGAGTTCATTGAAATAGGTTAGAAATAATCACAGGTGGACTTTAGACCTTATAGAGCCAGCATCTGCTTTGTATTCTTCGTGTCTTCTTAAAGTTAAAACTCAAGACAAAAACGATAGTCATAAGCACAAGGAAGACACGATTTTATGATATCAATCCCATGGTGTGGCTGTTACTGTGGATGTCCCAGAATGGAAACAAGCCGCAAACATCTCAGATTATAAAGGCTGACTTTTTGGAAACAAATTGACTTTTTTCAGCATGTGACACCATGCCTGGCTACTTGGGTAATTTTTGTTTGTTCATTCAGTTGTTTGTTTGCTCGTTTTGCTTTGTTTTCCTGGAAAATTCCTAGCGATGTTAGGAGAAAGTAGAGTGAGCCCAAGAGCTTCTTCAGGAACATATGTTTCAAATAGCCCAGCTGACAAGCGCTGGTGTGGAAGACTGCTTGGGCACCCTGGTGGTTGTCAATTCCTTCTCCATTTTGGTGCATATGCAAAAGATTTTAATGCCAAGTGATGGCAAGCATTTTTTCCTGCATTCCTACCATCTGTTTCCTTGGCATCTACCACAGACAGCTGCATTGCCAGCTTTCAAGCTGCTGATTGGTGTGCCACAGGGAGGAGATGTTGATGGATAGACTGCATTGCCTGAAAATGGGGCATTTTTGCTTCTCTTTGAAATGTTTATTTAATATCACAATTTTTTCACAGAGTGTTCAACAAGCATTTACTGAATGATTCTGATTTCTCTATCATGAATGGATACTTGTGAAAGAAGACAAAACGTACTAGGTCAGCTCTCAAGCAACCTACACATGGACCTAGAAAGAAATCAGTGCGGATAGTGAAATGGTCAAGTGGGGAGAAGCAGAAGAGTCCTGTGTGGACAGAATGCGAAGATCTACACATTCCACAGATGGAGGTGGGGCACTGCAAATTCCAGAATGGTGAAGCTGGTCATAGAAGAAGGATGCTGAGAATGCAGGGGGAAAGTAAACGTAGAATACATAAAACAGAGTCTATCTTTGCATGAAGTTCATAAGCTAAGATTTATGTACAGTATCTAAAATACCCAAAGAACACTAATGATAGAAACTAAATCCAAGTGACACATTTATACAAACACATGTGAAATATGGTAGATAAACCAAGTTACTCACAGAAAACTCTAATTTTGAAGGATCCAGTAGATTTTGTAAAATCAAGTAGATTATGGGAACATTTGCACAATACTATTTAAATTCACAATAGAGACAGGCGGTAGTGGCACACACCTTTATCCCAGCACTCGGGAGGCAGAGGCAGGCAGATCTCTGTGAGTTCAAGGCCAGCCTATAAGAGCTAGTTCCAGGACAGGCACCAAAGCTACAGAGAAACCCTGTCTTGAAAACAACAACAACAGGGGCTGGCGAGATGGCTCAGAGGTTAAGAGCACTGACTGCTCTTCCAAAGGTCCTGAGTTCAATTCCCAGCAACCACATGGTGGCTCACAGCCATCTATAATGAGATCTGGTGCCCTCTTCTGGCATGCAAGCATACATGGAAGGAATGTTGTATACATAATAAATAAATAAATCTTTAATAAAAAAAGAAAAAAAAGAAAACAACGACAACAACAATAATAATAAATAAATTCACAATAGGTGCAATATTATTAGTCATTGCAGGAGCAATTCATCAGTACAGTTTAAACCTTGAATAATCAAGGTGCTATTGACAAATTACATATACTATGTAATTATATATTATATAATAAATTATAATTATAAATATGTATAACTATATTGCATATTATAATATATATAATTACATGTTATAATGTGTAATATATTATAATAGAAATTGAGTAAGTAGATTTCCAGTTTTTTCAGAGAGCTAAGGGTCATTTAGAGATGATCAAATATAAATACAAAGATATGTATATATGTAAACATGAACACATATATTTACCATTGAATACCATTACAAGGGACAGACGTCACAAAACAAGGATACAGTGGCATTTTAGAGGGATAAAAAAAATACTCCAGAGAGAAAACATCTGAGCTAGATCTGAAGGGAGTTGTTAGACTCGATTACCAGATTCATATGAAAGAGCACTTTATTCTAAAAGAACTATGAGGCCAGTGAACCAGAGATTATGTATGGGAATAGAGTGATGTCATGGTCACCTGGAACTGTCAGCTTCTTGAGGATGAGTAGTTGTCAGGAGATGTTTCCCCCCAAAATTATTACAGGAACCATTGCCCTGAGGAGTTAGCAGAGAACCCCACACACCTCTAACAATAATTAGAACTGTTTTACTGGCAGAGCCTACCCCACACCCAATTATCTGTTAATAGAGAGCTATCTGTTAGCGGAACCCACCTCACATTCCAAACTATCTAGAGAACTAGGTGTGTCAACTTGTGAACTCCTGGCCGAGGAATCGTGATCTGACTGATCGTAACCTCCTGGCCTACGTGACCGGCGTGGACCACGCGGCAAGAGCCCATGCCCCTGCCCCCAAATTCCTCATCCTATATAAGCTGTAACCATGACTCTAATAAACGGAGGCTCTGACAAACCTAGCATGGCCTTCTTCCTCTTTTCCACCCATATCTTCCAGATAGCGCCTCTCCGGGACCCTGGAATAACTGACCCTGCCAGGTGGGTTACACCCCTAGACTGAGTGACCCGCCAGGTGGTTTACAAGTAGTAGCCTGCGACACTAAAATACTCTCATATTCATAATGGAAAAAAATTTGAGTACATGTTAAGGACCTTAGTGGTTTCCCGGAAAGACATGTATGTCATGAGACCTATCTAATCAAGAAGAAAGGAACCAGGAGCCAGTTGGGACAGTCTAAATTGGTGATGGTAGTTTGTTATTACCAACACTACTTCTGGAAGGGACTTCAGAGAGCTTCATCACCCGACTTATCTGCTTCAAAACTAACCTTTAGATGGTATAATTACTGACTTTCAACAACAAAATAAAGGAATCAGAACTAGACTCCAACTCATGGTTTCGATTCTAAAAAAGATATACCATGGCTTACATGAGGAGGGTCTTGGTGGAAGGAGGCCTGGGACAATGGAAGTAGCTGTTTCAGAGGGACTTGAATGTCTCTTTCTTGCATCTCAGGACACTACCTAAGAGTTCCTGCTTCTGTTTTAATGCATGTATCTCTCCCCCACTGTCCCCCAGATGTATTCTCAGCCCATGTGTCCTCTCATGCTGTTCAATTCAAAAGGTCTTTTTTATGCCCTTCCAACTCTATACCTTTGTGCTAATTCTCAATCAGCTTGTGACAAATGCCACAAACTCGATGATTAAGGACAATAGGCCTCATTAGAACTTACAGTTCTACAGATAAAAAAGTCAAAGGTGCTATGGCTGTGTTTATTGAGCTCTTGATGTGAGTCACAGAGCAGAAATGACAGCGTTAGCCAGGCTAGTTACACCTACAATGTCCAAAGAAGAGAATGTCTAAATTTATTCTTGCTGCTGGGCTGGGATAATTCAGCAGCACATTTGAGGTCATGGTCAACACTTGATGGAGGTGGGTCTTCTGTCTATGTGTTACTTTCATTGGTTAATAAAGAAACTGCCTTGGTCTTTGATAGGACAGAAGACTAGGTAGGCGGAGTAAACAGAACAGAATGCTGGGAGGAAGAAGGCAGTGAGGCAGATGTTATAGCTCTCCTCTCCAAGATAGATGCAGGTTAAGATCCTTCCCGGTAAGCCACCACCTCATGGTGCTACGCAGATTATTAGAAATGGGTTAATCAAGATGTGAGAATTAGCCAGTAAGAGGCTAGAGCTAATGGGCCAAGCAGTGTTCAAAAGAATTCAGTTTCCATGTAATTATTTCAGGTAAAGCTAGCCTGGTGGTGGGAAGCCGCCCCAATCACTACAAATACTGCCTGTTGGCTATCAGCTAATGGCTATTCTCATCTCCCAAATGTCATGTGGGCCCTGGCCACTAGCCTATTCACTGTCATTCTCTTTCAAAAGTCTCTGATTTTTCTTTGTTTCTGATTGCTTGGCTTGGATAAAACCACCTAAGGGTTTCTAATTAAAAGTCAATGGTATCATACAGCACAATCTAATTACACCTTAAAGTCAAATCTCCTATACTCACAGCCTGGTAATAAGAGGTATGCCAGAGAGGAAAAGTCCTGGGGCCACCTTAAATCCCTGCCACCCACACCTTAGCCATGGGTGGCAGCTTCTTTTCTCATAGTACATCTTAGGAACTCAGTTTTAACTCAGACTAAAGTGTGAAGAACTCTAAGTGTTCAGTGGTATCTGCTTGTTAACTGGAAACAATTCCTTTAGAATCCCAGGTAGGGACTTGAAAATAGCTTGAGTAAGTAGATAGTGTCTATGCTAAAACAAACACTGTTGGCCGTGTTGTCCACACCACCCTGTGCTTTGGGAAGAAGAATTCTCACAGATGAGGAAAACAAATCAAAACTTTCTTCCTGGATGAGAATTGACAACGCGCAGACTCCCCTTTGTTCTCCGTCTCAAGAGGCTTTCCCTGGAGTCCTTCCTGCTGTGCCCTCTTTGTAATCAAGAAGATATTTTTAAAACTAATTAATGAAACCAGGTACAATTCAATCTTCATGCAAAACCAAAACATTCACTTACAGCATTCAGCACATTCTCTCAGGCAAGAGACCCACCCCATTCGAGCTACTCCTTATTCTGCTTTCTTTCTTCCAGTGATCACTTCCATAATGAGGGATGACACATTGTGCCTAATTAGTCATTTCTGGGGCATATGGGCATGAAACGTATGTGTTCCTTAGTTACCCCACTTTACTGTTAAATTGTCTGTAGAGATTCCTTTTTCAAAAGATGAGTAATTAAGCTTATTTCTTTGTCTCTTGTTTTCCAATTCCCTTCGATTCTATTCAGGTGCTATAATTATGCTGTATCCATGGCAACACTCATTATCTACATCTATAGGTGAAATCGCTGGGAGCTGCTGCGGATTCTCTTTTCCTTAATCTGTCTGCAACCTGTAGACGATGAGATGAGAGATAGTGAGGTTGAACGTCACCAGTGTTAATAGAGATTTACCCTTCACTCAGGATGGCGATGCTGGTGCTCACACCCAATTCCCAACTAACTTCAACTTTAATTTAATTTTTGGCAGTTTGACAGAAAATTGAGTGTGTCTGTATGTGTGTGTGTGTGTGTGTTCTACAACACAGTTTTACTCAGTTATAGTGAGTAACCTGGACTGTGTTATTCCACTGAAAGGGTTGGTCAATTCTTAGACACAATACAAGCGAGAGTTTAAAATTTAAATAGTGAATTCTACAAAAACCCTCAACAGATTGATTTCAAAGTATCAGCACAGTTACCCAGAGTCTGCCATGATAGTTTATGGTTCTCATCTTGCAGATACAGGTCTGTGTCCTCATTTTACTTGCTTTACTGTTTGTAGTGCAACACTTTTGATGGGTAAATGTGGCTGAAGATTTGAAGTACAACATTCACATTCCCAATTCGGTTCTTCTGTTTCCCACAGTGATACCATGGTTAAGTTATTCAGCTTTCCCCTGACCATAGTCTCTTTCTTTCAATAGGCAAACAATAGTTGCAGTAGTAGAAGGAGCAGTAGCAGTGAGCAACAACAATGATAATAATATCTGGAAATGTTATGGAGTTTAGAAATAATGCAAACCGCACCTAGCAAATGATCAGCAAATGACATCATCACCACGTGACAGCTTTTGGAGACTACAGACCCGACTGCATTCCAGAATTCCTGTGTGAAAGTGCAGTTTTAGGACACTGATGTCATTGAGGTCTGGACCATACTGGGGCTGAAATGGCAAAGCGATGGATCATGAATATTTCATCCTAGACAATTTCATGTTTCTATGGGCTATTTGGTGCTTAATTTTTGGAGCAAAGCTTTCAAGTCATTTGCATATGCTGACATCCACCAAATAACATTTTTTTCTTCATTCTACTTCCAAGATGATGAGAAAAATAAAAGAATGCATCTAAAGAGGACTTAAGGATCCTAGAGTCTAAATCCTATTTGCACAAATAAGGATGCATAAGTCCAAGGAGATGAATCAGTTAGTGGGAATAAAGAATTAAGGTACAAATACAAAGCACACAAATTATGGAATACATAAAAATGTGGGCTTTTGAGTCAGTTTCAGTCAGGTTCTAGCATTAGATAAGCGCTTAACTCCCTTTACCTGTAAATCTGTGATCCTTGCCTTGGAGTGTGAACCTGGTACAATAGAACATGTTTTTTTTTTTAAGTTATGAAGGATAAAGAGAACATGGAAAGATTCAGCACCAAGCAAGACACATGCCAATTGCTTATGATTCATGATCACGTCACTCACATTTTTATTTGGCCTGGTAGATAGATTCAAGGATCTACAGAGAGGAAACAGCTCCCAAAAAAAGACAGAAATTAAGGAGCTGTATTTAAGAGGGAGAAACCAAAGGGTTTTTTTTTTTTCATTTAAAAAATGTAGAAACAAAAAAAGGTCACCAGGGCATGGCTGGGACATGGGCAAACTTAGTGACAGGGAGGCAGGGTCTGTTGTAGAAACCAAATGACAGAACTGTTAAAATGTATAGGCTTGAGGGGAAAATAAAGGCCAACAAAAGAAAAATTAGACCACTGAGAAATGTGTTGTTTGTTTGGTGCACTCAGTAAAACATGATGAAGCTAGCATTGCAAGCTTGGAGAGAACAAATATATTGGCCTCAACTACTGTTATAGCAAAGGACAGCCTCTGCCTATAGCTCACGGCTACAGGAAGCTGACAGGAAAACTGTTCTCCCTTTGTCCTGCTTTCTATGGTTTGCCCTATGTAAGCAGGTGATGTGGGATGCCCCTTTATATATGTGCTGCTTTTATTGGTTGATGAATAAAGCTGCTTTGGCCAATGGCTTAGCAGAGTAAAGTCAGGCAGGAAGGAAAACTCAGAGAGATGCCATGTATTTGACGAAAAAAACAGACACTGAAACCTTACCAGGTAAGCCACAACCTCGTGGTGACACACAGAATAATAGAAATAGGTTATTTTAAGATGTAAGAGCTAGCTAGAAATATGCATAAGCCATTAGACAAGCAGTGTTGTAATTAATATAATTTCTGTATGATTCTTTGAGTCTGAGCAGTTGGGAAACAAATGAGTAGTCTCTGCCTTCAAATTGTGCCAGTTTAGGCCAACTACATCCACATAAAACTGAGAGAGCTTTGGAAGGAATTCTAGACACAAAAGAACAGAGTTGAGCACAACTTCTTGTTAGCTGCAATTTTTTTTTCAGATAGACTCTGTTTGCTGGCAGTGGACAGAGGTATGTCTCCTCTAAGAGAAGGTTTCCTGACTCAGTATAAGCAGAAATACTGTGCAGCTTCTTTAAAAAACAGCTTCCTAGTTCATGCTGGCAGAACCAACTTTGACTCTTTCAGGAGTTCCTGCACTTAAATGCGGTTTGTCGGCAGAGTGCTATAAGTTGTTTAATGGAACATTTAACCTCTGTGTTCCTGGAGCTGGGTGGTGAGCATGGCTGGCAGAGGCGATGAACATACCTCTGCTCTGTTGAACTGGGTGAAGCAAACAGACAGGGCTATGGAGTTGGTCCTAGCCATGCCCACTTAGCTGGAGCTCATAGCCTAGAGAAGGTAGGTCATGCCTTTCTGGGACTGAAAGAGGAGATTAAGAATTACCTTAAGAGAGTTTTCTGCCTTCTTCCTCTCTGTTGCCCTTTCCCCTCATCTATTACAATGGAAAAATGAGGGATGGAAAGCTGTCCAGCTGTGTGTGAGTCTTCCGAGAACCTGGCATGTAGTCACTTGACACATCCTCTCAAGAGATCTTTACAAAGTCAACCATTGCAAAGGAGTTGCTCTATGGTCTGCCTCTGAATACTTAAAATTGGAAGCTTCTGTGAACACTGGATATTTGAGTGGAACCGTGGTAGACAGCAACTTCTCAGACTTGAGGATGCTGTTTGGTATGCACAAGTGCCTATCCCTGCCTACAGCCTCCTTCTACAATCTGGAGAGTTCTCACCTCACATGTTACTGAACTGAGGAGAAATCAACAAACAAAATGTGCCAAGTGCTAACTCAGAAGGCAAAACGCCTTCTACTTTTACAGATAGAAGTAAAATTACTGTGTACACTAGAAAGACACCTCTAGAGGAAATGGTTTGCAAGAACTCCATTTGAATGTAAACAGGAAAGGAGGGAAAAGTGGGGTCCAGCATTAATGGTAGAGAGCGAAAATCCCTGTGTGATGCATCTTCTCCACTGTATAATTCCATCAGACAGCAAGGGCAAATTGTATGTTTTTCTTTTCTTTCATGTGTATACATGTGTGGTATGCAAGTGAATGTAGGTGTGCACATGTGTGTGGGTGAGTGTGCACCTACATGTGTGTTTACATGCGGAGACCTGAAGTAGAGGTTCAGAGTGCTGCTCACTCTCCACCGGACTCATTGAGTTAGGGTTTCTCAGTTGAATCCAGAAGTTCCTAGTATGGCTCCCCCAGAGAGCCCACTTGCTGTGGGGGATCTTCAAGAACCAGAATTATAGGGGTGCCACCCTACCTACCCAGCAGCTATGTGGGTTCTCGAGATCCAACCCCCACACTTGTACAGCAAGTTTATTAACAACTGAGACATTGCTCCAACTTCAAATCTTCTTATTTTCAAGGACTCTTGATTCTCCAGAATTTTCCCTTTTAAAGGTACTTATCCTCCTTAATATGTGTGTAAAGTCATTTGGATTCTTTCTTCTATTTTCTAAAATAAGATGATACATAACACTGCTCTTTAGGAATGAAATTGAATGAATCAAAACACAACAGATCCAAACACCTCTCCTTTGAACTGAGAGATCACTCATGTCCTTCTGCTGGAAAGATGGCAGGAATATAGATATGAATAGAATAGAATGTTTTCATTTACTAGAATGATCATAGCAAAAGATGGTAGCCAATGCAGCTTGAATGAGACAAAGTCATTTTCTTACTGTCTGGATACTAAAATCTCCATATCAAGAGAGTTGGTTTCTCAGGAGTCTCTCTTTTTAATCATCATTTCAAAATGTTCTTGCATGGCCTTTATCCAATGGTACCCATCCTCATACCTCACCCTTTTGTGTAAGGACATAGGTCATAAGTATCCCATTATAACTCAATTCTCTTTCTTTCTTTTAAAGATTTATTTATTTATTATGTATGCAGTGTTCTGTCTGTCTATGTTTGCTGGCCCAAAGAGGGTACCAGATCTTATTATAGATGGTAGTGAGCCACCATGTGGTTGCTGGGAATTGAACTCAGGACCTCAGAAAGAGCAATCAGTGCTCTTAACCTCTGAGCCATCTCTCCAGCCCTCAATTCTCTTTCTATAGAGACCTTACCTCACGTCATGATTGCATTCTAAGATATGGGCTCTGCGAGCCACAATTCATCCCACAACATGCAGTAATAAGTACAGGTACACTAACAAGCTACAATGCCACTTTAACAGCGTTTCAATACAATTCAGCACCTAAACTAAGTGTAACGACTGTCTCTTTCTACTGTGCTATTAGTCTTCATCTTAGAAGGGAGGGAGGGCTTGGGATGGACAGATATAGCTTAAAATAAGACAGCAAAAACATAAAAAGCGTTAATTACTTTATTATCATAAAGGCCCCCATTGCTTCACTTGAGTACACGTCATCCATAGGTATCTTTTGTGCAGATTGTACCATGCAGTAATGAGGCCCATTCTGCTGCCTATCAAGAAGTATTCTTTGCCAATTAGCTGCCAACGGGGATAGGTACTCTGGTCTCCATAGCAACAGGTATGGTCAGTCCTTAAAAGGAACTAGTATCTTAAACTAAACAAAACCAATTGAATACAACCATATTAAATATGGTCTCTAAATGAAGCAACCATATTCATAATTCATAATTCCCAAAATAGAGCGAGCATGCCTTTATTCTGAAGCAAATCCCTTTTTAAAGTGACATTGTGTTAGTATGAGAAATTATGAGGTATCTCCTGATTGAGGTTCTTTAAAACCAGAAAGATTTTTTTTTCTTCATACCCAAAGTCTTACTGTTCTTTTTCCCTTCTTTTATAAAGAAACAGTTCTTGTGAAAATATAGCTACACAATATCATGGTAAGTTATGATTATTTGATACTCCTTTATTCGCAAGAATCTACAAAATTTGATGTTTATAGCATTTTCACTTATGATTCCAATGGACATCCATATGATTCTGAATCCTCACAAAGTCTGGATAAGTAAACCCAAAGAAATGTGCTAAAGGCATGTGTTCCTGGCGCCTGGAACTATCAGAAGTGGGAGAACCATTGAGACGGTGGAGTCTAGAGGAAGGTATTCCACTCCTCAGGGATGTGTTCTGAAGTTAATTGGGACAGTGGCCATTCCTCTCCACCTGTCCGTCACACCCTACACATCCAGCCAGAGGCTTCCAGATGACCTCACGCATCCTTCCTTGATGTACCGTGAGAAGGGAACGCGGCAAACAGCCACAAAAGAACTGACCTGAAGTCAGCCTTCCCTCTGCAAAGTTGGCATCCTGTGTGCTTTGTTCCATGAAGACAATGCTAACACCAACCAACAAGGAAACCAAAGTCTTCACAGAGTTTTAAGTGACTTCAAGTGCACTAATGATAAAATAGGTAGGAAAAGGTTAATCAGTTTTCGTCTTTTTCATACAAGATCTAGCATTAGTGATTAACTTTGTATGCTGCTATGGTTCGAGTGTGAAGAGTTCCTGTTGGGCCCAAGTGTTTGAACACGCGGTCCCCTGTCGATGACTTTTGGGGAGGTTAGGGAACCTTCGGGAGGTACAGCTTTGCTGGAAGAAGTACATGGCTGGGGTGGGCCTTAAGAGTTCATAGCCTCGCCCTGCTCCGTGTGGGTCATCACGCCACGCCTCCCTGACATTATGGACTCTCCTTCTGGAACAAGAAGCAAAATAAACTCTATGACATAGGTCGTGATAAGCATAGTGAGTGACAGAGTAGTGCCCAGCGCCAATGCTGGTGGGTCAGCAGCAAGGCTGTAGACTGACGTCCAGGCAGGTCCTGCCACTATGCCGTGGGTAGCTTCGCTTACATGAGGCTTTTAGGGAAACAAGAAAATTGATTGTCTTATGTAAGAGTTTTGGACACAGAACTTTTCTTGAGATTTGTAATTCTGAGTTATGTAATTATCCCTCTGACTATAGGTTTTGAAAAGAGTACCCTGATAGCTCTGTCGCTGTGGTTTCACACTGCGCCCTTGCTGCAGAGGTGGAGAGCTATGTACAGTCTCTCTTCTTCCCACCTTCTCATTTAAAAATAAACCTCTAAAGAACCTGAATGCAAAAGCATTAGCTCAACGTTTCATTAATAATTTCAATGCAAAAAAGCAAAGGAAATATAAAATCACCCACATAGAATGTGTTATGTTCTCTAGTTCCTGTTATATTTGTAAAAATGGTTCTTAATTTAGAAAAGAAAGATTCAAATCATCAAAGCAATATTCACTGAAGAAGAAAAGATGCATTAACTTTTGACTGGAAATTTCTGGAATGTGCATATTTTAAAAGAAATTAGGGCTAGGAAATATTTCTCATTAGCATGTATTTTTATGCCTGTCATGATCTGAACATATATGTAGTGGTTTTGCAACTAATATTTCAATGAATTTGTTATCCATTTAAATTTTAAATTCATTATTTTATGAGTTACTATTGTCTATTATATGTTATATCAATGATATTTTTATTTGAGACCATGTGCCATATAAAAATTAAATATACTCTAACTGTAAACAGTAAAAATTTGAATTAGTATAATTTCTCAAAACATAGCAAGAAAAATTAGATATGAATAAACATATCTATGGGTGAGCACCTAGCATTAGCCTTGTGAAGGCCTTTACATTTTCTGCCTTTTCTCAGGCTCACTTTCCCGCTAATTTTATTAATAAACTATATGAAAAAAATGCAGAAATAAACCATGTCCAAATACATTAGTCTACATACTATAGCACTGAGCATTTAATGTCATATGGATGATGCTCATAAGAAATGTCCTTCCCGCTCACAGCTGCCTATGAACATCAGCAGGAAAGAGACTGAAAACATGGACCGACTCATCAGAGAAGCTTTTCCTTGCAGTGGATAGCAACTAACATAGAGAAATTCCCCAACACACACACACACACACACACACACACACACGTGCACACATGCATGCACACACACCACATGCACACACACATACACAATCTCCCCCAAAGCTCAGACATTTTCACAGAAGAGGGGAGGAATGACTGGAAGATCCAAAGCTGGTCGACAACATGGAGGGAGCAATGTTTTCCAGACACAACAGAGCAGTTGCGTGTGTGAACGCACAGAGAAGGTAGCAGCATGCAATAGACCTGCACAAACTTCAGACAGACAGAATCCGAATACAGAGGGCAGAAGGAAGGCTCGGGATCTTTCCACTAGCTGAGGAGGTATTGGCATTTGATAGCTACTGGGAGAGGCAGAGTCAGTTTTCTTTAAAGATGTGACCCTGATAGGCTGACCACATGCCAGGGCAGGCCCCAAAACACAGACTATCTGGGTCACAAAAAGTAGAGTTCATAGGGTCGGGTGGGAAAAGATGCGAGGGAGGAGAGGGTGATTATAGGAAGATTTCGGGGCATGAATGTGCTCTAGACACATTGTATAAAATTCTCAAAGAATTAATAAAATATTGCTAAAAAAAGATAAAAGGAAAGAGAAGAAAGAAAATGTGGGTTGAGCTATTTAAAACGACCTCAGCCTTGTCTTGGAAATGAAGGCAGCTAAGTCAAGACAAAGACATAGATAAATGGCTTCTGAAGTAAAGTAGGAGGGAAAATGTTTAGTGGGTTCCAGCTGATGAGAGGAGAGAAGTCAGGCGGTCTCCTTCATCCCAAACAAGCCCACATCCGCCTGCTATTAGCTCTAGCTGAGGGTCATTAGAGAGAATCAGGACTGACTGGGTAGCACTTCTGTAACTTCAACACCTGGAAGATGGAAGCAGGCAGCTCTCTGTGAGTTCGAGGCCGGCCTGTGTACACAGTGTGTTTTAAGACAGACAAGACTACACAGTGAGACCTTGTTTCTAAAACATAGAAAAGAATTGGGGCTGGGAAGCAATGGCACAGAAAACTGTGCCCTGCAGAGTCTATACCCCATATGCCTGGACCTGAAGCCTGCCTAGGGGAACCTTAGGGTATACTAACCTTGTTTCATTGACTGGATTTAATTTGCAATGTTCTTCTTATCTTTGTAAACCATTTTTCAGAATTTGAAATTCATGATGTTGACTTCTGCAGCTGCTACAGAGATGGATAATGGACAAACAGATCGATATTAATTCTCCCCCTCCAAAAAAAACAGAAAAAAGTTATTTCATAAAAAATAAAGTCTTGCAAAAAAAAAGAGACATTCCATTCCAACACAGCTATATTATATTAGTCTATATCGTGTGGTTATAACAACATCTCTGGGACTGCATAGTAATAAAGAGGGGTTTATTTGGACCCATGGGTTTACAGGTGTTGACATCTGGTGACGGGAATAGGTGGCTTTATCTCGCGATGGAAAAGCAGAAGAGAGACTATGCTCATGGAGAAGAGGGGGCACACAGCTTGCTCTAAGAGTTTTGCTTGGAAAACTGACACAGTCTTAGAGACTACGCTAATCTTGTTCTGAGGTCGGCGCTTCTGTACCCAGTGTATCCGAAAGGCTCAACACCTCCAGATAGTAGCGTGAGGCTTGGAGGAGGCACACTGGGCCATATGTCTTTGTCACTGTTACTTCTCATGCTGGAGAATATGTTAATGAAGATAAGCAATGCTAGAGAGGATTCCAAGCACAGGCGTGTCTCTCAAACATCACCGGTGCAAGAGCACAGCCATCATGAGATGTGATATGATACCATGTTAAGAAATGTCACAATGCCCATTGTCACAGGGCTATGAGGTTGAAGTACCAGGAACCAGAACATGGGAAAGGAAGGCTGGGCTACCTAGAGGATCCACAGAGCACGGCCCGCACAAAGGAGCGAAATCTTGTTTCTAACAAGCGTTGTAGAGTTCTCTGCAGAAGATACAGAGTCTGAAAAAAGAAAAAAATGTCTGTCAGATTCTGTGCCATGCTTCCCCTGAGTCTATCCAGCCCGGAAGCAATAAGGCAAAAGAATGGAATTCTAAAAGTGATCAATATGACTGAGTGGTCTGTGACATAGAAAACACAGCAGAAGAGACTAGCAACTTGCAAGCAGGTGAAAATTAAGCTTGATATATAAATGAATTCTTAAAGGCCCAGTGTGGATTCACCGGTTAGTGAAATAGGATGATTCCATGGCATTAGGGAGAGCTTCTCTCATTGGGTCTCAGAATGCAATTCTCCAGACAGGTGTGATGGGTGATGTTTATGAGTCCAGTACTTGTGGAGGCTGAGGCAGGAGGATCAGGGGTTTGAAAACAGCATGCCCTGTATTGCAAGGCTCCAAAGGCTCAAAGAAAATGATACAGGGAGGTTAGCAAAGCTCTTTGCAGCTGACACTTTGAGTTGGGGCGATCAGAATGCCTTAGACTCAGGGTCTCCCTAACTCCCTTGTTTCCTTCCAAAGCAAGGCTCTCTCTCTGTGTAATGTTCTTTTATTTGGCTGAAAGGTTTGCTTTGCTTGCCTGCTTGTTTTAAAGAAGTGCAGTTATCATAAACTGTGTCCCCAAAGTCCCATTTACCAGGAGAATTTAATCATGGAGAAGAGACCAAGGCACACCCAGGCAGACTTTTCATACACTATTCTGAAGGCAACTCCAGATGATGTGGAAAGTTTTATCTGCATGAAAATACAACCGTTCCCCACAGAACCATGACACCCTTGCCTCCCTGGACCCTGTGGCCTTGTTTCCAGAGCCCACGGGGACTTATCTTGGCTTAGTGCACTCTCTTTGACACCCACTCATTTCCCCTGAAATCATTAACTCCACCTCCATTGCTGCCATCCCTGTCCCTGTGAAGAGTCATTTGTAAGTCTCCTTGGAGTTCGGGGCAATCTCTCTGCTCTATGATTCCATGTGTGTAGCAAGTGGGTTTGGCTTTTTTCTTGTTAATTTACTTTTTCTTTCCAGCAAACCCAAACCTTCAGAGATAAAGAAAAATAAATCCATTTGTCTCTCTCCTCAAGTTCTCCACTGGACACTATCAAAATGAACTTGGCTTAGGATTCCAAAGTGTTGCTTGTAAAAAGGAAAAAGGAGAAAAGAAAAATCCCTGATGATGGAAAAGAACTAAGATGCCCAGCCAGTTCCCCAGCAAAGATGGGTCCACAGAAAGACAGAAGCAACAGTTTCTTCTAGGGGAGGCACAGAAAGCCAGTGATGGGAAGCAAGTGCTCCTGTGTTTTCCTGAGATGAGAACACTCCCTCCCACTCGAGACCCCACAGATGAAAAGGTTTGCCATGAGGAGTAAGAGACAAGAATATTCAGGAAGAACTCTCCCCCCAACACTCAGTTACACAAGGTTTATCTAAGACTGGAGGTAGACCAGAGATTACTCTGGCCCACAAGGAGCTGAGCAGTGACTATGACTTCCTTCTAAGGAGATTAAAGTGTAGAGAGATCTTCCTTGTTTTGGTAGATATTTAGGGGTGCCTGAAAGTGGGCATGCAGGAAGGGCTGCGGAACACTGGCCCAACTCCATGGATTATAAAATAACAATACCCACAGCTGGCAGGATTGAAATCTGGGTTATAGCCAAAGTAACTATTGCAAGAGGAAAGTTCTAACTTGGCTCATGTGATGGAACTCACCCCTCATCTAATGGGAGGGAGGAAAAGAGGAGGGAAGGGAGAGAAGGAGGGAGACAGGGATGGAGGGAGGGGCAGAGAAAGCCCTTTCTACTGCCGTTCAACATAAATTGCCTAGCTTTCAAGAAAAAAATACATTAGATTAAACGATAACCCCAAATTGTGGCACACACCTTTAATTCCAACACTTGAAAGGCAAAGGTAGGTGGATCCTGTGAGCTCCAGGCTAACTAAGGCTCTACAGTGAGATGAACAAAGAAAAACAGAAGTTATTAGACAAAAACCACTAAACCACAGTCAAGAGAAAAAGAATGAAAAGTCCCTACTATTCAGGCATACAAAACGAGGTTTGGAATATAGAAATAATATACCTTGGGAAAAAACAGAGGGCAATTAGTAATAAGTAAATACTGATAATGATGACCATAAAATTACTGTCATTTGCTATATTCTAGACTCTGGACTAAGGGCTTTCATTGGTGTGAAAAGACCTTTGTGGCTGAGGTTGAAAGAGTTCAATCATTCTGGTAAAGACTGCTTAGCTAGTAAGGCAGGATGCCTGCATGCAAGGCCTGTCCGGCTGCAGCCTGGGAATTACCAGTGCCTGTGCTTTACTGCCATAGCCGTGAAGGTTCTGGCGTCCGAACTACCAAATCTACCAAGCCCTATTCTAAAATACATCCAGGTACATTCAATGGACATTTTGATTGTTTTCATGGCTGTCTGTGTGGCTTAGTGACTCTCACTTCCATGGTTTTGACACACTCCTAGCCAGCTTTACTGCTCAGACCTTTTCCAGCATGCTTCTCCATTCTGAGCTCTGTCTGATTGTCCCAGATTCACATCCAGCCTAAGGCAACAACATTTCTGTGAGGAAGAACCTGTGGGTCTAGTAACTTGTCTATCTTGTTTTTATTAATAATAAGCCTAAGACCTAATGCTATTCTACACTTGAAATTGATACACTGTGCGGTCACCTAGTACTTGTATAGTTCTCAACATATGACTGGTTTAATGAATCAGTTTTATTAGCATTGTACATTGGGACAGTTTAGGAAGTCCTAGCATTCTGCATACATACAGAAAACAATAAGCACCCATCTTCCTGAGGGCTTGATGACCCTTCTCATCTGGATCTTACGTCCTTCATTTTCAGAAATATCCTTATTTATATTTCCACCCCTCCCCCCACAACTTCTAGCCATTGTTTCCTGGAGTTCAATAAAAGATTTCTTTCTTTCTTTTTTGTTTTGTTGTTGTTTGGTGATTTTTTTTTCAGACAGGGTTTCTCTATGTAGCCCTGGCTGTCCTGGAACTCACTCTGTAGACCAGGCTGACCTCAAACTCACAGAGATCCACCTGCCTCTGCCTCCTGAGTGCTGGGATTAAAGGTGCACCACCAAGCACCTGGCAAAAGGGGATTTTCTTAATTACCCAGTTTCCTAAACTTGCCTCTCTGCTTTTCATCTTTTTTTTTTGTTTTGCTTTCTAGGAAGAAAGTCTTCACTTTTACTCTTAATAATTTTGTCGGTTTTTCCATTCCCTATCTGATGCTACTTAATCTTCAAGGGCTACCGCTTTGTCTTCCTGGATATTCTTCAGTGTTCTGGTCCACTCATCTTCCTCCTGGTGTCACCTTCTGCTAACTTTCTGAGGACTCTGATTGTGGTTTCAGTTCTCTTTGTGCCACTTCTGCGCCTCCTGTTCTTCTGTTAGTGCCCATGACACTTATTAGCATCATCCCTTAAATGCTTATGCTGTCCCTGGAGAGACCAGAGAAGGGAGCAAGGGTAGCTGTCTCCTTCCTGTCATCTACTTACTGTTGTCACTTACCCAACCCTGCCCCGGCTGGCTGTGCCTCAGTTAAGGTGTTGGACATCTTTAAGTCCCCAGCCATATGTAGAGGAGTTTCTCTCTGCTTCTTACAGACTGCCAGCCCATCCCCTGCCCACCCCACAGGCACCTTCACCTTCAGAAAAACCCATGTGTCTAGCTCCTAGTCAACATGCCCAGGCCTCTACTGGGTACCAGCTTTCTGTAGATCTGTATCCAGTTATCCATCTTCAGTTTCCAAAATCATGGTTCATTTCCCCTATGGATATCTCTTTACTGTTAAAGCAGAAATCAGCCGTGAACACATCTTCACTTTGCTAAGCTGTGCTGAAAGTCTTAGTGTTTATTGTGGATTCCACGTGTGTTAACTTCTGTTGATAATAGAGAGTTATTATCATTCAGCACTGACGAATGTCAGGAACTCTCTTTAAAATGCTGATTTCATTGTCGTATACGGACCTCAAAAGAAAGTAAGGAACTACACTTCCCTATTTGACAGATAAGGAAACTTAGACTCACAGTTCAGAAATATGCTCTGTGCCCTAAATCTTTAATCAGGAGATTTTTATTTTCACTAAGGGCAGAGAGACAATTTAATCCCCGAGGGTTTTAATGCAGAGTAATGTTATCACAATAATGCAACATTTTTTTTCTTCATGACTTATAGAGTTATACACTCACCACTATTAATATTAGTGATCAGTTTTTTACTGAGGTGACTTAAATTAAAAAAAAAATCAAGGGTTAAGAATAAATACCCCCACTTCATCAGAATAATTTCAAGGTAGATGAGAGCATTTTCTCCTGCCTGACATCTACATGAGGGGCCTGGCCTGCTTGTTTGTTGTTGTTTTTGTCCCACCCGGTTCCCCACAACTGTTTAACCCCAAAGAAAATCACACATAGGTCCCCATAAATTATAAAGCTGATTGGCCCATTAGCTCTAGCCTCTCATTGGCTAACTCTCACATCTTGATTAACACATTTTTTCTGATCTATGTTAGCCATGTGGCTCAGTACCTTTTTTAAGTGGTGTAGATCACATCCTGTTGCTTCTGTGGTCTGGGCAGGGGTGGGAGGAATCAACTTCCTCCTTCCTAGAATTTTCCTGTTCTCATTACATCATTTTTACTTCCTGTTTGGTTTTCCCGCCTATTTCCTACATAGCCAATCAGTGTTTATTTATAACATGATTGACAGAATACAGACAATTCTCCTGTACCAACATACTTTCTGGGAAAAACCTGGAAAATTATTTATTGAGCAACATGGCTTTGATACCCCTGAGAGAGCATGTTTTACTAGATCTACAGAAAGTTGAAGTACATAATGCTGATAGGTAGATAACGAAATCTCTCTTCTTTCCTCCACCTGGGAAAAGTAACATTACAGCTCAAAAGGTAGATTCTATTTCCCTAGCCTTTAATGTATGACTTGGCCTTTAAGTTTTTGCTACTAAGAGAACTGGCTGGAAAAGACTGTTCCAGTGCTTGCAGGCATCCTCTGGTTCACTGGGACGCCTACCTCCACCCAGCTTGCTTGCCAAGGACAAGTGACCATGGAGAACAGAGCCAAGTCCCCAGCTGCCCCAGCCAAGCTCAGGCACGGCTGTAAGACCAACCAAGAGTAAATGAACAGCCTTCTACTTCACATCGGACTTCGACAAAGAGAGCCTGACTGATCTCAGCTCACAGTTCTGACTCACAGAACTGGGATGTATAAGTGGCTGTTGTTTTGAGCCATTAAGCTTTGAAGTGGTTTCTAATGCTGCATCACTGGGGTGACGGTAAGCTGATGCAAAGTCTGAAATGGTGCCTCTGGAGTGTCAAGTACCGTCCATACAGCTTAAAACCGACAGCTTTGTCTCTACACTGGAGAAATGTTTTGAATTAATTCAAGGTACCTGTTTCTGCATCTTAATGTCTTCCTCGGGGGAAGGGGTGAAAAGATGCGGCATCAAAGAACACAGACGCCTGAGTCAGGTAGAAGGCTTACAACAAACTCATTTATTTAACAACAGGGAAAAACTTATATACCCTCCCAGCACCCAGGCTTTCTGATCCATAGACAGTTGACGTCTCATGCTCATCTCTCATTGCCTAGGCACGATCAGAACCTCTGACAGCGCCTGTTGCTAGGCGCTCTGGAACACTGCTTCTTATTGGCTAGACACAGACAGAACCTTGGACAGCTCCAGGCCGACTCCAGGTTGGCTGCTTTGGGCCTTGTATGTCTTAACTTCCTACAGGTACCGCCTAATGTAGTTCTAGGCTAGCTCCATTGTTGTGCCCCACAAGCACAGCTTGTCATTGCGCATGGGGACACACATGTTCATTCTCTTGCCTATGGAGTCTAACATGGAAGATGCTTGCGCCATCAAGCAGTAGAAAGACTCACACACCCCGTAGATTTTACAAGCTCAATTTAAAAGCTACACAGTGATTGTCCAGATATCACCCAGGACATTTCCACAGAAGCTTTAAGCAGCATTTCTCCTTCCTTTATGCTAATTTTGCTACCAAGGACAGCTGGACTAGCTGCGGAAGCAGTCACTAATGTTCTCCTAGTATTAACTGTCGCTTCTTCCATCAGAGCTTTCTAACATGACAGTAGAACTTTCTCGATCTTCCTTAGCTACAGTAGCTACATGATGATATTCAGCTGACTGACAGAGAAGAAAATCAACCAAGTCGACAACAATAATTACATTTGCTTGGGACTAATTAGGAGAGCATCCTAAGCTGCACAGCTCTGAGTGGTTCAGAAATGGGCAACATGATTTGCGAAAATGGAAACTCGTCTGCAGTGTTAAGACACAGCAGAGGTTCGTAATTAAACTCTATCACTTGTCGTTCAGGAAATACGACTGGTGTTGACACCACTTAAACCATCTTTATGAAAGGGGTTGGCTGGAGTCGCAGTGTCTGGATAGTTTGGAGAAAGGAATTATCACACAAAAGGACAGCAAAGGTCTATAAACAATGTCTTTGAAAATTGTACTTTGGCTTAGCAGCACATAGGTGAGAATGGAGTGTTGTCATTGAGCTCCAAGATGCAGCTGCCGAAGCGTCAACAGCTTGATCTAGCAACGCCCCCTCACTTTGTGTGTGTGTGTGTGTGTGTGTGTGTGTTTTAAACCAAGGCCACAGGACTATGAAAAGGCCTATAGACCTCTCCACACTTCTCTCTTTCTTCCGGCAAGATTGGGAAAGTGGGGCACCCTGTGATGCTGATAACAAGACCAGCACTCCAGATATGTGAAACAAAAAGACAGAATCCACATATAGCCTCAAGCAAGGTGAGGAACCAGGGTGCAGCCTCAGGCTTTCCTCCCCTAGGCCTTTAAGTAACAGGGAAATACATGTTTGGATTATTTGAAACACACTATACTTTTGTTGTTGTTGCCTACAGCTGGATGGGTATCCTGGTACTCTGGCGGTCGGCTCTCACAGATATGTCTTCACTGAAGTATTCATACTATCTTCTTACGTGTCTCTTTCTCTGGACTGTTGAAACACAGGGAGTGAAGATATTCTCGGACTTATTCCTCAGTGTTCTTTTTATGAGAATATTTATATGTCATATTCTTGCTCAAGTTTGGTTTTAGGAAGAATTTTACATTTTTTCCTTATGTAGTTTTGTAATAAATTAATAAATTAATAAAATAATGACATTAATTTTCATAAAGCTTCCAGGAAAATAAAAGTACTGCATCATCAAAGCATGAATGTCTATTTAATTATTGTCCCTAAAATTTCCTTGTCTTAAATTTATACCCTCTTTAGAAGTGTAAATACTTTATAGTTTGGTTTAATGAATATATTATAAATCTTTTCAGAAGTAGAACATGCATGCTATAATGACTATATTATAACTCTTTTAAGAAGTAGAACATGCATACAGGAGAGCGTAATTTCTACAGGCACTCAGTGACCCATTTTAAGTAAACAAATCTACAACAGTGTCAGTCACATAAAGTTTTGATGAAGCTAATAATGACTCATCAGTTTATGCATCTGCCGTAATATATTTTTATCATTACTTTAGAATATGTTCCTTCTAATTATATTTATATTTACTATGAAACTCTAAGCTTTATATTGGCATTAGTCTCACCCATCACATATTTACCGCTCTCTGGATTCCGTGGAGAGGCTACCTGTGTTGACAGAAATAGACTAAATCTGAATTTGTGGGAGTGCACTCTGAATTGCCTGCACGTCATCAAAACAGCTTAATGTGTTTCTCAGAACATATTCCTGCTGTGAAGTGGCATATGATATGCCTAATGCATGGAAGTGCTGTATTCCTGTTTCCCGTCTCAACTCCATCATCATCAACATCAACTCCATCATCATCATTTTATTGAAATGAACCTGCAGCTCAGCATTTGCTGTCTGTGCCACTCATGAGTTCTTTCAGGCCAGACAGTGATTATCCTCAACCTAGCACAGTGTCTGACACACTGTAAGTGCTTAGAATCCGTTTGTAAATGAGATGAGAAAAGGAAGCCACAGGGTCAGGAAGGGATGGGAGGAGGGGCGGATGGTCCTCGGAGGATCAGGATAAGGTGAGCCTGGTGTAAAATGGAAGTTCAAACAGTAACAGCTGGTGGTCCTGCAGATCAAGACATTAACATTTTTGAAGAAAGAGGAAGGTGTGCTTTTTGGATTCTGTAGTTCTGCTCCTGACAAACTGCTCTTGTTATCTGAAGTGTGTCAACCCAGGATGTGGTTTCTGTGACTGAAAGTGTGTCCTGAGAAAGACATGGAACTGCACTCAGGTCTCAAGCACCACGTGCTGTCTCCAGTCACCTGATAAAGACATCCTGTTAACTTGCACTCGAGTCTGAGTGGTCTTCTCTGGTGGATGCTTCACAACAGGCACTCTGAGGGACAACTGTGAGCATCAGATGATGAATGTGATGGCCCAGAATGAGAAGGAGACATTAAGAACATGAAAACATGTGAACATGAAGGAACAAGATAATCAGGGAGGAAAAATAAATGACATATCTAGTACGGAACTGAGTCTCAGTCCAGGAGATCAGTCAGATTGTATACAAAGATATAAAGACAGTAAATGAGAGCCAATTTCACTTAAAAGAAATAAAGGAAAATAATTTAGTGAGATTATCAGGAAGAAAGAAAATGACTAAAATTCTAATATTATATATCAAATATATATAATGGCTTGTTTTCTTAATGTAAACATGTCTCTATATCTATACCAAAAGAAATTCATATATTGAAAAAATGAATCCCAGAAAGAAGGCCAAAAATCAAGAAAGAATGCTAAAACAAACTGTCAAAGATCATGTGGCAAGCTTTAATAGTTTTGATTGGATCAGGACCAGAGAGCTGTGGCTGCAGACAAAAGGACTTGCCTCTGAGCCTTCCAGCCTGAGTTCTATCCCCGGACGCACATTCCAGAAGACAATCAACTCCCACAACTTGTCCTTTGACCATGTGCGTTCTGTAGCATGAATGTGTCCCACACCCCTTACACAACAAAAATAAATGTAGGTTTTAAAATTTTTAAATAATATTTTATTAATTCTTTGAGAATTATGTATTATTTTATTCAGTGTATTTTGATCATATTCATCTCCCTCCTCTGATTCCTTCCATCCAAGCTGTTTTCTGTCCTCCACTGATCATGTGTGTGCAGGCACATACTCCTGCACCTGCATGCACGCACACACACACACACACACATGCAAAATTTTAAAACTGAGTTCCTTTTTATACACCAGAAAATCAAGGTGAATAAATAAGGACTTGCAATGATTGTTCCTTAATTTTCAGAAAAAGAATCATTACATTAAACAAAAGATACAAAAGGTTTATAAAGAATGAAAAACTAATAGGCAAGGATTGAGATATGATAGATCATGTTCTTAGATTGGGAACCACTTAAAATATTAAATATTGGCTTTGTGGGAGCCTAGGCAGTTTGGATGCTCACCTTACTAGACCTGGATAGAGGTGGGTGGTCCTTGGACTTCCCACAGGGCAGGGAACCCTGATTGCTCTTTGGGCTGACGAGGGAGGGGGATTTGATTGGGGAAGGGGAGGGGGGGGGGACGAAATCTTTAATAAATAAAAAAATAAATAAATAAATAAAAGAAATGCAAAAAATATTAAAGATGAAGAAACTTTGAAAACACGACTATTTAGTTTTAAGCAGTGTTCTTCCAAGTCACTCGTGGTCTAAAGATGAAATCACGTGGCATCTTAGAAAACATTTGAAGTTCAGTAAGAACAGAATCTATGTATTGAAAGGCTAATGGTGCAGACTGAAGCATTGGTAAGACAGAAATCAGCAGCAACATATGCTCACAGGAAGAAAGCACAAAAGAGAGCTACACCAGCACGTCCTTTCGGAACCCTCACCTCGAGAGCAAAGCATCCACCCCTCTTAAGAACTTAGAAGAAGAACGACAAAGTTAAAGCTACAATGGGAATAAATGTAAAAGATAAGTCAAGGAAATAAAAGAGGAAATAATAAAGAAAACCTGTGGAATAAAAAATGACGAGTTGAGAAGATGGGTAAAACTTAGCATCACCGGTCTCATCAGAGACGAGCAGAAAAGTAAGGCACAAGTGCTCCGGACAGGACGGCCATTGCTGATGCTGCAGTAACTGGTTCACTGGAGCCACAGCAAAGGCAGCCGAATGATTCTGCCGGGTGCTACTACCTCCTGAAGCTATCGGGACTAAACAAACTCTGAAGGACCTGGCCCTGCTGCTTTGCTTTCCTGGTACCCTCCAGGATGTGGTCATCTCAGCCTGAAGCTGTGGAGTGGGAAGTTAGCCTGCTACAAATACCTGCTGACAAGTTCCGCCTCCGAAACAGGAAAACAAGCGGCTGTAACTTCCGGAGGGTAGGAATGTTGTTGGTTTGTTATGTTTTTTCTCTTTCCCTGTTCTGTCACACACCAAGCCCTACACATCTCCCGAGAAGGACAGTGGTGAGCACAGGGGGGTGCACGAGACGAAATTGCGATCAAGGTTACCTTTTCTGGTGTGGGGAGCTGTGATCCCAAGTTGGCAGAGAGCCGCACTGTTATCCCTCAGGAGTTCTCACTCCGAGCAAACAATCGCCAACTGGACAGCAAACTGGGGTAACTAAACTCCTTGGGATTGGGCTAGGCAGCCAAAGAGGGAAATTCCAGACAAAAAAGTATTAAAGAAGGTAAAGAGGGATTGGAAGCAGTGTCGTGAAGTGTTTGTAAACTCTTTCAGGCATTCCCCGAGACCACGGGTAATAATCCCGCTCTTAAGAGTGAACCTAACCAATAGTTAGAACACTACTCAAACAGTCAGATGGCACCTCAAATACTCTTCGAACTTAACCGACAGTGGCAAGGGAGGTAGGAACTGGCATGAGAAACCTAAGGGGATTTGCCCGCGGTGATTGCCCACTAAGTAGCAATACAACACCAAATAAGAGCCAGCATCTAATAATAGAATAGCTGGACACATGAAACACACACACACAAAAAAATGATCAACTCAGCTGAGAGAAAATAATCAACAAAAAAATAATTGGAATGGTCTAACCACCTTGTGTTAACAATGATAAAAATGTTCAGACAGTGAAGTAAAAGATTTCTGAAGCAAATTGAAAACTAGAATCTCTAGAAAGAAACATAAGGTATAGAAGAACACCAATAAAGTTTTAAAATTTAAATGCCTATCTGTTGTAACACAAAGGTAGGAACATAAAAGGAACTGTATGTTCAATGTTGCTGTGTTCCAGTTAAGAGGTAAGCTACTGATTTTGACGAGATCATGGATTGGTTCACAGGGGGCAGCTTACTTGCAGCCACGGCATATTTCTGAAGAGCAGATCTGATCAGCAAATTCTTGTGTACATCTCTGCTAATCTATAAGAGACTTGAACTACCGGCAAGAGAAGAAGCAGGAACTAGTCACAAAAGCTGGAGTCAGATTAAAGCCTACAGGTGTCCGGGCAAGAGACGAGAAACAGAAACATAGAATAGGCCTTCTTAAGTCTGGAAAAGATACTGAAGAGGAGGCTTAAATGAGATCTTGGAGAAGATTAGAAGTCTGAAGTACCGCTCTTTACGATCTTAAGGAACATTCTCAAGTGGTTCGCTGTATGAGAGAAGTCTGAAGAGCTCCATTATGCAAGAATCACAGTCATCTGGAAGACCTTCAGGCCCATGTTGTTCTGGTTCCCACAGCCAGAACAAGCGCAGTTAATGCAGTGAAGGAATGTCCCCAACACAGGACTCCAGAGATTGGAGCTGCTGACTCGTCTGTTTTGTTTATTAACTGCTACTTCTTAATATTTCTTAAAAATTTATCCTTCTCTCACACAGTACATCCCAGCCACAGGCTCGGCTCCCCTCTCTCCACTCCTCTCAGTCCTCCCCTTCCCTCCCCCGCCCAGAGACATTCCTCTTCCTTTGCCTTGACAAAAGAGTGAGCCTTCCAGGGATATTAACCCAAAACCACACCATAAGAATAGATAAAACTAGGTACAAGCCCTCATATCAAGGCTGAACCAGGCAACCAGTTGGAGGAAGAGTCCTGAGGAGAGGCAAAGGAGTCAGAAACATCTCAGCGTCCTCACAAAGACCAAGCTACAGAAACATAACATGTGTGCAGAGGACTTAGTGTAGACCCATGCAGGCTTCATGATTGCTGCTTCAGTATCTGTAAGCCCCCATGAGCCCTGCATAGTTGATTCTATGGGCCATAGTCTTACAGTGTCGACCTCTCTGGCTCCTACAGTTCTTTCTTCCCCTCTCCAGCAGTTTTCCCTGAGCTCCAAGGGGAGGTACCCAGTGGAGATCTCCACTTTGGACTCTCTCTCTCTCTCTCTCTCTCTCTCTCTCTCTCTCTCTCTCTCTCTCTCTCTCTCTCTCTCTCTCTCTCTCTCTCTCTCTCTCTTTCTCTCTCTGCCTAATGTCTGGCTATAGGTCTCTGCATCTGCTTGCATCAGCTGCGACATGAAGCCTCTCTGACGACGATTGGACTAGGCACGGATCTAGGGGTACAGCAGAATATCATTAAAGAATTGTTTTATTTACTTATTTTTCCTACCCTAAGCCTCTGGGCTATCCAATATCCGGCTTCCAGCCTTCTGGGCAGTGACAACCACGAGCTCTCTCTCTCTCCAAATTAGAATAGTCATTGGTTGGCTACTCCCACAAGTTCCATGCCTCTGTTCATTGTCCCAGCATGGGAACCATTGCCGCTTGACAAAGTTCCAGCCTTTCGGCATTGCAAACACACTTCTCCAGCGCCTGTTTACTTTGACTTTTAATGATTTTCATTATCATTGCCTTTCCCTGTGGGAAACTTTGTAGGGGCTTTGGTAAATGATGAAAATGTGTACAATGGTATCCTCTCTAAACAAAATAATTCTTTGGAAAAAAAAAATCCCTGCCACTGTGGAACCAGGAATTCCACTGTGCCCGCCTAATTACACCAAGAACAGGAAAGTTGGAGATTTACTAGACACACCTGATCCTAAGGATGAACTACCTACAATTCAGATCCGGAGCCTGAGGCCATTAAAGCAAGAGTTCAGTTAATAAACACAGAGAAATCAGAATGGTACAGTATAATGGGAAAAGGGTAAGACACTAGGACCTTCTCTTTGGGGAGCATTACGAGGGGAACAGGCCCATATGGTAAAACTAGAAGATGTGGTGTAGTGTCTGCTCCCCAGAAGTTGTTTTCCAATCAGGCATTTGGATAAAGGCCTCTGCTACCTTGGGGGCTTGAGGAAAGTTCCTGCTTAATTTAAAGGGGGAGGGCATTATGATCTCTAGCAAGAGGAATTTGGGGCACTTTCATTAACATGTGACTGGTGCCTATTGTCAAGGTCAAGACTAGCTTCCTCAATCCCTGAGCTCAAGACACACCTCAGTTCATATGCCCCCTTTTCTCCAGGGCCATCCTATGTGCAACTATAGAGTAAAAACAGCATAGTCTTTCAATTAAAGGCTGCTGGCAGCCATCCTGACCCACCCTCAAATTGTGTTCTTCTCTCCCTTCTCCACTCCCCACCCCCCCACCCCTGCCTACTCGACACATCCTCTTTAGGACCTGAACACCCCTGCCAAATCAGGTCTTTGGCATAAAAGTAAATAAATATATTAATTAAGAATAAAACAAGAAGACAAATTATTATAAAAGGCAAAGGGAGCTTTCTTAAGAATGAAATGGCAGATTTGCTAGGAAAACAACCCTGTGCGGCGTGTGTCAAATAATGGACTTCAATTATGTGAAGTCAAATTCGACAAAACCAAAGGAATTAATTAAAACTCATCTGTCATAATCAGAGATTTTAATAGCTACTTCTTGGCAATAGATAGAATAGAAAGATAGAAATAAATCCAATAAACATATACACCAATTTAACAGTTTTGGCCAGTGTTATCTTGATGTCATTCTAGAGTAATTTACCAACCGCATTCTCTGTGTTTTCAGAAACGCTTGGAGCCAAATGGTTCAAGATCCATTATATAGCAAGAGAGGGTAGAGTTAGAACTTATAGATTAAGAAAAAGAACTGGATCATGTCAAAACACTCCAAACTATCATATTTTACATTGGTGAAGATACAAAGAAACAAAAGTTTGAAACTTAAGATGCTGGCCATTTGGGATGAAGGATTAACGGTTACCGTGGGAACGAGCCATGTAAAGTGTGTGCTAGGTTGGCTGGAAGGTTTCCATTTCTAACATGATGGTTGCAGGTAATTGCCTTACTCTAATCCACTGACCTCTTAATTTTGGTACAGTGTGCTCTTTTGTATTTGCATTTTATTTTAAAATAAAACTGTCTTAGAATCATGCATCTGTGTATAATACAACAGTCTACAGTGGATCCTCATTCCCACATGGAGAACTAAGACAACTACACAAAGTGCACAGCAAAATAAAGTAAAAAGCAAGCAAACTGACTTCTGCTTGGGAGCACTGAAGAGATTTCAAGGCAAATAGGACTCAGAGGCCAGTATCCTGCAGAGACAGACAGCACACAAAGAGGAGCTAGCTTTTCTCGGCCTTTCTTCTCTCAGGGTAGTTAACAATTCTTAGCACGAATTCAAGCAGAGGTCCCAGAGAAGGGATACTGATGGGGGGCAGAGAAGTCAGCAAAAATTTTGGCAAACACAGTTGGCTGTAGAAATAGAAATTAGGAAAGCAGCCAAAGCTGCTGTGTAGGGTGCAGAACTCTAGTAGAGGGGATGCATAGGGCAGAAATGAGATAGAAGAGAGAGAGAGAGAGAGAGAGAGAGAGAGAGAGAGAGAGAGAGAGAGAGAGAGAGAGAGAGAGAGAGAGAGAGAGAGAGAAATTATGACGGGGGAAGAAAAGCCTGGGGAAATGAAGTAGCTCCAGATTAATCATGAAGATGATACCTGCTTCACAAAAGACATGGTAGGCATGGCATGTGTTTTCTCAAAGACGCCTCAACCAAGGATGCTAAAGACAGAAAATACTCTGTGCTTACTCAGTGGCCAAATGATATATAGTGTTAAGATTTTAGCATTCCCTTCCCAATCCTTAGGCTAAGCAATATCCCCCCATTAATCCGTCTTACAACTTTGCTTACAAAAGAATACTGTTTAAGTTTTGAACTTTGTCATAACTACACTCTTGACAAGATGGGAGGGGCAATACTTAGAGATGGGACTTGAGAACCAATTGTGTCTGTGTGTGTGTGTGTGTGTGTGTATGTGTATGTATTCATTTTCAGTCTTCTTTGGGGCGTATAAAGAAAAATTTATACACACTAGATAGGGCGCCAATGATAGGATGAGCCAAACAACATGCCCCCCCCAAGCCTAGTTTGGTGAATCAATAAGCTCATGGGGTTCTTTATAGTAGTATGGGGGTGTGATTCACTTTCAGGGACATGGGTGACTCAAAGGCAGTTGCGTGATTGAAAAGCTCACATGAACATGGGTGAAGACCCCTATAAAACTGTATTCATGGAGCTCCTTGCACAACCTGAGGTCAACAAGGCTGGTTTGAGAATCTCCCCTGATAGTACTCCTAGCCATTTATGTAACCTTTGGAGAAACCCTATGTGTAATGGTAAAAATAAAATGCTGTGGTTCCCCGAGGAGCACAGCAGCAGAAACACTACAGATCCCTGAGAGGTGGTAGTGGGCAGTGGGTCCAGAGACCACGGTGGGTCCCAAAGGCAGCAGTCCCAGGCAGGGAGCTGTGTGGCAGTTGAGAGACTGAGAAGGATAGGCATGTCGTGCAGAGTGAGGTTGGACATTTATTTGGTGGAAGGGAAAGGGGAGAAGAGGAGAAAGGGGAAGAGTGGGGGGGACAGAGAGGGGGAAGGAGAAAAATGGGGGAAAGGGAGTGAGGCAAAAGCTGCTTCTTAAGGAGAGAGCTGGAAAGGAAGAGACTTGGCCAGCAGGCAGGAAGGAAGATTTGCCTAAGTGGTGGACAGGGGAGGAAGTGGGCGGGGCTTGTCTCTTAAAGGGGCAGGACAGACCATTACACTAAGAATAATAGTATTATTAAGAGGGAAACCATTCCTGGTATTGGAAACATAGCTAATTACCTAGGACTCATGAAGTCATGAGGAAAGCCAGTACCCCAGAAACAACCTGTGCTTAACAACTTAAAAAACAGAAGACACATTTAGAAATTTTTTTGAGAGAAAAGGAGTTTATAAGCAGAATCAGACGAAATTTTTAAACAAAAAAATCTAATAACTGAAAGCTATAATTTGATAATTGAATTTAATATCAGTTCTCTTTTTTAGGCCAGATTTGCAAAATCTCCCACCTATAGAATACTTTATAGAATGCAAATATATGCAATATAGAATACAAAGAGGAAACACAGTATTTTGACCAATTCTTCTATTCTAAGGAAAAGAATAGAAGCAACAGACAAAAGGTTCCACGGAGAAAACCAATTGTCTTTACAGCTCCTGCTCACAGCTAAAATGTCATTGAATAAAAAATACTATTCAAAATAGCAACCAAATTATATCCTTTTGGATATAGGAAAATTATAAAAAATAAACAAAACAAAATTCCCTCAGTAAAAAGTAAGAAATAATTGTTTTCATACACAAGATGATTCCTTATTGTAGCAATAACAACTCATCAAAAACACTGTAAATTCAAAGCACATTTAAACAAATTTCCAACAGGATATTCTGTGTAATTTGACTAATGGTTTCTAATATACATGTGTGTGTATGTTTGTGAAAAGATTAAGAAGCATAGAAGGTATAAAACACATCTATAAAGAAGTCAGATGTCCTGCAAAAGATAGAGGCTTTTTATAAGAGGTCAGCAGAAGTGTAGTGATAGACATGTGGCCTAACTGTACAGAGTGGTCTAAAATTAGACCTATGCATAAATTAAAGTCCATTTCACATCAGCTTCATAAGAGAAAATGCTACGGGGCAATAGATTATCCATAAGGAAACAGGGAAGAAAGCAAAAATCTTTGTACAAAGTTGTAAATGATAATAAATTTCTGAAGAATCACATTTTTCTAAAACATAGAAAACTAAAAATATTTTTTTACAAAATGAGATTAGTGAAGGTTCTTTTAGTGTGTAAAAAAACAGAAATCATTCAGGGATGGCTAAATTTAGTGACATAAATGCTAGGAAAAGTTTACTCATTAAAAAAATGTAAAAGTTTTAGGAAGACAAAAAACTGGAAGATATTTGCCTTCATTAACCAGAATAAAATGGTCTTATATGTTGTTTATCACAAACACACACACACACACACACACACACATTAGAAAAGAGAGGAAACAAATAGCCCCAGACAACAACATCAAAAAATGTTTCCATTTATATGCAATCATGGTAATCAGTGTGAGATATTATTTTATACCCAAATAAGTTAGTCTGGAAGAAAATCAAAATCTTCCATTATCAACTGTATAGCAAAGAAGACTCATGGACTGCTGTAAATTGGCATATTATTCTGGATACGATCCACTTATAATTCATGAGTAATCCAGAAGCTCATCATCATCGTGTATTATTCCAGGACAGATCTTGTACACTACCAGGAAAAGTGCATACAAGATCCATAGGAGCATTATTTAAACTAGCAAAGAATAGAAAACAAAATAAACAAAAAAAAAACCTGGTAGCCCTTATCAATAGTACAGCTACCAAAAAGAGCATACAATGGCCATATAGTAAAATAATACAGATGAGTAATCAAGAACAAAGAAAGGTTACAAGTGTCCACACTGATGAATATCACCAACAGAATATTGAGGAAAGCTATGCCACATGCTTGTGGTATGATATTTTTATACAAATCATAAAGCTATGTGGGCATCAAAGAAACTCCATATGGAGTTTGCTTTCTTTTGGGCAAAGCTAACCATTTGGGCAAAGAAATTGCCCTCATTTTAATTGTTGACAACACACTGGACCAGCAGGACAAAAAGAAAGCTACTGCCAGACTTTGAAGTCCTTCGAAATTCAACGCTTCTCAGAAAAATCTGTCAGAAGTACCAGGCCAATAGGCCACAGTTAAATGCCACAATGTCACAAAAGAACCTAGGGTGACTGTCCAGACAGCCAGATGTCCTTATCATTAGGCAACATTTCATCTTCCTGGGGTGACAGAGTTGAAGACTAGATAATCATAGTTAAAATTTCTTTAGTTATGATAAAATGTAAATTAGGCATAAAACCTTAGACTCACAAAGAAAAAATAGATAACAAAATGAATTTTTTCTAATTTTGCCGAATGAAAATAGACTGGATATTATAACTGTAATTCTTCCTTAATAGCTGTTTTGCTGTACATAATTTTACTGCATTAAAATTAACCTTCCTTTTTAATTAGACAAAAAAGGAGAAATGTTGTAGAATAATTTCTTTGTATACTGTAAAGATTTGTCACTCAGATTGGTTTAATAAAACTGATTGGCCAAAAGTTAAACAGAATAAGTTTAGGTGGGAGGGCTAAATTGAGAGTGTTGGGGGGAGGAAGGGTAGAATTAGTGGGGTTACCTGTAGACACAGAGGGAGCAAGGCATGCTGGAGGACAGGTAAGCCATGAGCCATGTGGCAATGCATAGATTAATAGAAGTTGTTTGATTTAAGTTGTAAGAGCTAGTTGATGATCTGGGGTTCCCCTCTGTACATTGTGAATTTGTTTTATTATCATTAGTTAATAAAGAAACTGCTCTGGCCTATAGCAGGGCGGAATAGAGCTCGTCAGAAAAACTAAACAGACTGCAGGGAGAAAGAAGGTGGAGTCAGGGAGACTCCACGTAGCTGCCAAAGAAGAAAGATGTCGGAATCTTACCAGTAGGCCACAGCCTGGTGGTGATACATAATAGAAGTGGGTTAATTTAAGACATAAGAGCTAGTTAGAAATATGCTTGAACAATCAGTCACAAAGTGTTGTAATTAATAAAGTTTTTGTGTAATTATTTGGATCAGTGCTGTAATTAATATAGTTTTGTGTGACTATTCGGGTCTGGGCAGTCAGAAAATGAAGTCCATGCTTATATAATGATGCCTAATATGGGGAGCCATACATCCACATAAATCCTAAGGAAGCTTTAAAAAAGGGTTTCTAGACCCACAAAAATGAGAGTCAAGTACAGCTTCTTGGTAGCCCCATTTTCTTTCAGATATGCTCTGTTTGCTGGTTGCAAGCAGAGGCACAGTTTTTAAGAAGCAGCCTCCTGATTCGTACTGGTAGCATGCATGGTTCTGGCTCTTTCGGGAGGTCCTTCTACAGAGCCATTAGGGTTTGTGATCAGAGTGCTACAAGTTGCTTAATGGCAAAATAGACCCACTATGTCCCTGAAGCTGGGGTAGTGAGCATGTATCTCAGAGGCCATGTATATACCTCCACCATGTTGGACAGTGTGGAACCAAAAGGCAAAACAACCTTAGACCTAGCTATTCCACTTAGAATTTTGAGAAGCACTCCTGGTCAGAAAGGGATTACAGATATGCAATAAAGACAAATTCAGACAAAAAAGGCCTCTAAGGGCACACAGTATTAGATAAATGTGCATGGGCTTTGGAGAGAGAAAAAAGAGTACAGACAGTCATAGATTAAAGGAATAAAGATAATAAAATAAATATTAAAAAGTAATAGAGAAAAATAAGCCATGTAAAGATGAAATTGTGTATATTATAGTGTTTTCTTTGAATTTTTTTGACTGCTGACAGACATTTAATTCTGGGGGCTACTAAGCTAAACCAGAATAAAGGTATCTTGACTTCAAAATTGAAGTCTAAAGATACGTTACCTTAGAAAAGAGGTTCTGCTTTTGTTTCCACAGAGGTTGGCAACCTGTGGATTCTTTCCAGGCTAATGTGGTTTAATGGAACAAGACCCCTAAAAAGGTCGCCATGAACCGTAAAAATACTTCACCCAACAAACAGTAGGAGGCAGTTTGGAGAAAATTATGCCCAAATTCCCATTATGATTGTTTATAAATCTTTTTTTTCATTTAAATAGGGATACAATATAGAAATAAATATTTTGCTTTGGCATGGATCTTGGTTTATTGATACAAATTTAAGATCAATTTTGTTAGATGTATATTTCTACTCTTATTTAAAGTATTATGTTTATGCAGCTCATTTAAAAATGTAATATATAGTTAAGAAATACAGATTAATAGATAGTCATCTATAATAATCAAACTCTTAATTATGTTAGTTAGGTTTTCTAAATATACAGAGATGTATTTCAGTTAAATAATCTTTAACACTTCAAAGACCTACGGGATATCGCATTTAAAATGCCTGTTCAATATTATTAATGTATGCAGGCTACACTGTCACATCTAGGCCAAAGATGGATGCTTGTTTTAAACAGTATATTGCTAAGACAAAAAAAAAAGCAGCAATTCTTTTTGCACAATTTCTAAGAAATGTATTTTTTTTCTTATCTGTGCAAGCCAGAAAGGAGGTATGATCTAGATCCTATCCCATACTTGTAGAGGAGAACCTGTCCCTCCCTACTGTGAAGAAGCAGCAGCTGCAATAATGATCATCGTATAGGCAGGTGGGGCATGAGCTGAAGGCAGTGAGAAAGTCTCAGCAGATAGGGCTTTCCTTTAAGGAAGGTAATATCAAAGAAGGGTGCTGGAGAGATGGCTCAGTAGTTAAGAGCACTGCCTGCTCTTGCAAAGGTTATGGATTCAATTCCCAACAACCGCATGGTAACTCACAAAGAGATCTGGTGCCCTCTTGGGGAAGGGACCTGGCCAACTGTCTTCATCAACTCAGACTATGAAACCCAATATGGACAAGTTCAACAGAGCCACCATATATGGGCTGTCCATGCATGCTTCAGCATTGCCAGGGCATAAATTTCATTTCATTTTTAATATCAAAACAGGCCTGACTAGATTTGCATGAATATTAGTGATGGTCTTGCTTTCAAAAGTCAATTTAGTAAAATTTCTGCACCACAGTCTCTTTCCTGATGCTTCACTCCCTATGGTTTCTGTTCCCGGTGATCAATTGTGGTCTGAAAACAAATTTTACCAGTAAAATTCAAAAGCTATAAATGTCACAAATTTCCAAAGAGAATGATGAGCTCTTTCCTTTCCCCTGATCCATTTTCCAGATGTAAACAAACTCCGCTTGTATACAGAGTATCTACTCAACATGGATTGCCAGTCTGTAATTACTTTGTAGCTGTCTCTGTTAAATGATCGATTGTCTCATTGTCACAGTTCAAGTAACATGGGTTCAAGTGGCTCTTATTTTCCTCAGTAATTGTCCTAAAATAAAAGCAGTGATGTGATTACAATCTTCTTTTGAGCTTAAACAGCAGAAATACAATAGAGGTCAGACTCACCTATTTTATTCATCTGTTGTTCTATGGATGTAATTGTTCTGTTTTCCTATTCTAAATCTATTTGCCTAATTGATAAATTAAATCCCATCACAGATTTTATATATATATATATATATATATATATATATATATATATATATATATATAACAAAAACACAGTGTTTACAGGACTTGGAACCATCTGCAGTCTTAGTCAGTCACTACTTAAGGTAACACAACTGTATTTGTATAGTAAATCATTCAAAGTGAAGAAGAACTTCACAGAGAAGATAGAAATTGAACATGAGCAGCCTAGATGGACACGGACTAATAAGTAAGATTGTTGAACAAGAGCTGGATTTTCAGTTGCTTGTGTTTACACTTCTAGAAGGCAAGCTGCCCTTTAACGGTTCCAAGTCATTGCACATCCCTTTGGAATTCCATCCCACCCCTTTCAGACCATCACTGGGGACACTGGGGACTTCCTCCTTCTTTGAAGGTAGCACACACACACACTTTGTGGAAAGAAAGAAACCATGAGGTAAGCATAGTTTGTTGGTTTTTTCTTTACCCATTATCCTCAATTCAATCATTCACTGTGATGCCCATGCTCTGAAATTATTCTGAAAATGCAGGTGTTTGGATATGCAAATTAGAAAGCTGTCAAAATTAATTTACTGTTTTTCCAGTAGATGTATGACTTAACTTGGTAGTCTAATGCCATAGAGGAGAGTTTAAATTCCAGCTCAGCCACGTATCAAATGTGTGATGTGACTTGGTTGTCAACCTCTCCTTATCAATTTCTCCATCCTAAGAGGATCATCAATGTACGACAAGGAAAGCTAAGACTGAAGTGAATCAGCATATGTAAATCCTGTACAAACTGGAGATGCCTGAGTAAATTCTGCTCATCTTCTGGTCAAGAACCATTTCCCGGGCCAGCCCATTCCTCTCTACCACGGTGCATAAACACAGCCCCACGGCCTGTGAAGACCTGATGCCACATATCACACACATGAGTGGGTTGTTTTCACCTAACAGTACCTGAAGTCGTCATTGATATATTTCCAGGTGATTCCTGGTAACTAAGTGAGAAATCATATTTGCATACTTTTTAAATTTACTTTTATTTTTACATCCCAACTGCAGTTGCTCCTCCCTCTTCTCCTCCCATTTCATCTGCCCACCTTTCCTCTGCCTCCCACCAGACTCTGAGACTCCTCTGTTTCTGTTCCAAAAGGGGCAGTCCTCCCATGAATATGAGCAAAACTTGGCACATCAAGTTGCAGGAGGACTAAGCACCTTCCCTGTATTTAGGCTGGGTGGGGCAATCCAATATGAGGGATAAGTTCCCAAGAGCCAACCAAAGCATTAGGGACAGCCCTGCTCCCACTGTTAGGAGTTCTACAAGTAGACCAAGCTACACAACTGTTACACATATATAAAGAGCCTACGGCAATCCCATGCAGGCTCCCTGGTTGTTGGTTTAGACTCTGTGAGCCAATTTAAGTGTTTCTGTCAGTTGACCCCTCCGGCCCCTACAATCCTTCCTCCCTCTCTTCAGCAGGATTCCTTGAGCTCAGACTAATGTTTGGCTGTGGATCTCCGCATTTGTTTCCACCAGTTACTGGATGAAGGCTCTCTGATTGTTGTAAAATATAATCAAAGATCAAGTTGAACTATAAAGGATACCTTAAACAAACAAAAAGGGATGGAAAAAGCCCCCAGAAATATATTGCATAATGCTTTATTAACCTTTAATTTTCTTAATGGTAATGAGAAAGGAACAATGGCAGCAGAGAGACACTGGATAAAAAAAAAAAAACTTCTGAATTAAATCAGCCAGTGTATTTCAAGGATGCATTGACATCAGAATGGAAACCAGGAGATGTGCTACATTGTGGGAGGGGTTTGCTCTTGTTTCCACAGGAGAAGAAAAGCTATGAATACCATAAAAATTAATAAAAAATTGGTTTGGGAAAGAGAAACCTCTTAAGTAAGAAAAATGACAGAAATCATACAGTTGTTAAGGAAATCTCGTAAGGGTTGGGGCAGGGTTCTAATCTTGTCTTTGCAGGAAAATACTTATCTTCAAAAAGTTGAGAGACCTTGGACATCTAGATGCCTAAAGAAGAAAAGATAACTACCCAGAAAGAATCACCAAGCAAAGAGAAATCTGACTTCTGGTGACATATTATCTTCAGGGTAAAATTCCAGTACTTGAACTTGTATACATATGTATTTGTGGGTATATAATTTTTAAGTGAATAGCAAATTATATATATATATATATATATATATATATATATATATATATATATATATATATATATATAAAGCTGGCTTTGGACAGTGGCTATCCTTCTCTAAATCCAAGCACGTTGTCAAAAGAAAAATTCAGAATTTCTGTCTCATATCAGGAACCATTTGGTATGGTACATAAAGAAGAATTTAGGAAAAATTTTATTTCTCTCCATTCCTATTTTTGTCTCTATCATACATTTTGTTGAATATGTCTATATGAATAAAGTTTAAGTTTTCCACAATGAGCAATAAATTTTCCTGCAGTAATCTTTAAAGTTTCCTGGAAGAAGATGGGGCCCCACAACCATGACTCTACCTGGTTGATATGGAATCATGATGCTGATAGTGCAACTTTAAGATCAGTTTGGGGTACCACCTACTCAAGATGATCCCAACTTGGTTAGCTGAATCGGTGCACTTTCTTACAACATTCTGGCCAGAACTTCAAATAAGAACTTCAGAAATACCCTAACAACTACTCAGAGATTATCTGTAATAATATCAGCTAGTAATCTTGAAACTTAACCATCATTTTAGTTTTTACAGAATCCCATAGAAATATCATCTATACATACATGTTTCCACCTCTGCTTAAGATATTTTGTATATTTATACAATTTTAGAATATATTTATCATATTACACTATACATTTCTACCTCTAATCAAGAAACTTATACATTGTTTACATTTTGAGATCATTGTCCTCATTTGCTGCACAGTTATTTAAAGATTGTTTAATATTCTAGTATGAAGCCTTAGTCTTTAAGCTATATAGGTATTAAGAAATATAGGTCAATAGTCATCCATGTTTGTCATATTTATAGTTAGGCTAATCAGGTTCTTTTGATTATTAGAGATTGTATTCCACATATATAGGTAATTTTTAACCACTTCACGGCACTGTAGAATAAGGCATTTAAATAACTTAGGTTCTGTTGATGTGAGACATGATTGCTCCTGGCAGTACCAATGTATTTCCAAGAGAATGTTGAGCACTGAAAACACTCCACTTGGAGTTTGTTTTCTTCTTGGCAAAACTGGCCTTTGGGCAAGTAACTTCCCACCCCTTGACCACTGACAAAATGGAGCATGTCCAGACTGGACAAGTACAAATAATACACTCACATACATATGCACATACATACACTCACACATATACTCACACAGCATCATACCATCCTATTGATTCTATTTCTGTAGAGAACTCTGCCTAATACACTCCCAATACACATAAATATATTCAGTTCCATACTCCATGTCTCTGGAGAATCTTGACATAGACCCACTGACTCACAAAGAGAAGAAAATTTAAATTTAAAGCTGAACTTGATTGAATAGCTCTGAATCAGAGTCTAATTCATGTGATTAAATATAAATTACTGTGGATACTTGGTAATTCTCATAAATTGACACCACGGGATACTTTAGGAAGCTGATTCTTCAATTTATACACCCTAATATGGTCTCCTTTCTATGAAAAGTCAGTACCAAGGAAAAGCCATTCTGGGTATCCATCAAATTTGTGAAATTACATCTGCATCTTCCTTAATATCTCGCATTAAATGTGATTTCTCCAGGAATAAAGTGCAGCAGACTTTCTGTGGCTCAGGGCACGCTTTAGCATGTGATGACGCTAACAGCAGGGCAATGCTAATGCCGCTCAGATTAGCAATGGTACTCAAAGAAGCACAATTGTCCTCGCCTGCTTTTAATAAAGTCACCACCAATTTACAAAACAACAGTATCTGACGTCAGTCAAGATAACAAAATTCCTAACAGAATTTTTTGGACTATACAGGCAGATGAGATTCATTTATCAGAGCATTTACTAGACAAACAATCCAGTCAGTTCACAAAACTCCACAAAAACCAAGCATTTGTAGTCATCAAATGCACGACCTGCACACAGATCAACAGAGACACACATGTGAGCTATGTGTCCCCACCCCAGTTTAAAGGGTGCCATGAGAGGTAATGATGACATGATTAGCCTTCTCCAAGCGTGGATGCTCGGACAGCAATTCTGAAGGTGTTAAATTATCACCCTCTTCTGAATAATGAAATCCCAGAGGCACCAACTTTTGTATGATACCAGTTATTTTTTATGTCATCCTAGCATTAAGGTTCAATATATCTAACTAAAGATATCCATGGCTAGAGTTGGGCTCCTGTCAAAGTTACAAATTAGCCATATGAATGTCTGTAGAATGATAAGAAGAGACATAATAAATCCTTCTTGCTAGTTTTAAAGTTTTGTCTATTTGGGGGCTGGAGAGATGGCTCAGCGGTTAAGAGCATTGCCTGCTCTTCCAAAGGTCCTGAGTTCAATTCCCGGCAACCACATGGTGGCTCACAACCATCTGTAATGAGGTCTGGTGCCCTCTTCTGGCCGGCAGGCATACATGTAGAGAGAATATTGTATACATAATAAACAATCTAACTTTAAAAAAAAAAGTTTTGTCTATTTAAGAAACAACAGCCATTGGCCCATCACAGCAACCATGTCTATCCCTTCGTCTCCCCTACACTGCAATGTCACATGTAAAGTACCCACACCTGAGCTGAGTGATTTGAATACGGCCCACCAAATCACCCGGCACCAAAGTTTGCCTAGCCAATCCAGCCTCCACCCTTGGTGCTGTGATTTGCTTCCACCAAATTCAGACAGCCATGTGACATTTGTTTTCCGACCCATGCCCATGGGGTAAATGTTTTAGGACAGAATAAACTGCTCAAGAAAGCTTCTCCTGAGCTGGAGGACAGACAGAACAGTGGTAAAATTATGAGACACGGAAAGAGAAGGGAGCCTTTTTACTCCAGAGTACGGTTAAAACTTCTCAACAGCTGGAAATCAAGCATTCCGGTGCAATCAGCAACTCTTGCTGTGAAGATTGCCTTCCGTGTAGAAATACCTTCAAAAGCAATATTGAAATAGCAAAACTGGGCATAAGGTTTGAGCATATATCACCCAGTGACCTCCATGTACCTCTAGTGTGGCCTCGTTGGTTTCCCAGATGTTTTCTGGAATCTCACAAACGAAGCCTATTAATTTTGTGCCAGAGAATGTGTGTTACATTCCTTCTTCTCTGTGACTAGAGGTGTTCTCTAGCAATTGGGATCCTGACGGTCGCACCTTGAGGACTACCTCCTGTGGCTGAGGTAATGGCTCCTCTTAGAGAGGACTCATGTTCAGCTAGCTCCCAGCTGTTGGAAGCAGTGAGACTCCAGATCCTAAATTTCTTGTAATCCCCTGATCTGAGTGCCTACAGCTGCTTGAGACCTTCAGGAGTTCCTGATGGCAGGAGAGTGGTTTCTGGTGGGTTTGGTTGGGGCGTGGCTATCTCTATATAATCTGCCCCTGAACACAATAAAGGGGTCATTCTTGGGGAATTGAAGGATGACCCGTGTCGCTGTCTCTCTCTGTGTGTGTTTGTGTATTTTAACCTCCAGCCCCCTTGCCCGAAGCTCGCGAACTGGGTGCCAGTGCACAGAGCGCAGACACGGGGGTGTGGTGCCCGGCACCCAGCACCCATATGGCAACTCATAACCTCCTGTAATTCCACCCCCAGCGCATCTGATCACATTTCTTCCCTCTTGCCTGCCTCTGTAGGCATGAGACCCCAATTTGGCACACATACATACATTCAGGAAAACACTCATACATAAAACTTTTTTTAAAAAAATAACTATCCTGTGAATTCACTGAGGATAATGACCAGAACACACCCAAATCACGCACATGACTGTTGTAAACAAAAATGAAGTGTGAATCTGCTATATCCACATGTGTGTATTATTCTTCTGAAGTATCTCAATCTCAAACTCCATACTTAAATTTATGTTGGAATTCCTTTTAATAAACAAAAGTTCTGATTCATACTGCATCAACTTGAAACTTTTTTCTGTATTTATCAAGAATCCTGATTAACTTGCATGGTGTTCTTTGTGATAATTACTCAAGCTGCATTGAGGAACATCCTAAGACCTTATGGAGACATCCAAGAGCTTGAGGAACATCTTAGATCCTGGTGGAGACATCCTAGAGACTGGTGGGAACATCCTAGAGCCCGATGGAAACATACTGTCTGTCTCCATCCCTCTCACTGCTGACAGGGCTTACTTTGCATGCATTTGCCATTCCCTAACCCTTTCTTATCCAGGACTAGGAAGGCCTTTCTCCAAATATACCAAACTTCTCTGACCTTTGCATATGATATCTCCTTGTTCCTCAAGCCCATCATCTTCTTCCCTGGTGACAAACATTCTCCATACTTACAAGGAAAAGCACTGTTCACACACAGTCCCTCAGCATCTTGCCACTTTGTCTTCTGCATGTCCACATTGCCTGTGTTTGCATCTCTGACAGCATTTCTAGCACTTACCCAGATGGCAACATAATTATAGCATACAGTATACCTGTCTCCATCACATGACACTGAATTACTGATAAGGGAAGGCACTTTCTCTTTGCTCTAACCACCAACAGTAACTGCAGTGGTGGTTAACCACCTTGTAGGAGCTGTTGAAAGAACACTTTTTGAAGTTAGTTAGTGGTTTCCTCATTGAAAGATTTTTTCAAAGAAATGACTTATCTGATTACTTCATGCTAATCAGTATTTGAAGTCCTCAGTTTGTTCCTGAGTAGCTTCTGTCATATCAAGGAAAGCAACCTGTCACTGCATTAATGATAGGATAGGAGGGGCTGTTATCTCTGATGAGCTTTGTAAAGTTAAAAGTAAATAGAGGAAAGCCCTTAGTTGCCCTGAATAGCTACGCTTCCTGAACTAGCTCATTTCCTACTTATAAAGTCTATTTGTAGGAAGTAAACTTAACCTTACAGAATTAAATTTTCTGTTATAACTCTATATGATTACAATAAAAGAAAGCTGTGGGGAGCCTAAAATGTAATTCACAGTAAACATAAAGACTTCTGTAGACATGGAAAGCTCTTGGATACTTTTCTGTGAACCACAGTTGTCTTCACTGACAGCGCACACTGCAATTCTAGAAAATCGTTATTTGCTTCTCATTTCCATTATAGACAGGATTCTGCCACAGGAGGCACATTCAGACAACTGCACCTACACTGATGCATTTTTATGTGATTATTATTATGATTTTGATTATGATTGCTATTGTTGCTAAAGGCACTTCTCGAGTTGGTAGGAAGATAAAAATTATGTGCAATACTTCCACCTATTCCTGTTAACGTAGATACTGTCTTACTGTACCTTCTGTTTGCCTAATGTATTATCCCTGTAGCTCCTGAATTTGTTGTATACACAAACAAATGCAATCTGTGGTTAATCATCTCTGCTCATCCACAGACTTTATTTCTTGACCATGGACAAAGCATTTGATAACCTCGTTTTATAATTTCCTTTGTAGGGAATGAATAAATGACCTCCACTACAATATTTACATAATTAGCAACAAGACTATAGTATTAGGACATACATGATGTATAAACAACATGACAAAATGTTAAACTAATAAATGTAAGTGAGTGTGGGTTATTATTACACTTGCTTCCCAGCACCCTTGCTTAATTTATGCAATTCTTACAAGTATTAAAGAAATTACTTTTGATGACTGTTTTTTTGAAGATGTTTCAAACTTGATTAATGTGTTAAGGGTTCATTTATCTTTAAAAAAACCTTTTAGGGGTCAAAAATGACAGCTCAATTAAAGCTAAATCAGCTTCCTCCCACCTGGTTTGCTCAGACCTACAAAGCCAAGTCTATCCTCACTCACACAGGGGCATTCCTTCCATCAGCCATAGGGAAAGGATACTGATGAGTGTACACCTGAGAGCTGCAGCTGGTGGCCTTATAGTGGCCCACTAATCTGCGACAAGGTTGGCAGAAGTAAGTGGGTGTTCCTGAGGATGTCTTTATTTGGAAAACCAAAACACAAAACAGGTCTATGAACTTCAATTGTCCAACGTAAGTTTGTGATAGCCACGTGCCTCCTTTCTGTGAGTCATTCTCCAGAATGTTCCTCCTTTTCATTTATTTTGTTAATTATTTATTTCTTTATTTACTTACTCACTTTATTATTTAAGGCTTTTCTGAACAGGGTCTTGCCATGTAGCCCAACTTGTATAGAACCTGTGATTGTCTACCTCCTGAGTGCTGGGATTACATGCACTACTCTCCGACATACTGAAAATCAATGATTCTGAGAGCCCAGACATAGGACATCTATATCACACCCCTCAGACCCACAGAAGACAGGGAAGAAAGAATGAAAGATAACGGGGAATTCTGGGAAAGTCTCTCCTCTGAAAACGGCCTGGCTGCTACACTCTCGATCTCATGGCACCTGTAATCACCTACACAAGACCTGCATAAGATCAAGCCAGTTAAAATGTCAGCCATGGAAGAGGGAAGGATTCACAAGGTCACACCCAGAGCCGAGGAGCTATCAGCAGCTGATTGCTGTTTGGGGAAGGAGACTCACTTTTCTTCAGGAGTGTAGCTACTGGCAGGTTCTCCATACCTTCGTAGATAACCTCATACTCATGTGCTTATGGACTGAGCTAACATGACCCAGTGGGTTAAGATGGATCAAAATGGAAGACACAAAACTGGGAGGGAGATGTGATGGGGAGAGCTGGGGAGGTCCTTGAGGAGGGGTAGATATGATCAAGATACACTGTATACATGCATGAAATTTTCAAAGAATAAATGTTAAATTATTTAGAATCTCTTCTCTTAAACCACCTACTTTCCACTGGAGACCCTTGCCTAATCTCCAGGATACATTTTAAGACCCCCAGTGAGACACAAGGCTTCGTCCTACACAAATAAATGTTTTATAATTTCTAATCACTGCCCATGTCTCTAGATAATAATTTATTAGCATTGCTTAAAAGACAAAGCTAAGTGCTGCCTGCTTGTTGCCTTTACTCCAATGCCTGGCATACAAGCAACGCCAGGCAGACATTACTTTAGAAACAGTGAGTGTAAGAGAGTTTGTTTCAACTGCTTTGTCCAGGCTGAACCACTTGATTCATACCTCCCTCTCTGCTGAAACAAATGATGACAGGTTAATTTAGCATTGAGGCTTGAAGAGCAAAATATACAGTTAAAATATCACACCAAAGCTGGGCGGTGGTGGCGCACGCCTTTAATCCCAGCACTTAGGAGGCAGAGGCAGGCATATCTCTGTGAGTTTGAGGTCAGCCTGGTCTACAAGAGCTAGTTTGAGGACAGGCTACAAAGCTACAGAGAAACCATATCTCAAAAAAAAAAAATCACACCAATAGTTATTTGTAAATCAAAGCTCATGCCCCTTTCAGCGTGGTGACTCTCTTGGCAGTCATTAGTAAAAGCTACTATTTTGTGTATGAATATCTGAGTAGAGTCATTTGTCTTTATGAAATCTGAGAGCATTTTAATGAATATTTACAAGAAAGTAGTTTTGAGAGGCCGGAGCTTTGGTCTGTGTTATAAAACCTTAGGATTTCATTCTTTTTGCAAGAACATGAACAGTGGTTTGCAGCAGTTTTCAGTCTGAATTCAGGATGCTCTTCCAAGGGAGGCACTGGGTTCAGGACCTGTAGCTGGCATGTGACTCACGGGTCCTGGCACCATGACCTGTATCATGTCTTTCTAAGGGCTGTGGATCATAACTAGGATTAGCTAACATTTCACCAAGAAACTCACATGCGTGAGGAAATGCTGAAAATATTGTGGAAGTAAATGGACGAATACCCAAAGAGAACACTGCCGATTAGAATCAGAGACAGCTGCACGCTCTCCTCACAGGGAAGGGTGGAGGCTGGAAGTCAGTGCACACCCTGTGCTGTCTCTCATCGCCTAAATTCAAAGGTTTGAGAGTTCACTCTACTTGTTCATTATGCAAGAAGGCTGTCTTTGTGGGTGTGCATGCGTGTGGAGGGGTGAGTGTGCACACATGCATGCACATGCATGCACGTGTGTGTGACAGAAACATCTTTTTAATTATAAGTAATTGTAGATCACTTTTCTCACCCTGTCTCTTCTGATCAGACTTTTAAATGTGTATAAAGAGTTGTTAGAAATATTTCCTCATCTTTAGCCATCTGGGAAATGGAAAACAAAGTCACCCTGAGATTCCAACTTACGCCTGTCAGGATGGCTAAAATCAAAAGCAACTAGAATCAGGGGCATCTCTGGGTTGAGCTAGAAACCTAGTGCAATGGAAACTCCCAGGAATCTATGATGGGACCTAAATAAGACTCCTAAAAACAGGGGATACAGAGCCTATACCGGCCATCTCCTCTAACCAGGGAAAACTTCCAGTGGAGGGACTGGGACCCCAACACAGCCACATGATCTTTGACCTACAATTTGCCCTGCCTACAAAGTATGCTGGTATAAGGTGGTACAGAGACTATGGGAGTGGTCAACCAATGACTGGTTCAGCTTGAGACCCCACACAATAAGAGGGAGACTACTCCTGACACGTCCTAGATTCTCTGGACCCAGAGACTGGACATCCCACAGATATATGATAGAACCAAACATGACTGGCAATTAAAAAAAATAGGCTATTGAAGCCAGGCAGTGGTGGCATATGCCTTTAATCCCAGCATTCGGGAGGCAGAGGCAGGTTTATCTCTGTGAGTTCAAGTCCAGTCTGAACCGCCAACCAGAGAACTTGCATAGGACTGACCTAGGCCCTCTGCACATAAGTTACAGTTCTGTAGCTTGGTATTCTTGTGAGGTTCCTAACAGTGGGAGCAGGGGTTGTCTCTGACTCTCTTACCTGCTTTGAGATCCTTTTTTCCTACTGAATTGCCTCCTCCAGCCTTAATAGCAGAGGAGGTGTCCAGTCTTACTGCACCTTGATATGCCATGGCTGGCTCATCCACATGGAAGACCTGCCCTTTTCTGAAGAGAAAGGAGGAGGAGTGGATGGGGGAAAAGAGGGGAGGTTGGAGGGAGAGACTGGGGAAAGAGGGGGGAGGGGAAAATGTGACAGGGCTTGGAAAAAATAATTAATTAATTAGTTAATTAATTTTTAAAAAGAGCTATTAGTTGCTATGGTGATGGGAAAACAGGAGAAATTGTTGAAATGTTTCAACAGATACTGGTGCACAATCCGCTTATCCAAACCATTCTCTTGGCTCCTCAAAACCTCCCGTGGTCTATGCTGCTTTTCCATCTTTTCTCACTGTTGGGTTACAAACATAGACAATTGTAAAAGGTGATACTGCCTTAACAGAAGGAGAAAAGTCACTAAGGACACTTTATCATAGACTATTATAAAAAATGATACTTCCTTAACAGAAAGAAGAAAGTCACTGAGACACTTCATAAACATAGACTATTATTTTAAAAAATGATACTGCTTTAACAGAAAGAAGTCACTAAGAGGCACTTTATTTTAGATGGAAATGCTCAACGTCATGTGTTATCCATTTGTCCTTACATACATACACAATGTCACTACGTTTTCTACATGAAGTTTAAAATATGATGTTTACCTGGTGCGAACTATGAATAGTGGACACAACAGTATGGTGAGGTTAATCATCTGAGCCTGGTGATCACCCCTAAAGAAGGCAGAAGTAAGCCCACACAGATACAATAAATCAATCTTCAACAAGACAACTAAGAGCACACACTAAGGAGAGAATGGCGCTCTTCAACCAATGGTACAAGGAAGAAAATGAAATCTGACTTTATCTTACAGAATATCCAAAAATGAACACAAGAGGCCTGAGTGCTTAAATATAAGATCTGGAATTATAAAACTGCTAGAAGAAAACAGAAGGGAAAAGCAAGCTGCAACCATGAGTCTTGGCAATGATTTCATGAGTATGATTCCCCAAAACACAAACCAAAAAGGAAAAGCAGGCAAGATGCAAATGAAAAAACATCTACACAGGGAAAAACATAGAAAAAAAGACAATCCACAGGACAGCGGAGAAATATCTCCAAATCATAGACAAGTATGCTAAGGGTATAATATCCAAATACGTAAGGGATTCCTACAACAGAATGCCAGATAACCCATATAATTTGGCTTTTCTAAGGCTGAAGAACTTGAATAATGATACTCTGAAAACACATACAAATGGATAACAAGTAGATAAGAAAATACTCAATGTCTCTAATCACTAGTAAAATATGGTGCTCAGAAAATTTTAAAATTTGCTGCAGGGGAAGGGTTAACGAAGGCAGAAAACAAATGTCTCCCTTTTACTCTTAACTTCTGCTGGTTTTCTTTTGCACTTGCCATCAACTTGATGGCTAAAATAACAGCCTCTGATCAGTTCACAGCTCTGTGGTGCAGAAGCCTGGGCATGGTGTGAGCAGTTCTCTGCCAACTCACACTGGGTGGAAGTCAGGAGTTTTTGACCAGACTGTGGCTCACATAGAATTTGTTTCCTCTTCCAAGTTCACTGTTGACTTGAATAATAGATCACCTCATCGGAGAGAGACAAAGATCCTTGCTAGCTGTCAACTGAGGCTACTCTGAGGCCAAGTAGGGGTGACACACACCTTTAATCCCAGCACTTGGGAGGCAGAGGCAGGGAGTTTGAGGACAGCTTGATCAACAGAGTGAGTTCCATGACAGTCAGGGATACACAGAGAAACCCTGTCTTAAGAAACCAAAAAAAATGAGGCTGCTCCGATCTTCTGGATGGTACCTGAACTCCTGGCCATATACTCCTCCATCTTCACGGCAGATCATGAACTCCTTGTTCTCTTGAATTCTAGAAATTTCTCTTTTTTAAATGGCTTGTTTGGCTATCTTAGACCCACCAAGCATTTATAATTTTGTTATATAAGTTGGAGCGATCATGAGGATGATACCTTAGGCTCGAGATGATGGGAATCTACCAAACTTCTGTCCCTCAAAAGGTTTTTGGTATTATTTATGATGTCTGGTATTTATTTTTGACATATGGTAATATTTATGACATTGATAATGAAAATTAATCAAAATAAAAGAAATCAAAAGAAAATTAAATTCAAAAATTTGCATTATAAAAACCCTACAAGGAACACCAATTATCCAGGGATACCTGATGCTGCAGAGTAGATGGTTTTACTCCAGAACAATATCCTTCTTGATGACTAACAAAGCATTTGTTGAATTTCTTCTAGAAGAATCCACCTTTCTTGGCTTGGAGGTTGGATAAAGGACTAGTTCTTCATAAATCAGCACAAAAAGTCACAGAGTTTTAAGTGATCTGATAGAGAAAAGCAATGTTCAGCCCCACCTGGCTGTGGACCCTGAGAACTGTAACAACCACCTTCCTGGCAAGATATGACCACGGGTGCAGTAGTGGTGGAACTGTCCTGGGGTAACCAACCACTCTTTGATTGGGTTTAAGGCTCCTCTGCTAGATGAAACCCAAGCCTGACACCATCATCAGACCCAGATTTTTATCTGTCTAGACAGGTCACAAGCCTCAAGAGAGAAACTACTGCCATGAGTCTGCTGAATGGACATGATATTAAAATGACTCCTATGACTTGTTGCTTTACCATAGATCGGCACATCTCTCAATTCTCATCAGATAAGGCTTGTTTTGTTTGCTTGCTTGTTACAGTAGATGGAGATTAATATGAAGACCCACAACTGGTTGAAGTACAGAGAATAAAAGACTAGAAAATGTTCAAGCCTAAATGGGTCGTCTATATTACACACTCTCCCAAATGAAAGCTCAGAAACCATTGTGGAAGAAGATACAGAAAGATTGTAAGTAGAAAAGGCAATGAATGACTACAAGGGAACAGTATTTTCAAAATAGAACAGAACAGGTATACAAATGAACTCAGTGGTCGTAGCCACAAGACCTGCACAGCCTCAAGCCAGACTACATCCCAGCATGGGTAGGGAGCCAGGTTCAACATCCCACCCCTAGCTTAGGAGCCATGGGCAATTGGTAACTCCTGGGAGATACAGAGCCAGTTTTCTTTAAGGATGTAGCCCCTGGTAGGTCAACCACGCTCTAGTGAATGGCCACACAGTCAAAAGCATGTGGGCAACACAAATTGCACTTGATGGATTTAAAGCACAAATAGAGGATACAAAGTTAGGTGGGTAGGACAGGAGGTGAATCTGGGAAGAGTTGGAAAATGGGGTGAAGAAGATCAAAAACAGATTATGTGAAGTTCTTGTAGAATTAATTTAAAATATTATTGATGAAAATTTTTAATTATCTAATTAATAAATGAAGTTATGGAATCTTAAAATGAGAGGTTATCATCAGAAGTGAAAATGATGATGGACAACGGTTCTCACTGGAGACTTTCATGATGATAAGATCAAGGTGTGTTGGCAACCACGAAGTCCCGTCGTAGATGCGGCTTGCTGTGGTTAAGGAAGTCGGGAGTGGGCCACTGATTCAAGTATCAAAGATGAGAACATAGAGGAAAGTAGGGCATAACAGGAGCCTGGCAAGAGGGGTGTGCATGCATGGAAAGGAAGATGAACAGCATCAGCACCTTCATTCACGTTCTTTCAACTCTGTGGGGAGGAAAGGCACCGGGGGATTATTCATAATTTTACAAACAAAAATGAAATATTAGTGACCTTAAACCACTTCACTATGTATTAATTGAATGAAAGACTTCAGGCTGATGGGCACTTTTGCTTGGAAAACTCCAACTTTTGTCCCAAATAAGAACCCAAGCAAAGAAGGAAAAGCTAAGATTTCTTTCTGGAAACACAAGAAAAAAAAACAAACTATTCTCACAAAAAATACTGCAACCCAGGAGTTTGTCTTCTAATTGAAAGTCATTTCCATTCATGCTTCTCTAATGAGGTGCCACAGAGCCGTGCCTGAAATAACTTTGGTAATGAGACAACTCCCATTAATCTACTTATGAAAGAGTCTGTTCATTAATTAGGCCGGACAGCACCAAGCAGAAGCAGTGACACTCCTGTTCAGAGCCCCAGCCAGGTTGTAATTAGACAATGAGGGGCTGAAAGGACTCAAATATTTTGACTTACCTCGACACTGGCCGAAAGCACTGGGGTATGATCATAAATCATTTCACGGACGGGACGCCGTTTCACAGGGTGCGGGCTAGATGGGAGGCTATACATCAAGGTCACTGTCAACTTTCAAACAGCCTCCCTCAAACGGTGGGAAATAAAGAAGGAGGCTTCACTTCTCTCTCATCTGTCTTCCTAGAGATGTGTATAACCCGTTTAGGTTGTGGGCTGTAGTGTGGCTGCTTACATTTTTAACCTCCGCATGACTTGTGCCTTCCAGGAGAGTTCGTAAAAGAAGCTCCAAGTGCTTTTCCTCTGCCCATTCAAAAAGAAAAGCTCCTCAATGACGTTTCATTCTTTTAGAATTATCAGAGAGAAAAATCCTCCTCGGAGGCAGGGAGTCACTGTGGGGTGACTACCGAGACCCCCTGAGTCCACTCATGTTTGATGCTAAAACTTAGAGGAAAAACCATTTCCGTATAATCAGTTCTCTAAATTTTTACTTTAATTCCTTTTCTTGTAAATGTCCTCCTGAACATGTTGCTGCTCTTCTGCTCTCTGCTTTTGTAATGTGTGGCTTCACACTCCCTTGTCGACACTATTAGAGCCCTTCAGAAGTTTGTCTCAGTCCCAGATTTCTACTGGAGAGCTCATGGCGACAAGCCAGTGTTCTAACTTAGATCCCGCGAGTCTTTAAACGACTCAGGGAGACTCTTTAGAGAGTAAGAGGTATGCTACAAATTTTTTTGCTATTTCCAAAGAAATATTGCACCTGAAGTAGCTAAGTTTGATCAAGATGAATGTTTACTGCATGTCAAAAACAATTAAAATGAAGTTTCTGTTCCCTGATGTAAAACTGAAATCCAATTACCTGGAAGAAGAAATATCTACTGACAATCATTTTCCTTCCTTCCTTCCTTCCTTCCTTCCTTCCTCCCTCCCTCCCTCCCTCCCTCCCTCCCTCCCTCTCTCTCTCTCTCTCTCTCTCTCTCTCTCTCTCTCTCTTTCTTCCTTTTTCTTTCTTGTTGAATTTTGAGACACGGTCCCTTCCCCCAGACTCCTCATGTATCCAAAGCTAGCCTTGAACTTCTCATCTTCTACCTCCATCTCCCGCATGCTGGGACTTCAGGCTGCACATTCATGCCCAATCTATGTTGTGCTCATAATTAAACTTAGGACCTTGTGTGACTATCAGCTCTCCAGTTATCATTTTCTACCATTACCCTGGGCTTAGCTTCCTCTTCACCCAAAAAAGCTGGGTGTTGCCTGTTGTGGGCAGTGGGAGGAGAAGAGAAGGAACAGAGTAGGAAAAGAAGACTCTGACTGTTAAGACACTACAATAAATGTTGACAAATTGTTCAGAAAAGAAGAGAAGTCAAAGAGAGCAAACAGAGGACAGGGACAGGACTCGCTGGAGGGTACCTGCCCAGTATTTGTGTGGGCCTGGGTCTGATCCCGAGCACAGAGAAGAGAGACAGAGATAGAGACCATGCGAAGCAAAAACTGCTAATAGCAATATTTTAAATTAAAAAAAAATTGTAGTTGGGTGAGGGGAAATATGCCTTTAAACCCAGCACTGGGGAGGCAGAAGCAGATGGATCTCTGTGAGTTTGGTACCAGCTTAAGTCAGCATGTCGAGTTCTGGAAAACCCAGGACTACACAGTGAGACCTGTTTCAAAATCACACACACAAAAAATCCAGGTAAAAGGTAAATTGTTACATATGATTTTGAAATTTTATAAGTTATAAATTGATAATTTATCTTTTCTGTCCCTAAATTCATAAAAATACAGCTTGATTATGATTATTGATTGATGTATATTCCTGGACTTGCCATACAATTATAGGTGAGCAGTGTTAGCATCCCAGGAAGTAATATAGTAACAACTGTCTACTACTGAATTAAAATAATGCTTATAGAGTCACAACATTTGAAAATAATGTGTCTATTACAGCCCCAATGCATTTTCATTAAATGAGAAATATACTCATTTAATAGTATGACTTGTAAAAATACAAAGCCAATCTCAGAATTAAAGACAGAAATAAACAACTCAAAAGGAGGCGAGGCCCTGGGAACCTTTTAGAGTAGAAAGCATTAAAAATCTATTTCTTCATCTGAATAACAATTACAGTTTAAAAAAATCCAACTGACCCAGCTATCTTAGAACCCTGGGATCCACTGAAAGCTGAATGCTTCCACAGAGAGGCTTAGTGAATCATGGCAGGGGAGGCAAGAGCACAGAAGCAGGAGGAGGAGTGGAGAGACTGATTGGCTGGAAAGGAGATGAGGAGTTGCAGTGTGCGCATATTGTCAGTTAAAACAATAAAACAGAGAAGCTGCTATTAAAAGCAGAACTCCTGTGTGACCAATGATTGCTCCTTTTGATATTCAAAAGAATTGAAATCAAGGTTTTGGAGAGATATTTGTCCTAGCAAGTTTGTTTACAGTAGCCAAGAAACAGAGAGGGATACCCATTAGTGAATGAATCAGGTAAAAAAAAAAATTGGATAAACAGAGGAAGAGGGATTACCATAATATTGAAGTCTGTTCCAGGCCTGCCAGAGCTGCATAGCAAGACCTTTTCTCAAAAAACTAAAAAGCAAAAATCCATATGGTAGGTATCGTTCAGGCATATAAAGGAGAGAAATCCCATCATGGCGGCACTGTGGCTGGAGCAGGCAGATAGTACAGCAAGAGAAATAAGCTGAGCAGTAGAACAAACTGTACAATCCAACTTACTGAAACTGTTCTGGATCATAGATGGAGTACAGTGCTGCTTCATAAGGACAGTGGTGCTGGAGGTTATTTAACAAGTGGAAAATATTTAATATTACTGACTGTATCCCTGAGAAATAATGGTTACGCAACATCAACTCAGGTCTGTAGCCTGTTTTAATTTGGGAAATACGTTCTGCTCTTAAGTTGTATGAGTACTTCATAAATTTTTGGCGTTAACCATTATTAGACATATGATTTGCACATATTTCTTACCAACCTCATTTTGTTTTATTATTCCTTTTGCTTTGCATAAGTCCTTATATTTGATGATGAGAATTTATTTTTTTCTCTGTTGCCTGAGATTTTATTTGGTGTGGTTCCAAAATATAATTACCAACTCCGGTGTCAAGGAAGTCCCCTTATGCTGTTTTCTAGTCTATGCTTCTAACACTGATGTTTTCAATTGAGTCCATTCTAGGTTGTTTTTACGTATAGTTTTAAGGTGAAATTTCATTTTTCTTCCACGCAAATCTCATCTTGCTCAGCACGACTACTAAAGAAGCTCTGCTTTCTCCCTCATGTCTCTGCTGTGTGCTCACCAAGCTCGTTGGCCACGTGGGTTCAGGCTCACTGCTGGGCTCTGTTCCAGGCCTGCCAGAGCTGAATAGCAAGACCCCCATCGTTCTATGTCCACTTTATGCCAGTACCAAACTAGAGCTATGTAATATAATTTTCTGTCAGGAAGCCTGAAGGCAACAGTTTTGATTCTCTTTCCCAGAATTTCTTTGTCCAACAGGCACGTTTAATATTTTAATGTTAATTCTTCTGAGCACAGGCTATCTGTCCATCCATGTGTATCTTTTACATGAATCAATATTTTATAATTTTCCAATGCACCACAGTCGTTCAGTCTGCAGCAGAAAAGCGATTGGATCAGTCTATGAGATGTGACTGTCTTTTTTCCCCTTGACTTATCCCATAATATCATAGTGTGTATCTTAAATATTCAAAACAAAATTCGTTTTTCAAATAAAATTGTTAAAGTTGGAGAGATTACATGGTAGTCGAGAGCATTTGTTGATCTTGTGGAGGACTAGAAATTGTGCCGTAACCACACGGCAGCTCACATACAATTGGAATTCAAGATCCAGGGTACTCAATGCCCTCCCGTGGCTTCTGAAGGCACTAAGCATTCATGTGGTTCATAGACATGCGAGAAAAGCAACCAAACACATAAAATAATGATATTTTTGCTATAAGTGGACTTGAGAGATAATAGTTCAGTTCATAAAGTGTTTGTCATGAAAGTGTGAAAACAGGAGTTCAAGTCCCAGCACCCAGACAAAAAGGTTGACATAACAGGCTGATGCATGCCTGTTATCCCACACTTCTCTGGGGGAGGTGGAAGCAGGAAGATCCCCCAGCACTCATGGGCCAGCCTTCCTATCCAAATCACAGGTCCCAGTGAGAATGACATCTGGCTTGGCCTCTGACCTTCATAGTCACACAGACACATACACAAATCGATGGTTATGTAGGATTTGTCTGGTAATGGGCAAGGTAGAAAATGGCTACTTAATAGATATGGGCATTTGATGGGATAAGTGTTCTGAAAACCATTTAATCATAATCTCTGAATGTATACATTTCACCATATGTGGACTGTACCTCAACTTTAAAGTAATCATGGTCTTTTACAAGCTAATATAACTAATTAAATTTTGGACATTTAAAATGGCTGTACATAGCTGTGCATGGCCATCCTGAAATGCTGGTGTGTTCCTCACATTCCTACACGCCCTACATTAGCATCTTGAATAAGTAAGGTGGCATTCCAAGAGGTAAGCTGTCCCACATCTCGTCATTAACACATGAAGACATACGTTCACTCAATTTCCTATTGTATGCTGTCCCAACACGTGTGAGGCTGCAGAGAAGCAGAGACACTTAGTGTGTCCTTAATCCATCTTCAGTGACTGTGACCAAAGGTCTGCGATGTGATTTGAGACTTGTGAAGACGGAAGTCGAGAAACTTCAGACAACAAGTAAGTAGCAATTCCAGAGGAAAAAAAAGCCTCACCTGCCTGGATTTGCATCTTTTATTTGGGCTGGTGGTGGATTAGGAAGGAAGGTAGATTTGCAGTCTATACCATGGCAGAAAAGAAATGCCTTCTGTTGCGAACCCAGTCAAAAGTCTATGAAAGAAATGATGTTGACATGGGACCAAACTGCCTTCTAAATTCATGTTTTACTTAGAGACAAATGGTGCTCATACTCAGTCAGAGACGCTCTATTTACAATAAACAGCAGTGAATGCAGAGACTTGTGGCTTCTCAAGATGTTTTGAATAAGGCAAGTCGAATGCTCACCCCTAAACAGGATGATTGTGCTGACCGTCTAAGGCTCAGGGAGGGTTGTGGATGATGAAGTTATTCAGAGTGTAAGAAGAAGGAGACAGGGAGAAGGGCAGTCCTTGGAGCATTGCAAACACGCTCTCACAGCAACTACCATTGCCTTCACTGGGCCTATTAGCAGTCAATCATGAGCTGGGGAAGAGACCAAAGGACTCCGACCCTCCATGACAAACTATTAATTTCTAATGGATTCTTGGGGGGACGGCACAGTCTTTGTTGTGACCTCAACTACGTTTCTGATGGACTCTGAAAAAATGCTTCTAAACCTGTGGGTCAAACAGAGGGAGCTAGAGGAAAGAAATGGCGTAGATAACATATCTCATTGTATACATATATGAACTCTTCAAGAATACAAAGAATTTAAATATTGCATTAAAAACCACTGTTTTTAATCATTAACACATTTTTAAAATTTTTAATCAATTCATTTGTTTTTATTCATTAAAAATTTTTATTTATTTTACAACCTGATCTCAGTTTCCCCTTTCTCCTCTCCTTCTGTTCTCTCTTCCCTTCCCCTCTAACACCCTCACATCTACTCCTCAGTCTCCTTTCAGAAAGGGGCAGGCCTCCCGTGGACATCAACAAAGCAAGGCACAGCAAGTTGAGGCAGGACTAGGCTCCTCCCACTGCATCAAGGCTGGGCCCTGCAACTCAGTATGGGGAATACGTTCCCAAAAGCCAGCCTAAGCACCAGGAACAGGTCCTGATCCCACTGCTAGGAACCACACAAACAGACCAAGCTCCATAAACGCATTTTTAAAATGAACTGTTAGTAACAGCTGTGTGTTCCTATTTTCCAGATGTTCTCCGTGACACTGAAACCCAGCTTACCCCAGCACATGACCCTGCATGTCAGGAAAAATCTCCCTCACCTTGACCATTGAAAAGACCCCATCACCTCTGACAACAGTGCTCACCTGAGTATCTCCCCGTCCCCTCTCCTGCTCTCCCTGCTCTCCTCTTCTCTCCCCCTTTCCCCTCTCCCCCTTCTCCCTTTGACCTTGTTGCCTCTTCTCTTACTGCCAACATTAAAGCAGTAAATTACTTGAGTTAAATACATTATTTCTTTAGCAAGTAAAAAAAAAATGCTTCCAGTGGGGAAAAAATCTGTGTTTGACATTTCTCAAGGAAATGATGTAGGGATTGTTTTGTGTGTGATTATCATAGAGAGGTCTTTGGATGCACAAAAACAGGCAAATCCTAGAATCTTTCAAACGTTGACCTCTAGAAACCAGTGCAAATGTTCTGAAAGTTAAAATATTCAAATGCTTCGGAATTTTCTTTGAAAAACAAAGGTCATTTACATGACTTATTAAATAAGACAGGCATTTCAACAAATTATGAACATTTATGTATGAGTCAAGATCTCTTAACTCCTGCCCCCTTAGAAAACCTTGAGGGAAATTACATTTGGTGTTGTATAATGCTAGTCCTTGAGAGATGTAAATGAACATCAACTAACCCTGTGTAGGAAACCAACAACGGAGCAAAGCAACAAAGCTGTCAAAGCCCAGTCTGGGGGAGAAATGAACCAGGAGGATCACTGGCAGGAACATGGATGGTTCAGAAGCAGCTTCATTCCCAAAGCCGAGCCCAGCATCATGGGAAACTCAAAAGCCAGAGCCCTGGATCTCTCTGTACAATTTGTAGGTGGTTCAGCAGGCTGGAGAGTCTCTCCTCCTTGACAGTCCTTTCTGCTATATCTTCAAGGAAGGAATCTGGTCAGTTTCAGGAGCTTCCTCAGACACCTGAGTTGTTAATCTTCCTAAACCTTAGTAATCCTGTGTTTAGAATCCCTTAGCCTTAAGGAGCATCCATGAAGACATGCAGTATTTCAGTATTTCAGTTCAGAGGAACCTGCAACACAGCATCTGGTAAACGGGGGAAGCATAAAGACGGACATCTTAGTCAGGGTTTCTACTGCTGCAGCAAAACACTATGACCAAAAAGAGACTTGGGAGGAACGGGTTTCTTTGGCTTACACAGCACTGCTCATCATTGAAGGAAGTTAGAAGAGAAACTCAAACAGGACAGGACCCTGGAGGCAGGAGCTGATGCAGAAGGAATGGACAGGTGCTATTACTGGCTTGCTCAGCCTACTTTCTCATAGAGCCCAGGACCACCAGCCCAGGGATGACACCACCAACAACAGGCTGGGCCTTCCCCGTCAATCACTAATTAAGAAAATGTCCTACAGCCTTGCCTACAGCTTGATCTTATAGAGAAATTTTCTTAGTTGAGATTCCCTCCTTTCATATGACTTTAGCTTGTATCAGGTTGACATAAATCATGGCAGCCCATGTGAATTTCCCTGTGCTCAGCTTTGTTCCAAAATAACATTGGAATATACAGATGCTCTGTGACTTATAAAGCTGTTACGTTCCGCTAAATCTATTGTAAGTTAAAAATACCTTAAGTTGAAAATGTGTTTAGTATAGCTAGTCTGCTAAACATCATAGCCTGTTAATATGCACTGTAAGCATGCTCAGAGGACTTAAATTAGCATATAGTTAGACAAAATCACCCATAAAAGTCTATTTTACAAGCACACATGTGCACATGCATGCATGTGAGTGCATTCACACACACACACACACACACACACACACACACACACACACACACACAAAGTCCAAATATGTTCTTTGGGGAATAAAAGGGAATGAGTACAAACTATCTGAACTTTTTTTGTCGTATTTTTTACTCTTTAAGTTAAAGCTGTGTATTGTTTTCAAGTTATTCCCATGTCTCAGATGTCAGTATTATTTGTTGACCTAAAATAAAGTTTTCCATTAGGAGACCATTTAATGCAAACAGTATTGGAAGCAGAATGTCCAAGGACTTGGGGAAACAGTCGCTAGATGCCTCAGTAGGGAGAAGAGCTCATTGGCAGCTGCTGCTCTTGACCTTGACTTCCATAGACAGAAGTCCCAAAGGTGTTCCACTCTCCAAGGTGCTTTGTAGTAAAAAATGAGCCATGGCTTTCATTATTAATAAAGTTATTAGTCACGCTACAGATATACCTGGGAGAAATGAATTTTTAAGTTGTAAGTCCTGAATGCTACTTCATGCATTTTAAGAAGAATGTATTAGGTCTGTCCCACTGGGATTTCCTTCTAGGCTGGGATGACAAAAAACAAGGGTGACTTTATCATGTCATTACTGTGTTCTAAACAAAAAACTGTGGTGGCAAATCTTGGTTGTCATCTTTACAGCGTCTATGCTGTAGGAAATCTTACAGCTAGTGGTTCCCTGCCCACTGGGGCGTGGCCTATTGTGCTCTATAAACTGATGTGGAGCTTGAGTCTGGCCTCTTATCCAGTCTCCCTGTTATGGTTACAGATCCGTTCCAGCAGAGGATTCAGATTTGTTAGTTTACCCCTAAATAAATAACCATCTATTTTCTCAATGCTGAGCTAGTGTGGGATTTCTTTTAAGCATTTTTTTCTCACATCTAGAATAAAACAAAACCTAAGCATCTGGCCCACCTGTGAAGCTTTTCCTGATTGGATCTTTCGGGGTGGGAAAAAAAAAGTTGTACTTTGTATCCAGATCATTTGAAGTGAAAGACCCAACTTAAGCCTGGGCCCCATTTTCTAGTGGCAGTTCAGATAAAAGAACATGGAGGAAGGAAGCCTTTCCATTTTCCCTGCTCACTCTCACTGGTAAACTCATCCATCTTGCTGCTGAGGCACCCCCTTCACTGTGGTTAGAGCCCACTTCTTTGGGATTCTAATAGAGTCTACAGATCAGCTGAGATAGCCAGCCTCCTGGACTAAAAACTACTGAATTCTTGGCCTTTCTGTTGGAAGGCAGACATTGTTGGACTTGCTAGATCACAGCCTGTCATTCACTCTCATATATATATATATATATATATATATATATATATATATATATATATATAGTAAGAAGCCGCTTGTTTGTTTCCTAGCCACCCAGCAGCTCAAACCCAGCACTTTCTATGTGCTTAGCCCATTAGCTCTAATTTCTTATTGGCTAGTTCTTACATATTAATTTAACCCACCTCCATTAATCTGTGTATCACCACGAGGCTGTGACTTACCAGGTAAAGTTCTGGCATCTGTATCCAGCAGGGCTACATGGCTTCTCTCTGACTCTGCCTCCCGGCCCCCAGCATTCAGTTTAGTTTTCCCCATCTACCCTATTCTTCCCTGTGCAGGCAATAGACAGTTTATTTTTTAACTAATGTTATTCACAGTATACAGAGGGGAATCCCACATCATTAGAATGCACACATATGCATTCCATTGGCTCTTTATCTCTATAGAGCCCTGACTAAGTCAGAGCATATAAGAAATAAGCTCATACAGGGTAATAGGAAAGTGAAGATTACTTCACCCCAGGTTGTAATGTCTCTAAATAGCGCATGATTACTACTTTAGTAATGAACTGTGAGAGTTACAGAGCACACAAATGTATACACACACATCAGAACCATCCTGAGGAGCAGATTTTTTGACTTGGTTTTAGAAACCGGAGAGTGAATGACTACTGACGTATGGAAGTGATCAGCCTCCAAAAGCTAGGACACAATGCAGGGACAGAATGCTCCTACATACACATAACTTCAACAAAGCCTCAGCACCCCACTGCCAGCCACGTTGCCTCTAAATAACCTCTCAGTAGCTACTCCAGAGCTACTATTGTCATCCCAGGAACCCCAGAGCACAGATTGTCGTGTTCTAGCATCACGTCCACTGTGAAGGGTTTGCAAAGTACCAATTATACCGGGGAACAGGGGACAGTCAAGTCTTCTCTCTGATTAACGAATTTTGAAATCCCATCGGGATATTCAGAAACCAAACACAGCTGGAGCTTTAATCTGACCAACACAGTTCAAAAATATTTTCCAAATTGGAACTTCTTTTCAGCTTGATGATGTCATCATTCATTGTTCCTCAGAATTCTCCTCTGTTATTCTTTTTTTTTCTCATAGTCTCTTTTCCACCTAAATTGCATAAAATTATCTCTTGGCATTTCTCCATACTTCATATAATCCTTTTGGAAAATTCTTAAGTATTATAGTCTGCAGCCTCCATTGCAGCTGTTTGATTTGAGAGAGAGAGAGAGAGAGAGAGAGAGAGAGAGAGAGAGAGAGAGCACTTGAATTTTACCAACCATGAATGACAGAGAGGAACTGGCAAATCTATTAAAGTATTTAAAATAATGACATGTAACATTTGTGGAATGTTTCTTATGTGCGCGGTAATATGCTCCGTGTTCTCTCCTAATGGGTGAATTTGTCCAGGAAGAGAGAGATAGGAAAGCATGGGGTAGGCCAGCACAGCAAGCAGCAATGTAACTGCCAGGGTTTGGGGGCTTGACCTCTTACATCATACCTGACCACACATGAGATTTCATATTCCTGCAGTGCAGTGGGTTCCATAAGAAACAGCATTACAACAGGCATGTAAATAACATATACACAGTCTTGCATTATGCATAAAATATATTTGAGAAGATTAAAAGTGAAATAGTTGGGAGACTAGGTGTGTGTCATTCAGTATTCGATCATACATTTTTTTCAGAAAAATAATAATAAAAGAACCCAATAACATGTTTCATTAGTACTGTTTTTGCAGAGTCCTTTCTAGAAAAGGGGAGGGATTGTGTACTGAGTAAAACGGGAACAAGCCAAGTCTGAGGAGACAGTTAAGGGGGACAAGAAGGGAGTGAGTAGGAAGATAACCCACAACTTCTGTCTGTCCTGAGTTCTCTGTAAGCCCATTTGTAGAAAAGGTTTTTTTGTTTGCTTTTGTTGTTTGTTTGTTGCTTTTTCGACTTATGAGCAGCCTGGTAAGCAAAGGATTAATAAGCAAACTCCCTGGCTATAGGTCCAGAATAAAGACATGACCACAGAGCCAGGAGGAGAACAGACACAGCAATCACGTAGGGGGATTCTATAAGCTAAGGAAATGAAGGCAGAGAAGAATTCTGCATATGATGAGGGAAAAACTAGATCGCAAAGATAACAAAGCATAAATATTCCACAGAATTACAGGGTGAAAGAGCTAGAAACAGAGACACGCAGCAAGAGAATACAGCTTTAAGAAATCAAGCAATAGGCAGGCAAAACTCAGTAGATTTCGCTGGTAGAGGGACTTTGGCTCTAAGTGGCCAATTGAGTGTGGCTGGGCATGGGTTACCTAGACGGATGGAAAATGTCAGACTCTAGAGAGACATTCTCCGTGCTGATCTGAAACACCCGTTACTGGGAAGACCCAGACACAATGTGAGCATGTGGTTTGTGTAGGCACCAAAGCAGCAAGTCTCTACCATGCAGCAAAAATGAATACAGGTTGTTAGGCGGGCTTTGCAAACAGATGCCAAGTGAAGCAGATCACTTTGAGGAGCCACCCAGCTACAAGGAACAGAGCTGAGAGAGCGTTCAGACTGAAGCAAAGGTAGACGTAGATGCTGGGCATCTGTTCCTAGTCTTGAGTTAATTTGCTCAAAGTCTGTGTTCTGAGAACTGCTCTTTCCATTTGATCCATGAGCTTCCATGTGCATTCTTATCCAAGCCAATCCCCTCCCCTTCCTTTATGTATGGCATACTAAGGTAATTAATTGGGCACTTGTGATGTGTGTTTGATTCATGTTAAAAATTATTTATATTTATTTTCTCTCATGAGAGAAACAATAACCCAGACTAAAAATTCTTAGGAGAACTGCTACAGAGTGACTTCAAATTATATAATGAGTATATTATAAATAAAATTCAAAGGGTTAGAATTTGAGTTAATATTTCTTTTTGAAATACCATATCAAAGATGTTCCTGTAGTACCTGGGTGATCAAGTTGTTCAAATGTCTCCGGGGTGAGATTTTATACTCTACCATTCAAAGGAAACTGCTGTGTAGTCTTGGAGTCCTGCTGCTAAGTTGGCAGGCCAAAATAATTAGTAATCGCCACTTCCAAAAAGTATACAAATCAAAGAAATCACAGGGCGCTCAGAGCGCCTGTTGCAGGGTGAGAGAATATGAAATATCTGCTGAGAACAATGTCTAAATGCCAGCTGGGCATAGACTTGTTAGTCACTCCAGTTCCCAGCTAAAGCCTTTGACACCCTGTACTCATGAGCAAACACACTCCTACACCTCAGAACGCTTGCATCAACGTGGTAGCCCGTCTGTGACAGCAGACCCATAGATTATAGCGGGGCTGATTCATTCCTGCCATCTTATACACATCATACTGGGGTACAGTGCGCTTGTGTTCATAATGGCACACGCTGATGCACTGCTGGGTATATAAAAGATGACACATGCAATTATTTACAGCAACAAATACTTGCAGATCATAATAAATGGCTATGTTACCATACTGCACTTTTTGCCATTATTTTCGGAGTATACGCCTACTTCTAAAAAGTAAATACAAAACAACAGCAGATATATCTTTGAGATTATTATAGACGAAGGCCTTGTCTGGTTATCGTAAATGATAACCCCAAACATATGATGTCCCTGAACATCTTCTAGAGGGGTGGTTCTCAATCTTCCTAATGCTGTTACTCTTTAACACGGTTCCTCATGCTATGGTGACTCCCAACCATAAAATGATTTTCATTGCTCAGAACTCCAAGTTTGCTACTGTTATGAATCACAATATAAATGTTTTTGAAGACAGAGGATTGACAAAGGGCTTGCAAATCACAGGTTGAGAACCACTGTTCTTGAGGAACAGACATGGTAGAGGAAGATGCTGATGGCCCTTACCTGTTCTTTGTTTCTCATCCTCCGATAACCTCCAAGGCAGCAGGAGAAAAGAAAGCAAAAAATCAGGTCCCTCACTCAGGGAACTTGAGGGCAAACCAGGGGACAATAAGCAGGAACTATATAGACAGAGAGTAGGACAGATGTGGAAATGAGGAAGGAGGATTTCAGGCACACTGAGAAAAATTTAAGAAAGACTTGGTCAGGGAGGAGTGAGGGAAGGTCCACAGAATTAAACATGGGAGAGGTGTTGTCAGCAGAAGAAAGGGGGAAGGGACTATCTCAGCATTTTAGGACACTTCGTTTTAAGGAGAGAAGCTTAAAACTGTAGGCGATAATTTAAACATAATGGATGATACAAGCTCGGTCTGAGACTGTGTGTACCAGGGAAGAATAATAGCATACTGAGTATTATCAAACACATGGTCTGCTTTCTGAAAATGCCACAGTGAAATCCGTCAACTTCTACAGTGAAAATATGCAGGTAGGAAATTTTTTAAAATCGAACAAACAAACAAAAAAAGGTTATTGAACTTTAGTTTGACAACCTATCAGGAAAGTACTTTTGAGTGGCTATCTAAGGAATGTTGTAGACTTTAAGTGTGACCGCCCTAAATTAACTACAAAAGCCCAGAGTGCAAAGTTAAGCCTCATTCAGCAGCCAGTGTCTTATTGTCTGTGTGGATGTTTGTGTTTATGATTTAGAAGGTGAGTTGGGTCAGGAAGAACCAGACCTGAAAACAAATTCAATGTTCCAGTAACTGTCTGTACCAAGCAGCTTCCTGGGTGTCTTTTGGGGTTTTAAAGGTGGTTGTAAAGCAGGGCATGCTTCTGAGAACTCACTGAGGCAAGCTCCATATTGACATTTGTGTATATGAGTTTCAATTGTTTTTATTTTCCTCTAGGAAGAATTGTGACTTAATAAAAATCTGTGGCTTCTCTCTGTAATAAAGGGGAGTGTGTTGGGGGGCGGGGGGACTACACTCCCTAAGGACTTACTGAAATCAGTCACTACCAAGGAGGAGGAAGAGTCATTTTCTTCTGTGGTAGCTACCAGTTAGTTGCTCATGCTCCAAACAATAACCCACACGTATATCATGCAAGCATTCCATATTAAACTCTGCAAGAGTGGGTCAAACACAAAAATGATTTGATCTCAGTTTCTCTAACCAGCCAGTAGGCAAGCTTCCTGAAGGTAGGCTTCTCCAACACTCTGCCCCATCCATCGGCCCACTCTGCCCCCAAACTCAACATCCTCTAGCCCTCAGAGGAACTCTGAACCACAGGCTGCAGCTGTACACAGTAGATCAAAAGAGACCTCAGCGGCTCCCTGAGACACAGACAGTGACTGCACAGAGTAGATTAAGAGCAGCTCCCTAAGTCACAGACAGCAGCTGCAGGGATTGGACCAGGAGGCAAAGGCACTGCTGGCACCAGTTGGAGGGGAGGGGAGGTGCCAATGCAAACATTCACTCAACAGTCTGAAAGGAACCCAGTAGTTATCATCCTAACTCAGAAGAAGCAGAGGAACACAATCTCAAATATAACTTTATGAAGATGATAGAGAACCTTAAAGAGGAAATGAAAAGTTCCCTTAAAGAAATGGAGGAAAATACAAAGAGACAATTGGAAGAAATCAATAAATCTCTTAAAGAAACTCAAAAAAATCAAGAAAAAGCAATCAAACAGGTGAAAGAAACAGTTCCAACTTGAAAACTGAGATAGAGGCAACAAAGAAAATACAAACGGGAGGAACTTGGGAAATGGAGAATCTGGGCAGATGAACAGGAACTACTGATGCAAGAACAACCAACAGAATCCATGAGATAAAAGACAGAATCTCAAATAGAGGAAATAGATTCATCTGTCAAAGAAAACATTAAATCCAACAAATTCTTAACACAAAACATCCAGGAAATCTGGGACACCATGAAAGTTTTCTTCACACTTAAAAAAAAAAAAGATATGTTTTCTGTCTCTGTCCTTCCCCCATCTTTCTTTGTCTCTTCCTTGACCCAGGGATGCTTTAATTGAGCACTATTCAATTTCCTTGAATTTGTAGGTTTTCTGCTTTGTTACCAAAAATGTGGTCAATTTTAGAGAAGGTTCCATGAGGTGCTGAGAAGAAGGTATAGTCTTTTGTGTTTGGGTCAAATGTTCTAAAGATGTCTGTTAAGTCCCGTCATTGGGCCCCTGCATCTATCATTAATGAAAAGACTGTGAGGAGCTCCTCAAACAAAAGATATAATGATATAATTTTGGCACCAATAACTCCATCTCCAGACAAGAAGAAATTGCTTTTTCCCAACCTAGTATTCACCTTTTAGTCTGGCCTATGGTATGTCCTCCTTCCTAAGTGCCTACTCCACATAAAGTTACGTGTGCTGCCTGCCAAAAATTAGGGCAGTGTAAAAGGGATCAAAATCTAAAATTTTTAACATATGCATTAAACCCAAACACTTTACAGCATGTGTCAAACTTTTCCCAACATCTATAAGCAGTTACAGATATCATTAGATCAATTTCAGTAGGAGTACAATGACATACATTGATGTTATCAAATACCACCAGTTCCAGTCTCTGAGCAACAGTGACAGGAACCCCCAATTTTCCCCCTTCTTAAGTGAAGAGAGGTTAATATTTTAATTAAAATGAGTTCTGTGTCCCAAAGTTTAAAGCAGTCTGATGTTTAGTCTGCATCTCAGCTCCAAAGCAGACCAGAGTTCAAGCTGCAGAAGCAGTTTAACATTTGTGCTCCTGGACAGGTGGGGTAGCCAGGGTGAGGCGAGCTGGATTCAGCTACATGAAGCACATCCTGGCACTTATGTCAGCCGGGTCTCCCTGGACTCTGGAGGCAGGATGACTCCCTGCAGAGTGGCCTTGGGGGCAGGGAAGACCGGACCAAGGACCTCTCCTCAATCACCTCTGGAAGTCTGGAACTCCTCTGTGTTTGCAGCCTCGACATCACGTCCAGATTTTATTTTCTTTCTGTGAAGAAAGCACAAACACATCCTCGACCCCAAATATATATACAGGTCGGGTTTTTTCATGATGCATTGCAAGGGCTTTTTCACCTTGTCTTAGCAAAGGTTAGCTTGGTGTCATCAAGCCAGATCCGTTTGTATCAGGATCTGCTGGCAACTTTTATGAGTTGCTTTGAAGGAGCCTTGTTATGCTCCAGGGGGAGAAGGGGGGAGGGGGAGGAGGAGGGGAGGAGGGGGAGGTAAATGGGAGGCGGGGAGGAGGCAGAAATTTCTTTTTTTCCAATAAAAAAAAAAAAAAAAAAAACAGGAGGATAGCTTACAAACTTTTGGTTGGATGTCCAATGGTTAAAGCACTAGTTATAATATTCTTATGGGAGACCTTGAGCTGCTAGGTAAAATTCTTACAAAAAACAGTTTCCAATAGAGAGCTTAAAACAGCTGCCTAACAGGTACTCAAGCAGTACCTGTTATAAATATAAAGTATAAATCAACAGATAAAGTATACAATAATCAACAAATATAGTATATTAATTATAATTCAGCTGTGGCAAGCATGTATAGTAAATGTAAAACTTATTCTATAACAGTTTTATAAAAAATGCTGCTTATGGCTAAATCTTCTCAGTTTTGCTAGTTAAGATATTAAACTCTTAATTTAAACCAGTAGCCTGACTGATATAAAAGGACAGGATAGAATCTGGAAAATGGTTTAACAAAATATTGACTGTGATCAATGTTTCTTATACTAAACAGTAGATTCATTGATAATTTTAAAATTGATTCCTGGACAATTGCCTTTGCTAAATTCAAAGGCCAAAAACAATGGTCTTTTCCCAGATCATTGCTACAATTTATGCACCTGTATTTTGCTAATGTTATAGAAAAAAATCCCTTAAAGGATTTTATGCTAAATTTTACAAATGGCTCTTCCAATGGAGGAACTGCATATATGGCTAATAATAAGAAAACATATCTTGATTGAGGGAGCCATTACGGGGGCTAGCAAGAAACCTGGCAGTAGAAAAATTCCCAGGAATCCCCAAGGATGACCCCAACTAAGACCCTAAGCAATAGTGGAGAGGGTGCCTGAACTGGCCTTGCCCTGTATTCAGATTGATGACTATCTTAAATGTCACCATAGAACCTACATCCAGCAACTGATGCAAGCAGATGCAGAGAATCACAGTGGAACATTGGACTGAGTTCCGAACGTCCATTTGAAGAGTGGGAGGAGTGAGAAAATGAGCCAAGAGGTCAGACCATGATGGGAATACCCACTGAAACAGATTACATGAGATAATGGAAGCCTTCCAACTCTGGCCTGACAGCAAGGGAACCAGCACAGGACCAAACTAGGCCCTCTAAATATGGGTGATAGTTGTATGGCTGGGGCAGACTGTGGGGCCACTGGCAGCAAGACCAGGATTTATGCCAACTGCTATTTCCGGCTCTGGAGGAATACCTTGCTCAGTATAGATATGGGGGGAGGGCCTTGGTCTTGCCCCAAACAATGTGCTAAGAGGGGAAGACAAACCTTACCCTCTCTGAGGAGTGGATGGGGATGGGAGGGGGGAATGTGAAGGGAGTGGAAAATGGATTTGGCAAGTAAAATGAGAAAAGATAGGGGTTTTAAAAACAAATTAAAACAAACAAAACTAACTTGAAGGTAGGAAGCGAGCTTGACAGGAAGAGGAGAGCCTCAGTAGGAATGAGAGGGAAATAAAAAGAGGGTCACAGAGGGTGATCAAAATTCAAAATTCACTATATATGTATGGAATTGTCCAACATTAATAATAGCATGAATATTTATATTAATCCTTAATTTTAAAACATACATTATTTATTGTTTATATGTAGAACAATTGTGTGCTGTGAAAAGTAAAACTGAGGGGTGGTTTATGTTAGCATGAGCATGAAAGACGCTGATGTACTACCAAAGCAGGAGAGCAAGAGAAAGGAGCAACAACGAGACGCGCATCCTCCATTCAGCCAAACAAAAGGACTGAGTTTTCTGGAGATCTGTGCTGTTGAGAGGCCTGCTGCTTAGATCTTGGAGACACACGTCCCTTTTTTACTTGCCGAGGGATGCCTATTTTCTCCGATTGCAGAACTCCTTAAAACTCTGTTTGCTCTGTTCTATTTTGTCTGTTTTCAATTCTTCTAGAAACTTGGAAACTTTAGGATCTTAAGAAGTGTATCCATAATGACGAGTAACTTCCCACTTCCTGGGTTTACAACTGTCCTGAGTGTCTAACTGATGAAGATAACTGCTCCTAACAACGAGTGTTACAGGCATGCTAAACAAACACTCTACCATTGGACCATCCCGAAAGCCCCCCATATTTAAATGCAAGATAAATTTTCACCATATATGAAAACTGTACAATGGAAGGGGACACTTTAAACAGAAGCTTCTCGTGGTTATTTTCCCACAATACTCAGAGGCATGGCATCAGCACCATTTTCAGATGAGTACGCAGACTCTTAGATATCCCCTGTGCTATCCCTTCCACTAGCTGACCTGCTCACTTCTCTCCGTTATCAAGTGTCGTTTCTCTTATCACCAGCCCACATATTTCTGGCACCCCCAATCTATACAAAGCCATTCCAGACCATTCGAGTTCACGTTTGTCTCTGACTTGGTGTGCAATCTCAACATTTCTTCGATTTCTGGCAAATTTTGTGTCCTCTCGCTTTGTGGGGTCCTGTAGGACATTCAGTCTGGCCTTGGTTACTATAGCAGCTAATAACTTTGCTGTTCCTCTAATTAATTCTGAAGCACAGCCCTGGGATTTGCCGAGTGTGGCTGAGCTGCGAAGTTGTGCTTAACGTGTTCTCCTCTGTGAGAGACTCAGTAATGAATCTATGAACTCACAGCAACCTAACCTACATTCGCTATGCACATGGACACTGCAGGGGAGGATGAGGGCGAAGACTACAGTCACATAGCCAACTTCACAACTGGTTATTTCCTCTAGCCCCATTTTATCCCTTCAAGAATCATAAGGCAAGATTATTTTTCAGTGATGTAGAGGTAGAAAACTGGTGTGGCAGAACCCTTATTTGTACTTCCACTCCAGTTCCCAAGTCCTGGCATATTTCCTTCCTGAAATTTCAGAGCTCTGTGTTGCTTTCTCGGCAAGGAGGGTCCCCCATTTTTTCCTATTGGCATGGTTTGCAAGGTCTTTAGATTGGCTCCTGCAACTCAGTGGCACACTGACGACCACCTCTCCACTCACACTGTAGCTGAGCAAGTCAGCAGGAAGGTGTTAGATCACTCCGTGGCTTCACGACAGTAACCCTGAGCCCATCACTCCGGTTCTGAAACAATCATCTTTCTATTCCCAGGAAAGACCTTGGTCTGCCATTCATTGTAAACAGCTGAATTTCCGTAGTTCCCAACATGTTCAAAAGTGCGGGCAAGTGATGCCTGCTTCTAGCATCCCTAAAGCAAGAGAGGGTGGCAGAGTGCCGTGCTTCTCCTGGAGCAGTGCCGCCCCCTACTGGAAATTTGTGGGATGTACGGGGTGTTCTTTGATAACCGTTGGAGTAGTATCAGTATTTAATAATAAACATGAGATGGGAGTATGGCTGTATCCACGCACACTCTGTGGAGTACACTGTTAATAACCTATTTACTCATCTCTCTGGACCAGATTGAACAATGAGTACACATGAAATATGTAAGTATCTCAGTCTGGAGCTAGAGTCAGAGTACAGCTTACATTTCAAAGTGCTTTTTTGCACGCCTTAAAAACTGTAAACAAAATTCCAAGGATCCAGCCACAGGTTGTTTTTGTTTTGTTTCATTTTGAAGTTATTTTGATTTGCTGGAAACCTCCCAGGAACTCTCACTATTTCAGAAAATGCCATTTATGATGACTTGACCCAGCTCTATCAGTCTTACTTTTGGGGGAACGCCATGTTTGGTGACTGTATATATGGGCCTCATCATCAAATCCCTTCCCTAAACTGTACAAGGAAATATGGCTGTGTGTTTTCATATTAAATTACTGTGATGTGTGGCTTCTCTGGATTGTGGTGATTTAAATGATGTGTCCCCATAGTCTTGGGCATTTTGATACTTACAACTTTTAGTTGGTGGCATCCTCTAGGAAGGCTTAGGATGTGTGGCCGTGCTGGAGGAAGTATGCCACTGGGGTGGGAGCTTTGAGAGCCCAAATACTAGAACCACTCCCAGCCTGCTTTCTGCTTCCTGCTTGTGTTGAAATGTGAACTCTCAGCTTGCTGTTCCAGACATTCTCCCCACCGACACACTTCCCCTCTGTGATGGGGATAGATTTCTTCATCCCCTTGTCCAAATCCACCAAACCCTCTGCGAACTGCCTTGAGCACGGAGTTTTGTCACAATAGAAAAGTAGCTAACACGGGCATTTTCACCTTACATTGTATTGCAATATAATATTAATCAACATTAATTTCCCCAAATAATTTAGACATGGATAAGTTATATTATCTATGAATTTTACTTCAGGAAGCTAAAAGGTTCAGCTATGAAGGAGGTCTTGTCTAATGGAATTAGCAATCACTTCCTAAGTGCAATCTTCTAGTAGAGATGATGCCATCCCCAGGAAATGTCACATGACAAAGCCGGACATGGAAAGAAAAACACTGGACAGTTGACCTCATATGTGGAAGCTTATCTGAGTGATAGGCTGGGATGCTAGTATCATCATGTTGACACGATCTTGGATGACTAACGAGACAGGTAACGAAGCAGATCTGTGGGGGATTGGCTTAAGTTAACTGAGGTGGGAACGAATCTACTTAACTACAGACCACATTGCTCCATGAGCTATGTGCGATTCATGTCTGCATAGCAAGGAGACAGTGAGCTAAGGGCTAGCCTCACCTACCTCTGGTCAGACTCTGGATGCAAGGTGGCCAACGGGTTCACACTACATGCCGTCTTCTCCATAGTGGACTGTGCCCTAGGACTGTCAGCAAAAATGAACGGTTCCTCCGGGAAATTCTTGTTGGGCATTTTGTCACAGCAGAGAGAAAGCTGGTACTGAGAAGTGGGGCCATTGTTGTCATAAACTTGATCGTGTTGTTCTTAGGCCTTTGAAAATTTGGTTTGTGGGAAAATATGTTAATTTGGGCTTTAAAAGCCCTGAATGCTTTGAGCAGAAGTACAATGGACCATGGCAATGGGGGTTTTGAAGATCAGAAGCCCAAAACAAATACAAACAATAGAGGCCTGGCTCAGGGGGTTTCTGAAGGAAGCCAGAATCTAATAAGGGTGTGTGCTAGAGTTCATTATGGTTACATTCAGGCAAAGGATCTGGCTGACTCTTCCCATTACCTGAGAACTTGTAGAAGACTGAAATCAAGACTAGAGGACTAATTTGCTGGATGGAGGAGATGTTAAGACCCTGTAGAATCCAGCAGTGGCCTCTATTCTGTGTTCAGAGCTCCAGTGTGGGAACAGAAAGATGAAAGACGTGGAGTTTGGCAATGAGACCAATGTGAGCAAAATTTAAAGTTGCAGACAACAGGGGAGAGGGACAAGTTCCCACCCACAGAAAGTGCCATCTTTCAAAACCCAAATTCATTTGAAAAGAGAGCCTAAGCTGGGAATGCCACTGAAGGAATTCTTGGCTCAAACACGAGAGCCTGAGGAAGTGGTCCCCAGGGTTTCCCAGCCTAGAAGTGACGTGCAGCCAGTGCAGCTCTATCCAAGAGGCCAGGCTGCATCTCAGGTTATCAGGACTTGGCAGTGCCATCCACACAGCACTGACTTTGCAGGCATAAAAGACACAAGACCTAATGGGTTGTAGCACTCTCTCCCATGCTTTTTTTTATTATTATCATTATTATTATTTATTTTTTATTGAAAATTTCCACCTCCTCCCTCCTCCTACCTCCTTCCCTCCCCCAACCCCCTCCCCCTCTCTCTCCAGTCCAAGGAGCAGTCAGGGTTCCACACAATGGCTCTGGGTTTTGATTCTCCCATGCTTTCAAAGAGCAACTGAAGCCAGGCAATGTCCTGTAGGCTGAGAGTCCTGGGTGGAGTAAGACTCCACTGTTTGAAGCTGTGAAGATGCAGCCCAGTGACAATAAAAACTCAAGGATATTGTAGTTGCTAGGAGCACAGGAAGTCCATCAAGGAAACATGAAGGCATGGCTTTGAGTTGGCTCAAGAGAAGGACTATCTATGCTGTTCATAGGAAAGCTGAACGAATGGGGCTATACAAGCCCTTTGGAGCCCACATGATTCTACCATGAGACCCTGACACTGGTCAGGGAGCTGCAGGATTTGCAGTTTGCTTGCTGGGTTTGGGTCTTGCTTTCTTTATTATTATTCTTTGTTGCACCCCCATTCTTCCCTTTTCAAGTCGGATTGCTTTCCCTGTGAATATATTTTTGGAAGAATGCAACTTGATTTTTTTAATCTTATTTTAAGATATTCCGTTGAGGAGCTGAGAGATGGCTCACTTGTTAAAAGCACTTGTTCTTACAGAGGATCCAAGGCTTAGTTCCCAGCACCAAGATGGTAGCTCACAACTACCCATTACTTCAGCTCCAAGAATTCCATCACTCTCTTTTGAACTCTGTGGGCACCAGCCACACATGTGATACACATACATACATTCAGACAAACCATTCATGCACATAAAATATAAGAAATAAATCCTAGCAAGAGATTGCCTTCAATCTCAGATAAAAATTGGATTCTGGACTCCCCTCCACCTTTTACTGAAAGTAGATTATTTTCCCATACAATATATCCTAATTAGTTTCCCCTCCCACTATTCCTCCCAGCTCCTCCCCACCTCCCACCCAATTTGGATCCACTTTCTGTCTCTCATTAGAAAAGAACAGGTTTTAGGAGATAATAAAATAAAATGTTATAAGATAAATCAAAGACACCATCACATTCAAGTCGGACAAGGCAAATCAACAGAAGGCCAACAGCCCCAAGGGAAGGCGCAAGAATCAGAGACTTACTCATTCACACACTCAGGGGTCTCACAAAAGCATTAAAACTGAAAGCTGCAATATGTACGCAGAGGACCTGGGATAGACCCGTGTGGACCCTGTGTTGCTACTCAGTCTCTGTGAGTTCATATGAGCTGTGCTCAGTTGATTCAGAGGGCCTTGGTCTCTTGGTACCCTGCATCTTTTCTGGCTCTTATACTCTGTCTGCCTACTCTTCTGCAGCGTTCTCTGAGCTCAGACAGAAGGGATTCGATGGAGACACCCCATTTAGAGCTATGTGTTTCAAGGTCTCTGTCCCTCTTTGTAATGTCTGGCTATGAGTCTCTGTATGTGTTCCCATATGCCACAGGATGAAGCTTCTCTGAAGGTTACTGAATAAGGCACTGATCTGTAATCATAGCAGATATCATTAGAAATCATTTTATTGCTACTTCTTTTAAGACCAGTAGGGGTTGGTTTTTCCCTGTGTCTCTGGTTCTTCATCACCCAAGCAGTGTTGGGTATGGGTTCATGCCATGGAATAGGCCTTAGGTCAAATCAGACATTGGGGGGTTACTCCCATAAGTTTTGTGCCACTATGGCCATATCATACTTTACAGACAAGACAGCATTGCCGCTCAAAGGCTTTGAAGCTGGCTTGGCATTTACATTTCTCTTTTGGTAGGCTTCTGAGCACCTTCCCATGCCAAAGACCCTAGAACATAGGGGGTGAAGGTTCTATGTAGGCACCAGATCAACCGCTCCATGTTCAACAAGTTGTGTGGGTGTTGTCTTCAGCAATGGGGCTAGGCTGTCAGTCTGTGGAGAGAAACCTCTTGTCTTAGCAACATCCTGGGTTATCTGGTGATTTCCGTGGTACCCCTTCAGTCAACAATTCAGTTGGATATAACCCAGTCTGGGTACTAAGAAGCTTTGTTTGGTGATGAGAAAGAGCCAGTTGAAACGTTGTCTTCCTTATTATTTTAAGATTCCACTGGGATCATCTTTACATATTTCAGAAAGTTTCCATTGCACTAGGTTTCCATACCACCCCTCCAATGGCTTTCAGCTGGAGCTGTCTCTCCCCACATTATGTCCCTCAACCCCTTCTCTCTTCCCTCTCCTCTACTGATCCTCCCATCCACACCCCCAACCTCTCTCCCTGAACACTATCCAGTCTACCAATAAAAAATATCTTATTTCCTTTTCCTAGAGACCTATGTGTCTCCTGAGTCCCTCCCTCTATACCTAGACTCTGTGTCTACAGTTGGTAGCTTGGTTATCATTCATTTAACAGATAATGCCCACATATAAATAGGACATAAGGTTTTTTATATAATGTTGGAAATCTAAAAGACTATGAAGGTGTCTGACATTTAACTGTAGGCATTTTGCATTATGAGATGTTATACAAAGGGTGGAAAGCAGTGGCTTAGAAGGGATATGCTTGGGGTGTCGAGTTGACAAGAGTTAGATTTGTGGTGACTCAACTTCTATGTTGTGATTCAGTTTGGGGTGGGGGAGCAGAAAGAAACTGAATTCACTGTGACTGCATAAAGGTCAGGAGCAATAATTTTACCTCATACTCGTCAAATGACCAAAATGTCCAAAAAGAGGCAAACAAAACCTTAGAGACAAACCATTTGTGCCACAGTTGCAGTGGCACTGAACTCCCATTAAGAAATACTGTTTCCTCCTGGCCGAAACAAAGGTCTGGATCTGGTTGTCTGTAAAAGTGCGTATTTTGCTAATGTAAGATATAAATATAATTTCCCATGGTTTGATTATTTCCTGCATAGCCCAGATGTAATTTTATCTCCCAGTGTTTCTGGAGGAAGCCCTATCAACTGGGCGTCAGAAGCCTCATAAACCTTGGACTGGTTTCAGGTTTTACCAAGAACATTCTAGGTTAGGTGTCTCCATATGAAAACGTTTGTGGGAATATCCATATATTAGGAGAACAAAGTGAGATGAGATAGTGAGAGAAAGAGAGAGGCTGCTCATTGTGCAAGTATCCAAGTGTGAACACACAGCACCCACTGCAGACCCTGTACACAACTCTGCACACCCATAACCCTGGTGTCAAAAGGAATGCAGGGGTAGGTGGATCTCTAGAGCTAGCCTAACCAAGAAAACAATTTCTGTTCTAAATGCTTAAGAAATTTCTGGATGTCTTCATACCATTGATATCCAAATAGATAGTAAGATAGTATGATCATATTTGTCTTAGATTTTTAACACATGATCTATGATCCTCATTATGGCATGCCTTGGTTCTATGTGTGCTTGGGAAGTATGAGTTCTGTCAGTTTGGAACAAAATCCTCTAAAAATGCCAATTAGGTGAGGATTTTAAACATTGTTCATATCGTCTACTTTGCCTATTTTCCTTCAACTTGTCCTTAATTGTATATTTGCATATTTTTCCATTCTCTCTGGTGTCCTCCTCTAGCCTCTGCACATATGCACAGCTACATGCAAAAAAAAAAGGTTTCCATATTAGATTCAAATTGAAGACGCAATGATAGGCTATTTGTGAGAGATCAAGTTTTAAAAACATACTTTTAAAGAGTAAAAGGGGGTGGGGGAAGAAAGCTGAAGTGATGGTGTCATTATCAGAAGAAATTGATTTCAGGAGGGGAATTGCTGTGGGGGATGAAAGGGACATTACGGAAGTCATAGAAATATTTTGGATGGAAGGAAAATTAAAACACCACATGTGGAAATATAGCTAAAGCATCACTTAGAGGGAAATTTGCAGCAATAAATTTTGCATCAGGAGGGAATTGACTTAAATCATCTGATTCTCTACTTTGAGAAGATAAATACAATTAGGAGAGAATGGCAGCCAAAGCAATTGGAAGGAAGGAAAGAATAAACATGGGAACAAAAGTTAAATCAGTAAAATTCACACACACACACACACACACCACCACCACCACCACCACCACCACCACCACCACCACCACCACCGCCACATCACCAATGAAAACAATGACAAAATGACATGGATCAACATTGGCCGTTGATAATGCTCAATAACAACAATGTTCTCAATTCCCCAATTAAAAAAAAAACAGATTAACAGAATGATTTTCTTTCATGGTGTGCTGCTACACGTACAGTGCCCGTGCTCCTGGGAACAAAACTCAACGTACTCTTGTCATCTGTCCTGATGAAGCTCAGTGTGTCTCTCCAGTCTCCTCTCTGTTCCTGTCTCTCTCTCTGTCTCTCTCTCTGTCTCTCTCTCTCTGTCTCTCTTTCTCTCTCTCTCTCTCTCTCTCTCTCTCTCTCTCACACACACACACACACACACACACACACACACACACACATGCACACACACACAAAAGTAGAAGGGGATGACTTGGGAAGATAAAATTACCAAAATGAACAATGAAGTCCATTAATGTGTATAATTAATCTATGCTCACAAAAGTCTTAAAATACTGCCTTAACCACTTTAAGACGCATTTCACAGGCAGTGATTGATCCCATAGCCAATGTTGGACAAGCATAGCACTAACCACTTCTAACACTTTTTCCTCAAAGTCCCTGTGTACATTAAACAGCTTCTCCCTGCCACCCCATCCTGATAACCACTCGTCTCCACTAGTTCTTTGTACATGATAATGGCTGAGACAAAACTTGCCGGCTGAAATTGCAGTTCATGAAGAACAGCCAAAATGAGTCGCTCTTTTTCCTTTAAACTCACTACATCTCTGGCCGTATTTTCAAGCCTCCTTCTCAAAAGCAAAATATCTTTTGGATAGATCTCCATTAATTCGTTTTCCATGACGTAGCTGATGAACGACCTCTCTAAATGTGCTTTGAGAGGTTAGGCAGCAGAATGTTTCCAAGTTTGAGAAATATGATTTTCATGTATCTACGCTACAAATCTATTGGACTGCGCTGGGGAGGGGGAGGCCATCCACAACATAGCATTCTAGAAACACAGCATCCTGCAGAAGGATGTTGCTATGTGTTGCATCTTTCTTTAGAGCTTCTCCGGGAAATTGAAGACAATGAGTGGTGGAGAGTTAGGAACTTGTTATGGCGGCACAGGGCTGAATTGCTCACAAATTACCGTCGCTTAACTGTACCTAGTTCCTTTGATATCTTCTTATGAGCACAAGAAATTTGTCAACTCCTAAGTGACACTCAATCTGAAGCATGTCCCTTCATGTTGGCAGAATGTAACATACTGTGAAGAAGTACACAGAGTTAATAACAAATCCTCCAAAGGGGGCTGCCATTTCACATTGCTGGCACTCTGCACTTATCCAAGAGTTTGCAGCAGAAAAGGCCTTGTGAGATCTTTAATTTACCATTATTGTGTCAGGAGAACTGTCCAAAATGGCAGTGGGGACACCTTTCTACCACCAAATACCACCCAGCAACAGCTCTCAAAGAGCTCAGATGGTCCCATGGACCATCAGTTATATTCCCTAAAGGGTAGGATGTCACCATCCCCAGAAGAGGATTGATGCCACAGAGGAAGAACTTCTTTGGCTAAAACTCTTTCCTCTTTGGTTTGTTATTAGAGCTGAGGGATTTTTTTTTCACCTGGGGCCATACATGTAAATGTTCTAGAAGCTATGGGTCAGATAATCTCTACCAGGGCTATAGTTTTCAGCTTAGCCATTGATGTGCAAAAGCAACCAAAGACAACGTGAAAACGTTGAAGGCTGTAGGAATCTGGTTGTGATTAAAACTGTGTTCACACCACAGCTAAGCTTTACTTATGAAAGCAGAAAAAATGGGTGAAATTTAGCTAACCACTTGTGACTTATCAGAGCATTAAAAATTGTTCTCTGGAGGCTGGAGAGACGGCTCAGAGGTTAAGAGACCCTCTGCTCTTGAAGAGGACCTAAGTCACTTCCCAATGCTCAGATCAGGAACTTCATAGCTAACTATAACTCACGCTCCAAAGAATCTGACAAGTTTGGTTTCTGTGGGCAACAATACTCACATGAACATACCCACACAGAAATATACACACTTATATAGTCAAAAATAAAATAAATCTTTAAAAATTAAAAAGTGTTCTTTACATCAGAATGTTGCTGTGTCTGGAAGGAGTCACACGTGAACCCCAGTAGCTGACTCTACCCCTGTCCCATCTTCCAGGTTCTCCTGTAGATAGTTCCTTCATCTGCTAGTAGATAGATAGATAACATAGATAGATAACATCCCATTCAGTGCCTGGTTCTCCATCTTCTCTGTATTAGGACCCTCTCTGCAGTGAAAACATCCCATTCAGTGCCTGGTTCTCCATCTTCTCTGTATTAGGACCCTCTCTGCAGTGAAAATCTTAAATACAAGGATATTAATCCTCATGGGACAAACTTCAACAACTGAAGAGAAGAGGCAGTGGAACATGAGTCTCCCTATCCCCACAATGATTCTTTTGCTTTTAGTTTTGTATTATCATAATTCGATATGATGAGTTCCATTATGACATCTTTATCTATTTACTTATTGTATTTTGATCACATTTAACCTTCCAAGCTCTTACCTTTCCCACTCTTGCTCATGATGTGACCCTTTTTCTTCCAATCCCTAACCAACCAATCCCCTATTCCAGTGTCATGCTTTCTTATTTGTTGGTTTATTGTCTTTCTTTGTTACACACTGTATTTAATTTAGGTTACTTATAGAAGGATGGATGAAGGGTTATTATCTACTGGATCATGGGCTCTGACCAGTGCAAATAAACATTAAAGAAAATGTCTTTTCTTTCTGTCTCCACAACCATCAACTGCCTTTATATTCTCAGAAAGGAACAGGGCCTTATGATCTCCATGTTCAGCAGGAAAATGGTGACTGGCCCAGTCTTGTTCAGGATCTGTGCAGGTAGTCAGAGCTACTTAGAGTTCAAGAGTACAAGAGCCCAGTCATGCCTAAGAGACAGGTGTACCACCACACTGCACCCTCCTCCAGTTCTGCTGTTTGTTTTACCCCTTCTCCTTTGTGTTCCTTAAATTTTGGAGAGGGTATTTTAGATGACCCATTTAATACTCAACTTCGGTCAGTCATTGTCTTAGTTACCTTTAAATTGCTGTAATAAAATACCATGGCCAAGCCAACTTACAGAAAATGCAGTTAATTGAAAGCTTAAAGTTCAGAGGGTGAGCCCATGACCATCAGGGTAGGGAGCATGGCAGCAGACAGACAGGCATGATGCAGAAGCAGTAGCTGAGTACTTACACTTAAGGTTACAACTTATGGTTGTTGAGGTAACAACTACAAGGCAGAAAGTGAACTGTCAGGAGCCATTTCCCCCAAAAAGTATTGCAGGGACCATTGTCCTCCATTTCCCCAAAATGTATAGTGGGGACCATTGTCCTGGGGATGTTTGCAGAGAGCCCCATACCCCAACTGTATTGAGAACTGTTTGTTGGCAGAACCCACCCCACACCCAACTATCTTGAGAGCTATCTGTTAGCGGAACCTGCCCCACATTCCAACTATCTAGAGAACTGTTTGTGGTTGGAATCACAAAAGGAACGATTCTGCTTGCATAGAGAACTAGGTGTGTCGACTCGTGACCTTCTGACAAAGGACTCGTGACCTCCTGACCGAGGACTCATGATCTCGTGACCGACTCGTGACCAAGTGTCCACTCGTGACCATTACTGCCCCGGCAAGATCCCATGCCCCTGCCCTCTGCCCCCATCCCAAGCCAAATTCCTCATCCAAGGACTATATAAGCTGCTGCCATTACGCTAATCGCTAATAAACGGAGGCTTTGACAACAGATCTTGCTTGGCCTCCTTCTTCTTTCCTGCCCATGTCTTTTCAGATAGCGCCTCTCCTGGACCCTGGAATAACTGACCTGCCAGGCGGGTTACAACCCCAAGACTAACTGACCCGCTGGGCGGTTACAGTGAACTAACTGAGAATCGCATGAGTTTTTGAAACCTCAAAGCCCACTCCTCCTCCAACAAGACCACCCTTCCTAATCCTTCTCTAACTGTCCTACCAATCAATAACTAAGCATTCAAGTACGTGAGCTTATGGGGGTTATTCCCATTCAATCCACTACAGCATTCTCAGCACCTGATGCGTTATGAGCCTCTGCTGTAACTGCTGCCAAGGCCAAACACAGCTTCTCTAACCAAGGCTGACAGAGGCTTGATCAATGGGAATAAACAGAAGCAGTGAGAAGGCAATTGAACAGAAATATCATATCCAGACAGCAAACTAGCAGCGGTAGCTTTCCCGCGATGTCCGAGATGATTCTGGCTACAGCTGCCCAGTGTGGAGCCCGGGCATCACACACTGTTCGTTTGCTTGTTTTCCTTTCTCCGTTTTGTCTCCACCCATACTCTTCCAAGAATTACTTCACAAATGGATTTCTCGCTCTTGTACTCTGGTATTAAACACTGCTTTTGAAGAAACCCAAATCAAAATAACTGGATTCGCAGTTTCTACTGCAACTCTGGGACAGAAGGGTCCAGGATGTCTGCGAACACGGGTAGCCCTGTGTAAAAGAAGGGAAAGAAATCCTGACAGTGGGTAGAAAGCCCCAGACTGTCCGCAGCACGTGGAATGAAGTGGTGAAAAGTCACTTATTCAAAAAAAAAAAAAAAAAAAAGGTAAAAACCCAGATCTGACTCACAACTCTCCATGGACCGTTCAAGTACATGATACAGTTAAGGTTCCTCTAGCCTCTTCCCATATGAAATATGTAGACAGTTATCTCCTCCATAAATGTTTTTTTCCAATTTTAATCATTTCCTGAAGTTCTTTTTCGATATAAGAAATGTGTACTGCCTCTTACTTTTAACTGTATTTTTTCCTGAGAATTTCATACACATATACAACATATTTTGACAGAGTCTGTGATGGCTAATCTCAGTCATTCAAGTTGACTAAACTAAAACCCATGCAGCTAGGCACACCTGCATGGGGATTGTTCTTGAATGGATCAGTTGAAGCAGAAGATCCACCATGAACCTGGGCCACACCTTCTCGCAGAAGCCTAGGTAAAGAACATGGAAGAAGGAATCTTGATTTTTGCCAGCTTCCCCTCATTCTTGCTGGCAAGTTCATCTATCCCGTTGCTGAGGGATCCCTTCACTGGGTTAGAACCTGCTCCTGTGGGATTCCGCCACTGACTGAAGACCAGCTGAGACACTCAACCTTATGGACTGGATGACAACAGGATTCTTGGCATTGTTGGACTGGTTGGCCACAGCCGGCATGCTTTTGCTTTCTACATGATTTACTAGAGAGGGAGATTTTCATTGTATCAGTTCTGTTTCTCTAGAGAACCCTGACTGATACAGTGTCCTTCCCCAGTACTCCTCCCAGGTTCCCCAGACATCTACTAACATGTCCCCTACCGGCATCATCTCCTCTTTCTTTTACTTTTTGATAACTCACTGGGTGCACTTACTGTTGCCTATATGCACATGGGTGGAGAGTCAGCTCCTGGAGCATGGACAACCTACCAGTGACCACGTCCCCAAAGAAAAGTGACTCTTCCTCCTTTAGTAGCCATGAACTGCAAATAGGTCTTTACATGGGGGGATGATGGCTTGTGAGCCCACCCTCCTCCATCTTTGCTAAAAATTTTAACCAGCTTCATCTCTTGTGGGTCTAGTACAGGAAACCATAGCTGCTGGGAGATGACAAGTTCAAGGACCTTAAAGATGGCCCTTCACTACACTCTTTCCTGACTTTCCCCAAGACTGGTAAGAGGAAGGGGTGATACAGATGTCTTCCTCATGGCTCACGGACATGGATTCTCAGCATTACAGCAAGTTATGAGTCTGCTATAGCCACTGCTGACCACAAAAAGTTGTTCTCTGGTCAAAGTTCAGAGTGGTAATATTTAGAGAGCAGTTTGATGTAGGATGTCCTTCTGTATGCTGTGACTATGTGTCTCTCTTATTGGTGGATGAATAAAGCTGTTTCAGCCAATGACCAGGCAGAATATACCGAGGTGGGACAATGGAAACAAAGAGAGAGAGGCAGAGTCAGAGAGATGCCATGTAGCTGCCGGGGAAGCAAGATGTGAGGTCACAAGTCCACAAGCCTTGTGGTAAAACATAAACTAATAGAAATGGGTTAATTTATAGAGAGAGCTAGCCAGTAAAAAGCCTAAGCCATTGGCCAAACAATTGTAACTGATATTAAGCCTCAGAGTGGTTATTTCATAAGCAGCTGCGGGGACCTGGTGGACAGAGAGAAACTGATTCAGTGGGACCAGTGGGATGGAGAAAAATTTCCATCTACAGCAGTTTGACAATATGACCATCAAAATGTTTATAAGCAGAGATTTTATGAACAATTTTAGATACATACGAAAAAAGTAAAGATAGTTTCCATATACCACTTTTCCTTACTGCTAACACCTTACATTAAAAGAATATCAAACCAACATCATACATCATACCTTATAATTAACTGACCTCCACACTTTATTCAGATTTCCCTGACTCCAGAAGCCCATCTGAGGTATCATATCACACTTATTGCCCACGTCTCTCTAGCCTGCTCTTGGCCGCAGCAGCACCTCTGACTTTCCTGGTTTAGCATGACCTGCTACTTTGAAGAGTACTGCTCAGGTGTTTTGTAGAACATCATTCAACTGAACCTTGTTTACCTATTGACCTCGTCATTAAACTGCAGCTATAGGGCTTCAGAAGGGAAGCCACCGAGGTCATTTTTTATCCCCTCACACTAACAGTGGATGGTAGCAATAGCTCCATCAACGCTTATGCTGTTCTTAATCACCTGGTTGGTTAGAAGGCAATGCTTTCCCATCATCCATACTCTACCCATCGAAACAAAGTGCATATGCACAGTCCCTGCCTCAGGACTGGGGTCTTCTGCTCTACTTCCTTGAGGACCAAGTGCATACCGGAATTGTTTGGATATTCCACCCTGTGATATTTACCTCTTCTGTATATTAATTAATTCAATCACGTGTTTATATCGGTAAAGACCCATGGAAATTTATAAGTTGTGTTAGAGTCTTTTTCAGGTGTCTGTTTGACACAGCCCCCTCAAAGTAAGGTTGCTTTGTTGTTCTTCTTGATTTCTGGTGGTAAACAAGAAGCATTTGGACCACTTGTTTCTATGACGGTGTTACTGTTCACCAAGATATTGGTGCTGTCTGTGTTCACTAGGATGTTTTAAGTCTGTAAGTTAAAAATAAATGAGCCTCAACAGGAACTGTTATAAAAAATATAAGTTAAATATGAATTCTGCCTCCTGCTAGCCTTTAATAAGATATTCACTGTTTTTTATTATTATTCTTGCAGGGTTTTGTTGTGTTCTACAATGTTGGGGATTGAAGCCAGGACCTTGTACACAGTAGGTAAATGTGTTACCAATTAGACACATCCTCAGCCCCTGGTTTCTTGAGAGAATATGATTGTGCAAGTCAAATTGGCCTTGAACTTGTCATTTTCCTGCCTTCATCCTCCAGAGCCTTGGGATGACTAGCCTGTGCCCCACAACTGTTGTCTTTGCTCCTGCAGCAGGAGGTGGGCTGACAAAACCTTTTTTATCTTTATGAAGATAAATTCTATAAAGCATTCAAGTACCAGGCCAAGCAACCACATTTACAGTTTTAAAGTCATCTACAAAGACCTCATATGTGGTTAAAAACTATGTGATAACCCAGTTACATTAAAGCTAGGCATACACATGGCTCTTGTTTGTTTAGCATTGTGAATGGAGGGATCCTGGGCCTCAGGTCCCGCCTGTGTACAGAACAGAGAGAGCCTTCAGTATGCCAAGAACACAGAGATTCTGACTTAATGAGCAACTAATCAAAGCTCTGCTGAACACAGTCTTCTCTAGATGTAAAAATACCATAGACCTCTCATCTCAAAAACTCTGACCCAGTGTGTCTGCTCACATTCGTGAGAGTATCCAGTCTCACTTTCCCTATGAGGTTGGATAAATAATACATTAGGATGGTCTGTGTTTGCTATTGTCCTCATTCCTCAAAGCAGACTTCATGCTGTGTATGCAAATCCCCAGAGACTGAGACTGAGGCGAGCAGTATTTCTTTTTCGGCCTTCTACATTCTTATGCATAATTGTATAAAACTTGAGTAATGTACAGCGTAAGGAATAAGCCATGTGCTGAATTACTACGATGTATAAAGTCTCTGTTATGCGGTAAGCATAGTCACCCTGAAGGGCATTCTGACATTGCTCACAGGTCCACAATTATTACATTTCTTCCCCTTTCATACCAGAGGTTACAGTTATAATTTCCTCTCCTTAAAAAAATACACATAAAGTTTGAGCTGGAGAGTTGACTCGGTGTTTTAAGAGTACTTGTTCTTGCAGCTGCCCCAGGTTCAATCCCCAGCACCCACAGCTCACAACCTTCTATAACTCCAGTTCCTAGGGCTCTAATACCCTCTTCTGACCTCAGTAGATTCCAGGCAGGGATGTGGTTCACATACACACATGCAGGAGAAACACTCATACACATACAAATATTACAAATCTGCATAAAGTGTTGTAGTTTTTCCCATGGAGAGATAACATCCTTGCTCCTTCATCCATAAGTCTTCTGCCTTTGGTTCCTTGATTCCCATGGTTTTGTGACATAGATTAACAGTGATGAAGTAGAGCCAGGGTAGCAGAGAGTAATCAAGGTAGAGAACACACCAATATTAGTGTCAGATCTCCTGAGGCTGTGAGCCCTCTCTTCGTTAAACCTGGCCATATCAACTCTATCTTCTAAAAGAAATCATTTTATTTAACTTAGTAGAATGAATAAAAAATAACTAATGATTATATAGAAACTCAGTTCTGTTATATAAAAATGTCTTTTAAGCTTTTGAAATAACTAAACTGGGTTTTAAAAATCAGAAAAGAAATTCCAAAACTAACACATCACAAAACCAGCTGATGCACGAATGTTAATATTCTAATAAAGATTCCTTTTGAACAAAGGTCTGCTTCCGGGGGCTGAGAGTAGAAAAGAAAAATAGGTAATATATTATGTTGAAAACTAACCTTTACTAAATTGCAGGCTCTAGAAGCCTTGTGTAATAGTGTAGCAAGTCACTTAAAAGTAGGGGCTGCATTCCGTGACACAGCAGAGAGGTGACATAAATAGACTGCTTCGTCTTTCCAAGGCCTAGTCATCAGTCAACCAAATAGAAACTGTGATAGCAGTGTGTGCCTCCTCCCATCATGTGAAGACCTAATGTCTCTACAGAACTGTGAAAGCAGTATTGCCTCCTACAGTCACGTGAAGATAAAGGTGTCTACAGAACTGTGATAGTGGTATGTGCCTCCTGCAACCGCGTGAAGACCAAATGTCTCTATTCAATGATGTGTTTTAACACTGGAGATGGGTCTGAGGAAGCTTCATTCCACTTCCTTCCACTACTTGGTTTTCATGTCAGCATCACATGTGTGTACTTAAATGAGCCTCAATAGGCACAGTCAATCTGTGTGGCCTTCTGACATAATCAAGAGACATAATCACAGGACAGAGGAGACTGCTGCCCACAGAACATGGCATACTGCTTTTAATAAACACTTTTATAATTAAAAGGACTTCGAAATTAATGATAAGATGATAGTATAGCAAGCATTGTCATCAAGTAATATATGGTAAACATGTTTTATATGCTCTACTTTCATTTGACAGTTTGCGGGTTTCTTTACACCAATATTCACACAGATAAGCATATTGCACTATTATGTTACAAAAGTTACAGTGTGACTAGCAATAGGAATGATCAGTTCCATTCAGTATTTTGTAGGGCTGGGTACCAACAGTAGGGTCTTACACATGCTAAGCAGCTGATACACCCAAACCACCACCAAATATGTGATCAGTCGTTGACCAAACTGTGAATACACCCTTGTGGAGACCCAAGACCTTGTCTGAAGGTATGAGAGTTTGAGGTTGAGCAAAAATTGTTGACAACAACCGGGGCTACACATCCTGCACATCCTGACCCAGGATGTGGTTACTTGGTTCTTTTGATATTAAGACGGCCCCTGCAGGTAGATCCACTCCATCCTGTATTTGCCTAGGATGAGTTCACTGCCTAAACAACAGAATGCTGATGAATGGATTAACGGCTTGATGGCTCAAAGTGTTGAAGCAATTAGTTGTTCAAGTTGTCCTTTGTATCATGTTAAAGAAGCCTTTTATTGCCTTCTCCCCCCCCCTTTGTACTGGGGTATAAAAGTGCATGGAAAATTAAACATTGGGACTTTTCAGTATTCACTGGAACTCCCTCCTGATACTCTCCTATGTTTCTGTTTTATTATTTTTCACTCGTGGCTTTGTATTCTTTACTATTTTTACGATCCCCATACCCCTACCCTGGTAAGTGGTATTTTTGTTGAAGCTGCTCTCCGACATGCACTAAACCAGCACAATCCCTAACTGCATTCTAAATATTTGTCCTTACACACACAAATAAGTGCAGTCTTCACCTTCATCAAGGAAACTTCTCTTTGCAACAAAGATCACTACCCAGAACCACAACCAATATGAATGCGGTGTTGGAGAGCCCAGTCCCAGGAGATGCATCCATGCAACACTCCCACACCCAATGCACAGGCAACACTGCAGTAGAGGGGGACTGGGAGAGCCAGAGGATCAGGGAGTTTGCTATGAGGCTGTGTCTTAGGATGTCAGAAGCTACACTTACAAAGTCCCGCCAACATGACTGCCCAGATGAGAGCTGAACAAGAACAAAAGGAATAGGACATGCCAGAGTGGATATTAAAACCCACAAAGCTTCAGTCCTACATAGAGAACTACAGGTAACTAAGGGATGCTGAGAAATAGTCTTCCCCAAGGAAGAGAATGTCAGTTGGTTATCCAATACCAAATGATCAGCCCTGAAAACACATACACAGGTGACATTGTACATACTGAACAGGTTGTATTTAGGACTGATGTATATGTATGTGTATGTATATGTATACGTATATGTGTGTATATATATGTATGTATGTATGTATATATATATATGTATGTATGTATATGTGTGCAATAACAACTAATGAAAAAGGTGCACATGGATTTTAAAGAGAGTAAGGAGGCACAAGGAAGAGTTTGGGAGGAGGAAAGTTTTATATATTTTTTTTAAAAAAATGCTTCAAGATCCCCGGTGGCAGTAGGCAGCAGAAATGCTGTAGGTCCCAAATGGTGGTAGTGGGCCATGTGGTGGCAGACAGTGGGCCCTGCGAGCAGCCAGTCCCAGGCAGAGACAGCTGCCGGTCCCAGAGCGGTGGCCCAAGTGGTGGTGCCAGGCCATGTGATGGCAAGCAGCGGGCTCTGGGAGCAGCCAGTCCCAGGCAAAGACAGCGGCAGGGAGACACATGGCAGGCGGGCAGGAGACAGAGATATGGATAGACGCGACATGCAGAGTGAGGATGAATATTTATTCAGGGAGTTATGAAGGGGGAAGGGAGAAGGGGAAGGAGAGAGAGAGAGGGAAAAAGAGACGGGGTGGGGGGAAGCCGAGAAGTGGGGAGAGAGGCAGAAGCGAAGCTGCCTCTCCGAGAGGAAGATGAGAAAGAGAGCGAGCTCAGGCTGGAAGCTGAAGATCAGCCTGCCTCAGCGGATGGGGGAGGGAGTGGGCGTGGCTTGTCTCTTAAAGAGACAGAAAACCATAACCGGAAGGGAGGGGGGAAATGATGTAACTGTATTATAATCTCAAAAACAAAAGAAAAATGTAAATGTGACATACAAGAGTGTAGTTGATTAAAAGATAAAATGCGAGGCTTCACATGAGATTCCCACACCCCTCCTCCCCAACCCTTCAAAGAAAGCGGCGTTTGTACGTCTCTTGTTTCCTTATTCAGCTCTTCATTACATTGCTTGTCTTCATTCTTCTCCGTAAGAAGTCTATCCATGTCCTCCGTTCCTAGGCTTCCGTGATACAGAATCAGAGTAAGTTTGGGAGCAGGTGTGCGCAGAGTCATAATGGCGCAGCAAAATGCACAGTTTGCAAGAAGTCAGAGGAGGTCACAGACTCCAGAACAGAAGGGAAATTGGACGCTCTGCGAGAGAAAGGGACTTCTGAATTATGTAGAGGTTACTCTGCTGTGAGTTATTCATTGAGTAATGATATTCACGAGATGCAAATAAATATTCATATTACCTTTGAATGACTTTTAGTTTTGGACGATGTTTCTTTGAATGTGATTCATTCTACACAAAGACCAGAGGCCTTAAACAGACATTATCTTTGAGGAGAAACAGGAGAGTCCTGAGTGAGTCACACCAATTCTTACTCTAAAACACCTGCCATAATACCTGGTGATGGAGTGGAAAATTATATTTGGCATTGCTTTTAAAGGAATTATTTGGTTAGAATGTTTTAAATATTAAATTCTCCCTACTAGTTCCAAAGTGCTCCCAGGCCCAGATGTTTAATGGTTGTGATGAACAGCACTGAACTTTTATAATCCATCCAAATGCATGGAATTGATCCTGCACTCACAGGGTGTCCATCATGTGATTTTACCAAAAAAGGCCAATTTATAGGAAAGGGCATTTTATATAAATTATTTATTCAACTCTAGAATCTCAAAAGATAAAAGCAAAACACACCCAGGGAAATCAACTGTAGCATGAATTCTAATTGGTATTGAAAGACGCACAGTGTAGGAAGACTCTCACTCAAGTCTCGGGATAATACAACACCCCCAGTAACACACGAGGGACCATCATTGCTACAATCACACGAGGTTTATTTGACAGGACAGGAACCAGTGCACTGGGGCCGAGACTCATAACCCACGCAGGGGAGGAGTTCGACCTCGAGTAACTGGGAGAAGGGCTTTTTATAGGAAGAAACCACAAACCAGTAATCCAAAGGGAGTAGGGAGGGCGTCATTGAAAATTCCGAAAATACCAGTGATAATCACAAAGGGGTAACTCCCTGTTTCTCAAGATTATAATCAGCTAGTTCCTGAAACAGAATATTCCAAAAATACCAGTGATAACCACGAGGGGGCAACTCCCTGTTTCTCAAGATTATAATCTAACTTTATCTTCAACTAGTTCCAGAAACAGAGTCACAGACCTAGATTTTTGGCTCTATTTTTCCTGCCAGAGGGGTCTGGATTTATCCAGGTCTTTCAGTATTAATAATCAAAACCCAGAGTTAGATATAGGGGTGAAAGAATCCTATCCTCAGACTGCATCTGTCTTCACCAAACCTCAGACTATCTCCTCCCACCTTATATTCCTCTCTCTCTACCCAGCCATATCACTCCTGTCTCTAGTGCTGGGATAAAAGACATGGGATCCCAAGTGCTGGGATCAAAAGAGCTCTGTTTCTCTTTTAGACAGTTGCAATCTTGTGTAATCCAGGGTGGCCTTAAACTAACAGAAATCCTTCTGCCTCTGTCTCCTGAGTCCTGGGATTAAAGGTGTGAGCCACCACTGCCTGGCCTCTAGTGGCTTAGCTCTGCACTCTGATCATCAGGCAAGCTTAATTTGTTAACACACAAACAAAATATCACTACAAGATAATGAGTAATGCAGGAGACAGAGAGTTTCAGCAGTTAGTAAATCAAGAGTAGGGTAATTGCAGTGATTGTGTTTGGGAGAGAGGTTCAGAAAGGGGGGAATAAAACAGAACAAACACTAAATCTCTTCGTGTATAAATGAAAAAAAACAACTTAAATCCACAGAATTAGAAGTTAAAAAGACAAGTGGCATGGGTGTTATTTCTAAATTATCGCAGCACTCACAGTCCCGTGTATGTCGATCTATACTGTGTATACATGTACTCTGTGTGTCACTGGCTCTTACTCTCTCTTAGGGGTTAAAATGGGGACATAGAAAGCTGCAGTTATCAAATTTGAATCAAGAAGAAAATATATTGTATAACGTCTCAAGTGAGGTGATGGCTTCATGCCAAACAGAGAGCTTACAATATGTGGAACATTTGACCTTCATTTCGCTGGGTTATTTTGTTTCTACTTTTTGACCATTAAATTACTTTATAACACAATCAAGTGATTTATTCTGAGAGTCTGTTATGCCTACAATATATGTTTTAATTCTTGCTATAAGTGGATTTTTACATTTGTAATCTATGAAAATGTATGTCATCAGTGCTTCCCTTACACACACACACACACACACACACACACACACACACACGCTTTCTATAAAAAAACAAGTCTGATTCCATACTGGTATACTTATAAATTCATTAAAGTTTCAGAAAAAGATAGTCTACATACTAACAAAACCATGCAAAAAATATTTAAAACAATGTAATGCCAAAGCAATCAGAAGGAAAAATGCAGTTCTGAGAAGCCCATTTCATTCATCCTCTTAAGCCCCATTGATTCACAGGTTTAAAAGACGCGTGCATTTTCTCAGTTCTGTGACTCAGACAGAACTTACATTCACTTTGCAGTATTTCGCTCTGATCCCAGTGGTGTCAATCCCTCCCAGCAGTCACCACTGAGCCTGCCTAACCCCAGCGGAGGGTCTGAGAGGATCTGGTTTGAGCCAAGCAGCTCAAGATGGTCACTGGTCCAGAGGTCCGTGCTTCATTCTCATACCCAGAAAAGCCAAGTCACATCCCTGAACGCTTTGGCAAATTCAATGTCATATCTCTAGACATCACTTTTCTACCCAAATTTTCTCTACTGTCCACAGCAGTGTAGTTCTGTGTCTGTCTGTGTCTCCTCTGGACTCTATTGCAGCTCAGTCAAACCCTTCCTGTGAACTTGGCAGATAAGTTAAGGTTGTGCTTCCAAGAATAGAGCAAGCAGCTCCAGGATGTGGACATAACACAAGCAACACCTTCCTTCCTCATTAGCAGCGCAAGTGTGAAGTACTGCAAACTGTCATTTATTGTGGAACAGAAGTGACAGGTCCCAGATCTCTCAGCCAACAAAAAAAAAAAATCAATAATATGTTAAGTTCCTAAATCTTTGCTGGGCTTATTCTCCCACAATGTGAAAAGAAAGGCATACAAAGTACTCAATATTTATTGTTAATCTGATAGGACACTTCCTCCTCTGATGTGATGAGCAAAGGATTGTGTCAATGTCTGGTCTAGGACCTCCCAGACTACATATGGCAAACAAGAAAATCACCACAGCTCTGAGCAAGACCATAAATGTGTACTATTAACCCTGTTATTTGAATGTGAAAAGAATATATTTTCCAGACAAATGCCCACATACCATTGTTGGAAATCACAAAACAAAACAAAAAAAGTATGATGATTTGAAATGGGGTATATCAGAAAAGCCCCTGGAATAAAGCCACTTCTGGCAAGCCCTGACCTTTCTCCTCCAGAGCAAACCATGTGCCATAGAAATAGACCAACACCAAGGCCCTCGTTCCAAAATGAGACCTTTCCCAGACTCAAGAGAAAGGCATGCGTCACAGAGAGACCAAGGAGAACCAAGCACACAGGCCTTGCTGGGTTCACCTCCCACCTTATAAACATAGTTCTTATCTATTCTTCACTGAATGAAATATGGCTCTGTGATATGGTGGTCTCTGAGATATGTCTCTGTGGTGTAGTGGTTATTGTTCTGGTCTCTGAGTTATAATACAAAGAACTGTTGGAAAAATAAAATACAGGGATAAATGGGTCCAGGTTATAGCAAACAATGTATAGTCTAATATGAGGGACTTGATAGCCACAAGGGATTCAGAAATCAGTCCCTTGTGGGTACAAAAGGATAGCTTGGCAACATCAGCATAAATAAATCTATTATCTATTTCATTATAAAAGTATAGTAAGTGTGAGTTTCTCCCAAATACCTAAGGAAGTATAGATACTGTCTTCCCAAGAAGTGACAGATCCAATACAGAACTCACAAAGGTGTAGAGAATAACTCATAAGCTTCATCTCCCCGCTACTTTGATTGTGTCAAAAGAAGTGTTTGGAGACTGGGGAGATGACTCAGCAGTTCACTAGTACTTACTGCTCTGGCAGGGGACCCAAGTTCTGTTGCCAGCATCCATGTCTGCTCCCAACAACCTCCAAGTCCCAACTCTGGCCTCTATAGGCACCACGCTTGTGTGCATATACCCACAGAGACACATGTGCATACAATTGAAATAATAAAAATAAGCCATTTTAATTAAGTTTTAATACTAAAGATGTTGGGTTGTTGGTGTAGGAGGTTTTTCGTTCTATGTGTTGATTTCATTGATTAATCAATAAAGAAACTGCCTTGGCCTGATAGGGCAAAACTTAGGTAGGCGGAGAAGACAGAACTGAATTCTGGGAGGAAGAAAGCAGAGTCAGAGAGATGCCATGGAGCTGCCAGAGACAGACACTGGGAATTTTACCGGGTAAGCCACTGCCACGTGGCAATGCACAGATTAATAGAAATGGGTTAAATTAAGATGTAAGAATTAGCCAATAAGAAACTAGAGCTAATGGGCCAAGCAATGATTTAATTAATACAGTTTCTGTGTGGTTAGTTTGGGGTTAAGCTAGCTGGGTGACTGGGATGAACAAGCAGGCCCTTCCCTTCCAACAGGCTGTTTTATTTGTTTTTTGCGGATGTGATACTTTGAGGAGACCTCCAAGAATAAAAAAAAAATGGGTACATTTCCTCTTTCCTGAAGTGCAGAGAAGGAGAAGGAGTTCAAAGCTTTTCTAAGTCAGTAGATATGGTCATCTACCAGGAAAATTCAAAATATAAGAGACAGGTTTTGATCACACACACACAAGTGGGCACACACACATACACACACACACACACACACACACACACACACACACACAGACACTATCCCTGCCCCATACCATAATGAATGCATTTTTCAGGACAATAAATATGTGTTTGGGGAAGAGTGGAGTGAACCCTCCTAGAAGAACCATAGTTCACTCTTGTGCAGGACTGTCTGTCTTGGCCTTGAGCTTCTACCAAGTGCATATACAGTCACCTAAATACCTTCCTAAATACAGTCCTAAAACAGTCACCCGTCTTTTTTTTAAAAAAAAAATTTTTTTTTTTTTAAAAAAAAAATTTCTTTCTTTTATTTCTAAAAAAAAAAGACTCTTATAGTGGCTGTGGCCCCATGGGTATGACTCGTCCTCTGGTGCTCTTAACCTCTCCCTCTCCTCCTTCATGTCTTGCTTGGCTTTCTCATTGCATAAATTCCTCATGCATCCTTGAAATGAGGCTGCAAGAGACTAGAGTGCCTAGTAAATAGGCCTGAGTCTGCACTGTGGGCAAAAAAAATGGGAACAGGAGAACCAAGACTAAAATTATGTATTGCTGGAAATATTTGTTTGCCAGGTGCTGTGAAATCCAAAGGAAAGACAATTTATTCTTGAAAAGGGATGGAGATGAAATTAAGATATAAACCTGGCTCCACAATGCTCTGGAAGCATAGAAACAAATGTGAAGATAAGCAAGCATTTGCTAGGGAGGGAAACACTATCAATGGGAAAATAGATTGGTCAGTTTGCACAAGCTCATATCTGCGAGACGTCATAAGCAAAACATGGTATGAACAAAGCAGCAAGGAAATGAACTAGTATTGTGGTTGTTACCTAAGAAAGCCTGGTAAAGTGAGACACTATGCCAAATTTCACATTGATAGACACTGTGGTGGAGGAAAATAGCACTGTGCATCTCATGTCCTTGGGCAGATATTTTAGCAAAAAACCCCAAATGAGACAAATGATGATGGAGGAGGGTCATCTGTCTATGTGTTACTTTCATTAATTAATAAAGAAACTGTCTTGTCCCTTTGATAGGACAGAAAATTAGGTAGGCAGAGTAGACAGAACAGAATGCTGGGAGAAAGAAGCAGATTCAGGCAGATGCCATGACTCTCCTCTCCAAGACAGGCAGAGGCTAGAATCTTCCTGGTAAGCCACCACCTCATGGTGCTACACTCATTAATAGATATGGGTTAATCAAGATGTGAGAGCTAGCCAGTAAGAGGCTAGAGCTAATGGGCCAAGCAGTGTTTAAAAGAATGCAATTTGTGTGTTGTTATTTCGGGGCATAAGCTAGCCAGGGGGCCGGGTGGCAGGAATGCAGCCCACAGCTCTTATCACTACAAAATGGGAACAGTAAAAGAAAGGCACATGAGAGGCAATGGGCTTTTGTTTGATTGGATCTGTGTAAGATACAGCAGGGCTAGTTTCCTGCTTGGTCATATCTTCAGTAGTGTGTCAAGAAAGATTGTAAGAGCCAGAGAGACAGGGAGTTTGCTGTGAGATTGTGTTTTCTAGGAACATCAGAAGCTATGCCCATGACTTCTCACCAGCATGATGAACATGAGATGAACAAGATGACAGCAGCAGATATGGTTACACGCATGGGTAAAAGCTCAAGAGAACTCAATCCTAGACAAAGAACTATGCTAACTAAGACATGCTGAGCATAAAAGCAAGTCATCTTTGTCAGAGAAGAGAGCATCAAATGGTTGTCCAAAGCCAAACACTCAGACCTGAAAACACACATGCACAGAAAGCATTGATATATTCAGGAATATATGTATATGCATATGTGCATATGAATATTAAAGAAAAAAGGCACTGAATTTGAAATAGAACAAGGGGGTGCATGGGGTGTTGAAGGAAGGAAGGGGAAGGGGAAATTATATAATTGCATTATAATCTCAAAAAAAAAATTTTAAAACACCTCCCAGATGGTAGCTCCCAAGCCTAACACACACGTCTTAGCACATGATCACCTACGAGCAAATGAGTGTTAAAACTGAAGAAATGTGCCAGGGGTCTAGGGGTGTGTTACCCACCCATCGAGGGCCAGCCCTGCAAAGATACCCAGATCCAGTCAACAAGCACCCACTGGGCTGTTTTGCTCCCTTCCCAGTGACACTCAAGACAGGTTATATATAAGCTAATCCTTCAAGATAGGAACAGTTCTGAGACTGGCAGAGACATGATAAATCTTGTTGGCTAAGCAGTTCTCATGATTTATTATTATATGCCATTCTTTCATATGGCATGGGCAGAGGTTTGGTTATACTGTCCAAACTTATAAAGTTAATAGATGCCTTTTACCTGCTTAACCACAAAACAAAAAATTCATCTTTAGCTGACTTGTACACATCACAAATTCCATACGTGTGTTAATGCAGATATGTATGTGAACTTTAAAAGTTTGTGTATTTTCAAAACAAAAAGAACAGATACCAATACAGACAAGTAGCTCAGTGATCCAGTCTCTCACGATGCTTCTGGTGCTGTGTCCTCAGAATCCTGCATCCAGAACAACTTCAAAGCTGCTTGTAGAGATGGTCCAGCCTCACAGCCTACTCCATCCAAGACTTCAGATAAGCTCTACACTTTCGCATTACACAGACACTAAACAAAAAATAACATTGCTTGTTTTTCCAGGACTTGACCATTATCCCAATTTTCTCAGGATCTCCTGAAGATGTTATCATCCCCAGACAATAGAAAACTGTCTAAAGAACATAACAGCCACAATCCCAGAAGGTGTGGGGGTGGCTTATAATCATTTAGTGAATGTTTTTCAACATTGGGGGTGGTGTTTGCAAATTGTTATTGGTCATGGTCAGGGAGAAAACTAAGCAAAGAAAATTAGATTCAGGAATCTTATTCTGAAAAGAGAAAGGCAAGTTATAGAAATGATAGAATAAAAGGGTAAATTATTGAATCTACTTTTAAACTAAAAAAGCAACTACTAGTCTCAAATATTTCATACTGGTATGGATTTTGTATATTGTTTCAAATTTAATGTTATTTTTGTTATACTACATATGTTTATATTTTTAAGATATTTCAAGATATATTTATAGAAATTTAATGGTATTTTGTTATATGCTTCTATTTTTTACTTAAGGTAATGTACCAATGTAAAAATATAATGTAAAGTTCTAGTCCTTGAAAGCTGTTAAAGATAATAAAGAAGGGGAGGTTAATAGCCATTTATAACAAATTTATAGTCATGTTAGGTCTGTTTTCAAGATCAGGGATATATTTTAAATACACAAATGGTCTTCAAACACTACGGAGACCTATAGAATATGGCATTTAATATGTGTTAGTAACCTAAGGCTTTCCATGGCAGTAAGATATGACTGCTCCTGGCAGCAACAATTTACTTCAAAGGATGATGGTCTCTGAAAAATCTCCATATGGAGTTTGTTTTCAATGTGACAAAGCTAACCATTTGGGCAAAAATCTACTCTTTCCTTGACTGCTGACAGGATGCTATTCAAATTGGATAATCAGGACACAAAAGAAGGTAGGTGACTGCTGAACTTTGCCAAAATGAGGTAGGACAGCCCTTCAAAATTCTTGCTTTACAGAAGAGTCTGTTATAGTCTAGGCCTGTGGGCTAAAGATAGATGCTCCAATATTGCAGAAGAACAAGACATCCAGATGTCTCTGTCATTTCTACAGTTTCAGAAGTTATTTGCTCTGTACTTCTTGTTTATGTTTACTCTGATAATATTATATCCTTCTCACATCTCTGATGGGGTTGAAGATTAGATAATCATAGTTATAATTTCCTTCTTACCAAATTCAGAAAAGAAGCTCACAAAAGAGATGTAAAGTGTATAAGGTCAAGAGACATGAAAACTTACGTTGTTTATCTAAGAAAATGTTTTAAGGTCTAAAAAGATATTTTTAGGATGGTAATATAAATTATGATAAAAACGACTTTAGGTATAAAACTTTCGACTTATCAGGATATGATAGGTAATAGAGTACTTTCTCTGAAACTGCCCAATACAAATGGACTGGACATTGTGAATGCAATTCTTACCTGATAACTGTTCTTATTTTATATACTTTTACTAGGCTAGAATTGAACAGTTTCCTTTTTATTTAGACAAAGGGGAAATGTTGTGGAATATTTGTGGATACTGTGAAGATAGGTCTTTGCCAAGGTGCCTTCTGATTGGTTTAATAAAGAGCTGAATGTCTAGTAGCTAGGCAAGACAGGACAGGAGGTATTTCCAGGGAGAGAAAGGAAGAGGAATCTTGAGTCACAAGCCAGATGTGGAGGAAGCAGGATGTGCAGTATAGAGGTGAGGTAACAAGCCTTATGGAAGAACATAGATTAAAAAGATGGGTTAATTGTTATGTGATGTTTTACTCTTTTGGGCTTCTTTTGGAGGTGGGAGGGCATCACCCAGGTCCCAAATGACTTATTATTATTTATGAATGCCTGGCCTTAGCTTGGCTTGTTTCTTGCCAGCTTTTCTTAACTTATATTATCCTGACTACCTTTTGCCTCTGGATATATATATATATATATATATATTATATATATATATTCTTTCTTTATAACTTTCTATACTTCTCTACCCTCCTTAGTCTCTTGCTTCTCCCCTTTTTCCCGATTAATTATGCATGTATGTCTACATCCGGACACAGAGAGGAATCGAACTCAGGACCTCAGGCGCGGCGAGCGGTGCACTCAACCTCTGAGCCAGCTCTACAGCTGTTTCCCCCCCTTTTTTTAGATGTCTATCTAAAAACAAAACCCTGCCCCGACCTTATTTTGATGACATTTTTAAAGTTAGGCATTCTTAAAGTATCTAGGCTGGTTTATTCTACAGTTCCTCTTTCAACTCCAGGTCTCTGAGCAGCTGTCCTTTGCTTTTCAGCAATCAAAAAATTCAACACAATAGCATACAGGATCTCCAGACTTCCTGTGTGTTTCCAATCTTTACGTGGATTTTTTTCTTTTACATCACTTTTACTGTCTCTTTAAACACTTGATTATTTTTAATCTATTTATTTCTTTTTATGATTGCCTATACCCATTTTCCTTCTTTCTTAAGCCTACATGCATTGTGAAACACACTGGAGCCTGCTTAGAGGTGTTTCTGAATGGACGTCTTTTACTGTGGCGGGCATTTTTACTTCATTTTGTGTTAACGTACTAGCTGCTCAAGGGCTCACCAGCAGGCACAAACTCTTAAAGGAGCCACTTCCCCCCCTCCAGTTTTCTCTGGCTCTAGACGGTTATTCGAGCACCACGATGGAATGCCAAAATGTGTGATGTTTTGCTCTTTTGGCTTTGTGGGGTGCCCGCCACCCAACTCTCAAAAAATCATACATGGAGGCTTATTCTTTGTTATGAATGCTTGAACTTACTTTGGCTTGTTTCTTCCCAGCTTTTCTCAACTTAAATTATCCTGGGTACCTTTTACCTCTGGGCTTTTATCTTTCTCTATTTCTGTATTCCTTTAGTTCTTTCTCCATGGTTTGCCTAGTAGCTGGGTGATTGGTCCCTGGCGTTCTCCTCTCAGATTTCTGCTTCTATTTATACTCTGCCTGCTAGCCCCACCTGTCCTTGCTCCTGCCTCACTATTAGGATCATCAGGTGTTTTAGACAGGCACAGTAACACAGCTTCACAGAGTTAAACAAATGCAGCGTAAACAAAAGTCACACACCTGAAAATAATATTCCCCCATGGTTAATTTAAGTTCTAAGAACTAGTTAGGAGCAAGCCTAAGCCAAGGCCAAGCAAATCGATGCTCTCCCTGCATCTGTGTTACCTTATTCTGTCTTAGAATGTTAATTCATTTTAACTGTAAAAATTATTTCATTTCACTGTGACATTTCCATACTTAGTTATACTTTAAATCCATGCCACTTTGAAAGAAAAAAGAACCCCAGTAAAATAGAATTTGGAGGATGTAATGGTTTAGTCAATTGAATTATTTAATCTCTCACCTGTGACATAATTCTCTTCTTTTTCCCTCTCCTCTTGCCTCATGTGTCAAAGAAGCATGAATTCCTCAAGTAAATAGAGCTGTCTAAAATACAACTCTCTTCCCATAAAAAACCATTGATCTGTTTTGAGATTCTTCTGTAATTTCTAAGGGCAGAGGTATACTAAATGTTAATAGAATTTGGCTTTCCTTGACATAAATTTGGACAACCCACACCACACTGACTGACAGAATGAAGTATATATGCAGACAGGCAACTTCCATCCGTCTTCTGTTTGAATCTGTGTCTCCTCAGAAACTCTTGATAATATATTGTCTGGTACATTCATCCGCTTTCCAGCGTGATCCCTTCCAGAACCTAGGAGACTAACTGCACCTGGAAATTACTCACCGAAGTCAGAGCAGCTAACAGCGTCAGTGACTGGTGTGTGGAGGTTAGCCAAGACCGTGAGAACTGCCAGTCCATCGAGTCCAAGCTCCTTAAGGCTGTGCGGCTTCTGGGTAAACTGAGTGGGTGACCTATGCACTCTAAAACCTCCCAAGAGGCTCCTGAGGGCCTGTGCAACTCAGCGGCTCTCCCCGCCCTGTTCCTCAAAGAAAGACTGTCAGGAGTCAGCTAATCCTGTGAGGATGGGCTAGTAGAGCAGGGCAGATGAGCTGATGGATGTGACAGTTTTCAGAAGGGTGTCATCTACACTCGAAGAGAGTAGTACAGCCCCTGCTGTTCATGCAATCCCCCAATGCTAACTCCTAGAGGAGAAAAGCGTCCCTGAGAGGGAACAGTCACGGGAAGGACAACCTGCTCTCCTGGACCGGACTTTCTGGACTTTCTGTATATGGCCATGAGACTAGAGCTGCCTCGAAATGTGGCTGAGCGTGGTGAAAGGCAGGAAATGGAGGAGACAACACTCCTTTGTGTTCAGAGGCCAGAGAGTCAAGTTACAGCACTTTAGAGAGGGAAGCAGGGCACCCTCCCGCTGCGTGGGGGCAGTCCTGAAGGTAGAAGACAACAGCTCTAACTACAAATGCTGTCCTGGCTGTGTGGCAGACCATGGGCACACTGTGCTGGTGGGACTCTACCCAGAATGCCTGGACCAGAATCTTCACTTTGGTCAGCCTGCCTGTGAACTGTATTCAGGTTAAAAGCTTGCGAAAAAGCCTCCTAAGGAGCATCTCATTTGAGGATTTAATATGCATCCATGAGCACCAACTCATGTGCTTGTTTTCTCTCTCTCTCTCTCTCTCTCTCTCTCTCTCTCTCTCTCTCTCTCTCTCTCTCTCTCTCTCTCTCTCTCTCTCTCTCTCTCTCCCTCTCCCTCCTTCCCTTCCTCATCCCTAAAGTAGATAAAGTAGAAGCTAGAGATTTAAGGGCAAACAGACAATGACTGAAGAAAATATAATTAACTCCAGTAGGTACACATGTCCTGAGGTCATGTACAGATATGGCCTGTGGCTGTCGTACCTCTGGCTAACATGTACAGAAACAGAGGGGACAATGGGAGACTGTGAATAGGTGTCAGGGACCATTGTCCTAAGGATGTTTACAGAGAGCCCCACATCCCAACTATCTTGAGAACGGTTTGTTAATGGAATCACAAAAATAATGTTTCTGCTTAAGCTAGGTGTGCTGACTGGTGACCTTTGCTATCCCGGCAAAGTTCCTTCTTACCCCTACCCCCCACCCCAAGCCAAGTTCCTCATCCAAGGGCTATATAAGCTGTAACCATTACCCTAATAAACGGAGACCTTGACAATTGAATTCTGTTTGGTCTCCTTCTTTTCTCCCACCCATGATTCATACAGGTAGAACCTCTTCAGACCCTGAATAACTGGACCTGCTGGACGGGTCGAGTAGGCTGTCGCTGGTCATCACATGTCAGCTGATGGGCCAACATCAAACCATACCTGAAAGAAGAAAGCCAAGACCGTGTTCTCACTGCTGTTCCTCCCCAACACTTGTGTATCCAGCAGAGTGAAAATGATAGCAGACCCTACTTTCTGGGTTCCCAAAATCTCTAGACCTGCCTCTGGGATAAGGACCTATCCTAAATTCATAGACAAACACGAATTCTAAATTTGAGGAGAGTCAGGGTTGTGTATAGCCAAGTATGAACGGCTAGGTAGAACTCCTGTTTTTAACTTTTAAAAGAAGTATTGCTGGCTAAGTTACATTTCGACCTTTTGCTTTCTTATTGAATAACTTTTGGTCAGTTTGTATCAATCATTCAAAGAGTGAATTCAATTATTTCTGAATGAAATCTATTTTGTTTTCCAAACGTATTTCCCTTCTTAATCTTTTTCTGAAACTGGAGTCTGGCTGGCTCCCACTTTGATGGCAAACTGCCCAGTTCGACCAATTTCAGAAAAAAAAAAAAAGCAAGAACTAATAATTTTGGCTCTGACTGAACGGCTCCGCACATCGTATACCATCCAAGAGAGAAGCAAACTTGGACATCTCTTCTGGGACCGTTTAGACTCATGCCAGATTTTTTGCCATTGAAAGGAGGAGCTGGGGCGGAAGACAGACAGACAACAAGATAGCACTGATCACCTTTGGCATTCCAGGGGCTTTATCGGAATGCCAAAAACACAGACGGTCATTTCACTTAGAAGGTTACCAGCTCAGCGTGACTTAAAGTGTGTTGTGATATTTTGTTTGTTTTGTTTCAACTTTAACTCAAGTTCCAGGAGATCCAACACTTTCTTCTGACCATGGCAAGCACTGCACATTCATAGTACACGTACATACATGTAAGCAAACACACGTACACATAAAATAAAAAAAATAAGTAAAACTTTCAAAAATATATAAATCCCAGCACACACACATACATATGCATACATAGACACACATATACCCACATGTGCGCGCACACACACACTGATTTTATTTCTCTGAAGAACTCTAATTTCTAATCTTTACCTTCAATAGTTAACCTGCCTCTGGAGACTCCACGTGAGTCATTCAACCCCTGAACAATCAAGAAAGGAAGAGCTAGGAGGCATGGACCTTTCTTGATCCACCTGCTAAAACAGCCTATAAACCATGGAAGTATTTATTCTCTGAGTAAATTCATGGCTTCCGTAAATGTAGCCAAAAGGATTCCTCAGGAAAGGATACAGAGCCCACACTCAGTCACAAATGTCGCTTCTCAACAGGGTACAGTATCCATTTCACTTTTAAAACCATGTTGGTCACATGTTGCATCAGAGTACAAAACAAATTTGAGTGGAATTTAAAATGGTTCATCTGAGAAAATAATAATGGTTGGTAGGTAACAGTAATTAAAGCTTTCAAAACCAGATGGCTAATGCCTACTTCAGTCAAAATTTTGGCTATCAAATGTTTACATACATTATGATAAAAAAATAAAACAAAAGCCACCAGGGTAAGGGTGGCCCAGATGATGGGAGTGGTCAACCAATGTCTGGTCTAGCCTGAGACCCATCCACTAGAGGGAGCCCACCCCTGCCACTGCCTGGGTGCCAGGACCCGGAGGCTGGATGGCTTAGAGACCTAGGTTAGAACTGAACACAATTAGAAAGAAAAGAGTCACTGTAACGATGCCTAATGATATTCTCCTGTACGCATAGACAGTTGTCATCAGAGAGCCTTCACCCAGTAACTAATGAAAACAGATGCAGAGTTCAAGCATTAGACGGAGTTCAGGGAATCCTGCTGAAGGAGGGAGGAAAAATTCTAGGAGCCAGAGGGGTCAAGGACATCACAAGAAAACCGACAGGAACAACTAAGCTGGGCTCATAGGAGCTCACAGAGTCGAAACCAACAACCAGGGAGCCTGTAGGGGACTGACCTGAGACCTCCATATATGTGACAAGCATGGCTACTTGTGTGACTCCAAACAGTGGGAGCAGGGCTACCCCTAATGCTTTGGCTGGCTCTTGGGAACTGATTGCTCATACTGGATTGTCTTGCTCAGCCTTAATACAAAAGGAGGGGCTTAGTCCTACCACAATTTGAGATGTCAAGTTTGTTGATACTCATGGAGGTTTGCCCCTTTCTTTTTTTTTTTTTTTTTTTTTTTGGTCTGCCCCTTTCTGAACAGAAACTGAGGAGGAGTGGAATGGGAGGGGGCAGTGGAGGGGTGGGGGAAGAGAATGGGAGGAGAAGAGGGAGGGGAAACTGTGGTTGGGATGTGGAATAAATAAATAAATAAATTTAATTTATAAAAAAAGGCCTGGGGCTGGAGAGATGGCTCAATGGTTAAGAGCACTCACTGCCTGCTCTTCCAAAGGTCCTGAGTTCAATTCCCAGTAACCATGTGGTGGCTCACAACCATCTGTAATGAGATCTGGTGCCCTCTTCTGGCCTGCAGGCATACACGCAGGCAGAACATTGTATACATATTGAATAAATAAATCTTTGTGCAGGCTTGGGGTCCAAGCATGAAAGTGAGTAAGGTCAAGCATGAAGACTTTCCCATGGCACTGCACACAGCGACTGTCTGTCTGTCTGTCTGTTTGTCTGTAGATTAAAATAAAAACAGGAAACCTCCCCAAGGCTCACTTATCCATAATGTTTTCAGGAACTGTTTTAGAAATGCAAAAAGGCAACTTTTCTCATGATTCCAATGTTTTATTATTCTTAAAAGAAAACTAGTCTGAAACCACAGAAGCTGCAGAGACACATTCCACAGAGTCATCCAGTTCAGCAACTGGAAGCCAAGGCCAAGGTCTTCACAATCATCCAGGGTTTTCAGTGGTAAAACATCCTCACGCATGCTCTCTTTACACTCACCAGACTCCTAAGGCACCAAGGGCTCAGTAGCTCCATTTTTGCCATAAACCAAACTGAGACTAATCAAGGTGACTTCTCATTTTCCAACAAAACCAGAAGATGTGCAGTATCAGCCCTACTGAAGATGATTTTACCAGTTGACATATCCCTCAGGACCGCTTTCCCAAACTCTGCAAACTACAGATGTCCCTTAACAGGCTGAGCACTAATTTACTCAATTCATTGTGGACACTCGGCTATTTGTTAAATAAAATAATAAGAAAACAAATTAACCATCCCCAAAGAATAAAAAGATAACAGAGCAGCTGGAGCCAAACTAGCAAAAAGCCTGCTGCTGGCCGAGACAGGAAATCTCCCCAACATGAGACAAGTAACTCCTTATATTTAATATTTTTCAATTATGTGTGTGAATGGCTCTGCTTGTCAGCAACCTTGGGCCTTTATCAGCTGTGAACGCCTTTTTCTTTTGTGGGTTAGTAATGCAAAAAAATTCAGCTGACCCCCATGGGAATTGTCACACGGTTAGAGAGTGGAGGGAGGTTGAGACTACAGTTTCGTTGTCTTACAATAGCTTCCTCCTCAGCCTCCAGCAGCTGATTTATTAGTATTCTTTCCCCGAGGATGGGACTTTATTTTTAAATCTAAGATGCCATAAAAATAAAATACCTGTGGAAACTAATTTTGATCGTAAGAATAAAGGGCCAGTGCCTGTATCTAAGGCTGCTCTCTGTACTCTTCCTTTGGGATATCAGGAAAATAAGCATCTTGCCTTTATATTTACACAATCTAAAAAAAGGAGGGTTTTACATCTGGGAAGTTGAAGCAGGAAACAGGGACGTTGTAAGCCCTCTACAAGAGCTGGAGCGAGACGGCAGTGGCTGGACACAGCCATCTTGGGTGGCTCTGAAATTGTGTCTTCATCCTCCTCCTCCTAGCTTTTCCCGTTTTGTTGATGTGAAAACAGACTTTTGAGGATGCTTCTAGAGCCCGACAGTAACTATACATGAAGAAAATGAACCTCGTGGTAAGAAGAGAAACGATTACTTACGTTAAGTGGGGAACTTAAGGACCGTTCCGTAGCACTGCGTATCAAGCAATGGTGACGAGCACCAGGGTGGAGAAAGGTCAAGACACAAGCACCCCTGGCTCAGCAGCAACTAGGCTGGTGCAGAACGCAGAGAGCCCTAGGTTAACACAGTGGCAGAAACAAACAGAACCGGAACCGAAGCAGGTGTGATAAAGAAGGATTAAGCGAGACTTATAAGCCTGAAAATGGGGCTTAGCTTTTATTTCTTTTTCTTGAGACAGGGTTTCTTTGTGTAACAATCCAAGCTGTCCTGGAACTCACTCTGCAGATCAAGATGTCTTCGAACTGCCTCCGAGTGCTAGGATTAAAGGCTGGCTTCACCGCCACCCCGCTAAAACGGGGCTTACCTTTAAATAGAGAACGATGATGATCGATCCACTGATGATCACACTGGTTAACTTTAAATAGAGAGAACGGAAGGTACCGCACTGGTTACCACACCGTTTTACCCTCATTAACAGTTTGGCGTGTTCCGCAGTCCCGGGAGCTTCAAGCTCTGGCGCAGAGTATGAGGAAACGGCAGATCCCCTCGAGAAACGTGTCGGAACACCTGGGTTTGTTCTTTGTAATTTTCTGTTCCCGTTACATTAGTAACTCATTCAATGATTCTCTTCCTTTCCATGCCATTCTCTTGTCGGACCCTCAGTTACGTCCCTGTCTCCAAACTATTTTCTCAAAGCTTTATAACCATTCCCCCTGGCTTTGGCAACCCAACTTCAAAGTGACTTTTTATGCAGCCTCGGTTTGGTGGGGCTACAAAATCAGCACTCATACATCAGTTTCCTTATTCTAGATAAGTCTATAAAGACCACACCAATCCTGCCCTATCAATTGCTAGGTCTCAAACTCAGGACAAATGGCCGAGTTGCTTATTTAATATACTAAGGCAGACTTTGGCTACCAGTTTCCCTGAGTCCCTACTCACAAGTATCTATTACAGAGTCACTCCCTGGGACTCTCAACCCCTCCAGTCCTTAGCTTCTCGGATCTCTAGAAACCTCAACCATTTTTGGCTATGCGGTCCCTTGGTGCTCTTTGCCCTCTTGGCTCCTCTCTCCTTGTTTTCCTCTCCCTCTCTCCTCTCACAGTCTGGTTCAGGTTCAGTCTGGACCCTTCCAGATGCCGCTGGCTTTCCTTCACATCTACAATAAACTTTCTCCTCAACGCACACCTAGGAGCAGCCATGTCTCCGTCTTTTCAACATTGCTTGGTTAGATTTCAAACATGCTTGTGGAACTAGCGAGCCCCTCTTCGCTTTTTTTTTTTTTTTTTTTAGTTTTATCCACCGAGCTTTTGCTCCTGCCCAGCACAGGAATTTTATGTTCCCTGTATTGGCTGTAAACAGGGTTGAATCTCTTTTTCTGCTCATGGTTCTCCTTCAAGAGCCAGGAAGTCAGAATTCACCCCCTTGCAACAAAAGGTCGGCGGTGTGGGTGCCAGCAAGATCATTATAACTACATCTTGGCTCCTCTGGGGGCCCCGGTATTCTCCTCTCCAGATCTTACTCTAGACCATTGTCTGGCTGTCCTGCAGCATCCTGTTGTCCCCCTTTTCCCTGGCGCTGGCCGCTTTGAATCCCTCTTGTCTCTGCTGTTTGTCCCAGACACCATTCTGTTACAGACTCCTGCCTCCTTTCTTCAGACTTCTTGGGGTTAGCTGTAGTGACCACCTTCCTCGGATCTCTGGGACTTCCCCTCGATGTGTTTGAGCCCCTATGGGAAAAGCCGTTGCTGAATTCCAGCTTCTGCCTCGTCTCCCAGCCCATTTACTATTCTTAGGGTTGGCCAGTTAGTTCCCTGAGCCTGGAGACCTTGAAATACAATGGCGGTTCCTGCGGATCTTCCCAGATCGTGTCTGCCATCTAGTGGATATAGGTAGTAACTACACAGGATCTGAGCGCAAATGACTGTCAAAAGATTTTGTTCCCTCTTTCCAAATGCTTTTGCAAAAGAGAATCTACACATTTAAATCAGCAAGAGTAGGGATTATGAGGTGGATTTTATTCCTTCTCCCCAAAGTCAGTTTCAGTATTTTTGTGCTTTTCTATTTGTGCCTACTGTTCCATTGTATAAATAGGGCAAATTTTAGACATTTTCCAACCTGTAGACATTTGAATTCTTCTCAGTTTGGGACATGCATAAAGTTATCGTGAATATCATGTATAAAACTTTTAGGGACAAGTGTGTCCGCTTCTCTTCAATAAACAGCCAGGAGTAAAACCACTGTCAGAACTGGGGAGAGGTGGTTGAAAGGATGCCGTGATCACATTTCTTAGCAACATCACCGTGCTTTTGGGTACCAAGGCCCTCAGCCCGACCTCTAGGAGTTGGTCTAGTTGATCCTGTGTGCTTTGAGGAGTAACTGATCTGGGTAATGTGGATGCTTTCTATATAGTTACTACCTAATAGGGTCTGATACATATGTAATGGACACTTTGGATATAGGTAATACCTAATAGGGTCTGATATATATGTAATGGATGCTTTGCATATAGGTAATACCTAAGAATTTGTTATTCACTATTGTCTACTTTAACATCCATTTGGGAATAGCATAAAAATGTATATGCTCTTGCTTGTCATAAAAAAAATAACTCTGGGTGCTTACATAAAAAGCTAGTAGATGTACCACCTTTTCCTTATCCATTTTACGATCGAGGGGCATTTAGGTTGTTTCCAGGTTCTGGCTATGACAAACAGTGCTGCTAAGAACATAGTTGAGCACATGTCCCTGTGGTACAATTGAGCATCCTTTGGATATATACCCAAAAGTGGTATTGCTGGGTCATGAGGAAGGTTGTTTCCTAATTTTCTGAGAAATCGCCACACTGACATCTAAAGGGATTGTTCCAACTTGCATTCCCACCAGCAATGCAGAAGTGTTCTCTTTACCCCACAACCTCTCCAGCATAAGTCGTCATCAGTGTTTTTTGTCTTGGCCATTCTTACAGGTGTAAGATGGAATCTCAGAGTTGTTTTGATTTGCATTTCTCTGATGACTAAGGATGTTGAGCATTTCCTTAGGTGTCTTTCAGCCATTTTAGATTCCTCTGTTGAGAGTTCTCTGTTTACATCTGTACTCCATTTTTTATTGTATCATTTGTTCTTTTGATGACCACTTCCTTGAGTTCTTTGTACATTTTGGAGATCAGCTTTCTGTCTGATACACTTACACAGCAGAAAAAAAAATGATGACATCTTGGAATTTACAGGCAAATGGATGGAGCTAGAAAACATCACATCGAGTGAGGTAACCCAGACCCAGAAAGACAATTATCATATGTAGTCACTTATAAGTGGTTTTTAAACATAAAGCAAAGAAAACCAGCCTACAAACCACAATCCCAGAGAACTTAGACAGCAATGAGGATCCTAAGAGAGAAATACATGGATCTAATCTACATGGGAAGTAGAAAAAGACAAGGTCTCCTGAGTAAATTGGGAGCATGGGGACCATGGGAAAGGGCTGAAGGGGAGGGGAGAGCAGGGAGGGAAGCAGAGAAAAATGTAGAGCTCAATAAAATCAATTAAAAGAAGAAAAAAATTATAGTCACATGACTATAAAAGTTTATGTAACCTTTTACTCGGTAGAACATGTCATTTAGAGTAATGTGAATTCATGTTCCAGAATGTTTTTCTCAGAATAAATTATTTTCTTATTTCCTTTAAAAAAAAAAAAAGACTAGTGGAAATAGCTACTGTAGAAACGGGAGCCGAGGATTCCAGATCGAAGACAAATATTGTCAGCGGATACCTTTCTGCAAATATAATCTATATTGAGTATAGACTTTTCTAGCTACTAGAGGCAGGGTTAAACCTGAGAGCTTTCCTACCCTGAGATCCTCAGAGCTAGAGCCTTGTGCGGTGCGCATGCGTTCCCCGCTCGCGTTCCTCCCCTTCTCTCTTTATTAGATACCTTAAGATGGCTCTGGAGGTGCCCTGCTGGGAGCAGGCAGCTGAAACAATGACGGTTTCCATTGCAGGCTAAACCTTAAGAACTAACAGCGTTAACAGCCTCCAAGAACCCAGAGGTATGGATGAGGAAACCAGGTCTCCAAAGGTCTTAAATCCTCACCATGCCTGAGCAAGCGAGCAAAACTGCCCATCTGGCTCCAGAGTCATGGTCAGGGGCTCTGTGTACACAGGCTGGGAGCCAGGCAGCGAGAACAGGGGTCTGCCATCACCAAGGATGGGGCCCTGCTATCACCGAGGACGGGGGTCTGCCATCACCAGGGACGGGGGCCTGCTATCACTGAAGACAGGGGTCTGCCATCTCTTACTTGTCTTAGCTGCTCTTCCTTACCAACAGAGGATTAAGGGCATGACTCGTCAGTAGCAAATGGGTCATGAGGACCCGTACTTTATATACAATGAAGACCTTGGGCCACCCTCTTCTCTGGAGGTCATCCCTCACTGCAAGGTCCTTGAGAGATCTCTCCGAGTTTGAGGTAAAACCTTTGGTAATAAAAACAGACACTTCCTGGCCCATGCCTCCGTCTTCACCCTGCAGGGAACTGTGGACCAGGCCTCGGAGCTCTGAGGTGCCAGCCCAGCCATGTCCTTTCCCTTCTAGCAAGGCCTAACGCATAGATGCCACATAGGTGACAAGTCGGAGTGTGAATGCTGGATTCCCTTGCAAACCTGAATCATGCAGCATTCGAGAGAGTGAAATGGCTTCTCTTTTTCAATTACTAGAAGTAACCACAACAAGTGAAAGTTAGGTTTGGTTTACTTTTATTTTTGTTTTTGTTGTGCTCAGATTATGACCCCCAGAGAGAGACCACCAGAGAGGCCCAGACTGTAATAAGCAAGGTTTAGCCAGCCTTTAAACCAGTGAGAAAAGCCAGCCCATGTCAGGTTTAGATGGTTAGGTGAGATTTTCTGTGTGTGATTTCTCTAAGCTACTTTTGTGCATGCTCAGAAAATGCCAAAGAGGCTTAACGTGGTTGTTGCACCATGTCTGGGTGGGCAAGCTCATCAGGTCAACATAAGTGGGGTGAGCTCTATCTTGATGCTTCAGGCTCCAGATAAAGCCATTTTAGGGGATTTCGTCTCATAACCTAGTCTCAAGCATTTTAGCAACCCTGAGAAATCGGGACTGAAAAACATTCATCAGAGGAGTGCTTAAGCTACCTGAGATGTATGTTCCACACCCCTTCCTCCAAGGCTCAGGGATCTTCATGGAAGAGGAAGCAGAAAGATTTGTAAAAGCCAGAGGTGGGAGATGACTTCAAGGAAACACCATTTTCTAGGTACCACAGGGCAGTCTGACATACGAACCCACAGTGAATGCGACAGCTTGCACAAGACTTGTGCAAAACCCCAGCATGGTGGAGGGCGATTGACAGAATGCCCCAATACTAGCTAAGAAGTTATCAGCATCTCATAGCAGCTCGGAGAGGAGAAAGTCGGCTTTCTTTAGTGGCATGACCCCTGGTCTATCGACCACACTGCAGTACAGGCTTCATGCCCAAGAGTAGTTGGGCAGCACACCTAGATACGAGGAGAAAGAAAAACAGGAAAACGCAAAAGTTAGGAGGGCAGGAAGGAAGGATGGAGAGGGTCAATCTGGGAAGAGTTGGGGTATGAGGTGAATAGATTGTATAAATTTCTCGAAAAATAATATAAATAAGATTTGAAAGATTCCACAGAGCATAGATTTCAAACATAAAGAAAGATGGTAGAATACAACAAAATGAATCGTGAACAATTTAGTGTCTTCCCAAGCGGAAGCAGGAAATGGGGAATGGTGCAATTATCTTATGACGATACATCATCTGATTTCAGGTGATCATGAGTCATGCCACCCTTTGTTCATTCAGTCTGGCAAACTTCCGAGGCACCCGAGACCATCATCACATTTATCCTGATAAAATTCCACCGTTCCCTGATGTGTCTCAATCGCATCTTTTGCTGACTGAGAAAACAGTCTCTGCGAAGTTGAGCAGCTCCATACTTTCCAAGTGTGGACACTACCTCATAGCCCTGCCTCCCACTCTGGTTCATCTGGATTATGCACGGGGAATAAGTTCCACAGCTTTACTGGATACCTGAAGCCTGCAATGTTACACACTGAGTATACTATGGTTTTTCCTATACATAACTGTAAAAAAAAAGTTTAATATAGAAATTAGGTACAGAAGCTAGGTGGTGGCTGTGCATGCCTTTAATCCCAGCACAGAGGCAGAGGCAGGTGGATCTCTGAGTTCAAGGTCAGCCTGGTGTAAAGAGTGAGTTCCAGGACAGCCAGAGATACACATAGAAACCCTGTCTTGAAAAAAGAAAAGAAAAAAATTGGATACAGTAATAGATTAACAATAATTAATACTAAAATGAGACAGTTATAACAATCTAACATAAATATGCCAAAATAAAAGTTATGTGGTTATGATATTGCTCTTATACCCTTCCCCTCTCTCTCTCTTTTTCTCCCCTCATTTTGCCTTCTCTCTCTCTCTCTCTCTCTCTCTCTCTCTCTCTCTCTCTCCATCTTGTTCTTTCAATATCCTGCTATATTATATCACATTTTTCAGACCATGTTTGACCACAAATAGCTGACATGACAGAGAAATAAATCATAAATGAGGGATCCTATCATTTGTAGATTAAATGTGATTTCACAGCACATTCAACAGAAACAGAAACGAGTGAGAAAGAAACTCTACAGGCAATAAAATGACATCCCTTGGCTAAGTAGACTTCATCTTCTACGCCATAGCACCTGCTCAAGCAAATCTCCCTCCCCCAGGGCACCAAGTACGGACTCCATCCTCCATCTTACCCCTCAGTAGACCAGAGCTGCCTCTGCTCTCTGATGTCCTCTGACCTCCACACAACCCATCTCACTGCTTCCCCATAGTTCCTGGCAGCCTTGGGGACTCTGATATCTGGTCCCAGCACAGATGTCTATAATATCAGTCTCACGCTAGCCTATTTTCCACTCTTTCCAGCCACTTCAGACTTTCTTTTCAAAAAAGTCTGGACGAGTTCCTATACAGCAATACCGCGTGCCCTCATGAGCGGGGTACAGGGCTCAGTGGCTGTCCTATCCCAAGCACTTGCCAATATTTCATTTTCAAAATAACACTGCACATTTTTTGTTTGCTGCTTTTTTCTTGGTAATTTTTTTTGTTGGCAAACAAAACAACAGGCTCTATTATGACATTGGCCTACATTTATATCATTGTACACAGCACCTCTCCCCGCCCTACCGCCTGCCCCAGTTTCTCCTCCCCTCCTTTTGTTGCTTATTCTTCCTCTCCTTACAGTTTCCTTTCTGCTTTATTTGTAACACACAGAAACATGCACCCTCCCCCTCTTGTCTCTTTCTCTCTCCCCCTCACACACATTTACAATGAAATCTGAGCCCTGCTTCAAAGAAAATGTCCAATACTTCATCATTCCCCGTCACCTTCCTTTTCATCTCCTCCCCCTTAGGCCTCTCCACTCCTCACAAGACCAGATACTTTTATACTCAAGTTGTTTCTTCTTTAACATAATATTCTACTATTCCTTTGAGAATTCCCCATATACATGTGATGTATTTTGATCATCTTTAATCCTTACTCCTTCCCCTAACCCCACTGAGATTCATCCCTTTCGCCTACCCCTTCCCAACTTCATGTCTTTTTTTTAATATCCCACCAAGTCCAGTTTGGACTGCCCATATCCTCATGCATGTGGAGCCACCCAAGGAGCAAGGTCAAGCTACCAGCGGCAACATCCTAGAAGAAAACTGAATCTCCCACCCCAAAAAAGCCATCAGTTGGCATGCCAACTCAGGTGCGGTAAATCCCATGGGGACCCCTCTAGATGAAGAGCTACAGGTAATTAAAGCCGTGGAGAGAGGAAGATCAGTCCTCTCAAGGACAAGCCCCTCGGTAGATTATCCAATCCCAAGTACCAACCCTAAACATAGATACATACAAGCAGTTCTAAATGGACACAGCAGGTTACACACACACACAAACAACAACAATAAGAAGAATTTAAGAGGAGTGGAGAGGCACAGGAGAAGTTGGAGGGGCAGAGAAAAGAGATGAATATTATATAGATACAGTACTCAGGTAGGATAGTCTCCAAAATGATATACTTTGGCAGTTAACAGTGCCTTTAAAAAGGTATAGTTTAAAAGGAAAACCAGCCAATAAGTCCTCAGTTAGGGGCTATGAGCCCCTCTCTCTCCTGCTAGAGCATTGGCTAGGTCAGCGCAGCTGCTGTGAATTCATAGCACTCAGAAGATCCAAGTTCCGTCATTCCACCCATCCCTGAGCCTCAGCTGAGGGGTAGGTGGATTTGGACAAAGATGTCCCATCTGTGTCTGAGCAGTCCACAGATGTTTACTCTCTACCCTTTGATCAGTTTTAAGTCAATGTGTTAACTACCATGTGCTGCACCAAAGTGCTTCTCTGATGAGGTCTGAGAGCTGCATCTGTGGGCAGAGAGACTTGAGTTTAAAGGGCAGTTTGATACTATGTCCATTTATCAAAATAATAGTAAGCCCACCCCCAGAGCCTACAAAATACCCTAAACATAGGTTCATAGCCAGATTAATAGCATCAAACATGCCTTGCTCCTGTGGAATGGATCAATCAAAAAGTGGTTGGTTGTTCCCATAACTGCCATGTCACTATTCCACCATGTGAATGCAGATGATAGGCACAGTGATAGATTAACAATAACTAATACTGACATAGAACAATTTTATCAATATTCCATAAAGATTCTATAACAAAGGTTAAGATAAGCCACAGGCATGTTTTGCCAGCCCAGTCAGTCCTTA